>JAYGXS010000106.1:1525-13344 GCA_036362985.1 Ligula intestinalis
TAGTAGTAGTAATAGTAGTAGTAGTAGTAGTAATAGTAGTAGTAGTAATAGTAGTAGTAGTAGTAATAGTAGTAGTAGTAGTAGTAGTACCAACCTTGGTTTCATTGAGTCTGTCTCGACACATTCTGAAGGTGTGTGAGGGCGGATGGTGCGGTAGTACCCACGCAAAGCCAACTGCCACTTAAGACTAGCTTAGACAGGGTTCTGGCCTGCATTGGAGAAATCGGTCTGCGCCCGAGCCTGTTCGACCATATTGACTTTGTATTGTCACCGGTTCAAACGGGTAAGAATTTAAAGTGAGGAAGACATTTGTGCGTTTATTTTACCTTAATCTCGTCTCTGTCTCCAGTCACCAGTCCTGCTCTTGGGCATATGGTTGACATCAACGAGATCGATGGTCAAGCCATCATTATAACGACGGTTTAGGTTTGTGTGTGGGCTAATAGTAAGATTAGGACAGGAAATATTTAATCCTCCTGGAAGTATTTACAGAGCCGCCTTTATTACTTGGGCGAGGCGTTCCTATTCTCGTGTGCTGTTTAAGGAGCCATAGAATTCAGCCTTGACTGATGTTTTTATGCAGGGAACGACTCTTCTGTCCTAATTTGGAACTGGGCATTTCCTGTTGTAAGCAATGGCAGTTCCTCTGGAGAAAACAAATTCTGTCTGGTATTACGCGCTATTCAACAAAGTATATGAGTTAATTTGCATTTCAGTCTTCTTTGGCCAATCCAGCAACTCGTAATATTGTTAATTAGTGATTATAAGTGCTGAAACGTTTGGTCATTTGGAGAGAAATAGAGCAACTAAGGAATAGAGAAGTATTGTCCCCCAGTTTCTTCTGATAGGATTGAATACCAGCGACCTCTTGCTTCAAGGGTTACAATTATTATAACAAAACTTCTGTCCTGTTATGTTCGGCCTAACAACTATGCACTAAAGTATTTCCACTACTCTTCTAAAGTAGTAAAACGAGAATTTGTACGCCAACGCTTTAAATTCCATCTATAAATTCTTGTTTAAGGCTTAGGGTAAAAACATGCAAAATTACACTTTTAGAGGCAAATAACCGATAAAATGGCCGATTTTGCAAGTCTATAGTTGACTTTCCGACATTTGAATTTGATGCGCTGTGTCGAGCCTCTCTTAAGGTCATTAAGCCTCCCCAGTTCCCCCAAGCTGTGCGCGTAATAGCCTTTCGCTGGTCCTTAACTCGATTAAGTCATGACTTGGCGGAGAGGGGCCACGTGCGGCCTCACGCGTCGTCTGATTGGTTTTGGTTGTGGCTTAGGGGATCAATGAAACAATGCTGGACAATGATTGGATATGTAGCTGCATTCTGAAAATGGGAGCCAGGGCCTCCTGTCAGCTAGGAATTCTTGCAATAGGTATCCGATGGGTTGGGTAAACGAAACCGAATTCAAGCCGTTTTCGTGGAGCATAAATTAGGCTTGAGTCATTAGCTTGTTTAAATGCACGAACAAAGGGCATAAAGGCAAGCGCTCAATTTGACCTACTTAAAATAGGAAGTTGTCAACCAGTGAGAAAGTTAGGACTGAGAGCATTGGTTATATATTCTGGGCAAGTAGGGCCCAGCCCGTGAAGAACAACCAAACTGAAGGAGATAGCGCGAGGAATATATCGTCTCATCACACTATCGTAACGGACGCAATGGAAGATAGAAATGAATTTGTCAAAGTTGTGGTCCAAACTTTAAGCCTAAACCTTCATTTACCTTTTTATCTTACCCAGCCGTTATCCTCATGTCTAGTCCTAACCGTTACGTTCGATCCCAGCCCTCAACCGTAGCTTCTAACGCTACGCCAAATGCTGACGCTAATGGTAAAACTTAAGGGAGACATGACAGGTAATAAGCGAAAGGACAGGGTGGTTAAATTTCAGCCCATACAAATGACCTTCCTCATATTTTAGTTTCAACAACAACTCTAAATCCCAGTATAGCAGTTTATTTGCCGAAGTTGGTCTCTGTCCAGCATGTGGATATTTATGAGAAGATATTTGACGCCACGCACTGTGGTAGTCTGTATGTTGAGCTAATTTTTTCGAAGTCATAAAAATATAGTTCTCTTGTGCGTCTAGGGGTCGACGTAGAATATATATTCCAACCGCAATTGTACATTTCTTGTCGAGGATGCCACCCCCGTTCCCCCGAGCTGTGCACCTAGTAGCCTTTCGCTGGGCCTTAACTCGATTAAGTCATGACTTGGTGGAGCTGAAGCTGAAATAAATATTTCGTTTAAGTTGGAATATTCTGCTCAAACCTCAAGGTTACTGTTCTGTGTCAAAGCACTAGTAGGCTCCGTCCTGTAACTTTTCATTTTTAGGGATTCATAGTGGGGCCGCCTGAGGGAGGGTTCTGATAAAAGATGCTACTAACAAATTTACCCTAGGTACAATTTCCCCTATCCAAACGCTTATCTGAATAAGTTAGCCAATAGGAATTGATCTAACAGTTTTTTTGGTGCATATGCTTTCTTTTTCGATTTTTGTCTTTTCCGAATCTTTTTCGCCTACGTTTTCAGTTCAGTACAATAATTACTAGTGGCTTTAGTTTATTTCTTACTATGTGCATACTTGTTATGCATTATCTGCGCATTAAACCTTTAACCACGAATTCTGTAAGACACTTGGGCTGGAAAACGTTTGCCTTTGGATGGTCCTACGATGGATCCCTGCCTTTTTTCAATGTGAGATGTCTTTCTATACAGAGGCAGTCTAAAAAGCAGTTCTTTATTGTCCGGATTCTACAACTAACACTAAATGGCCTTCTGTGCCCTGTTTTGCAGGACATTCTAACGGATTTTGTGCATATTGAAATGCTCTGGCATGCCAAAGCCCTGGAAACCTTCAGTGAGGCCTTCAACGTGGTGCAGAGCCTCCAAGAGGAGTCTGATCTGGCTGACTTCCGCAGTACCCTCCTCCGTTCAGGCACCCTTGGCAGTCTTGACGGTGACCTGCCGCAGGGCGGACTACCTCTGAGCATGGACTCCAAGAGTCGCAGTGCCCCTCATCTCTCCAATTCTGCCACCTCTCTGAACTCCCGGGGTCGAGAGAAAATGCATTCTCTTAGTCGTTCGAGGAAGCCGGCTGGAGACGTCAGGAAGCATACCTATGTACGTCCATAAGGTTATAATGATGGGTTCTGTGTCACCAGTGTTGTAACGGTGGCATCTGATGGTTGTCACCGTCGAATTAGGCCCCTTTGAAATCCCCAAGGAAGAACAAAATAGGAAGGGAATAATTCTGCAAGCCACCCGGAGGAGGGTTTATTGTGTACAAAATCCGGAGGAGCTGTCTCGGGTGGCTGTCTCCAGCGTGCTCTTTGTGCCTCCTCGGGGGCAAGCTCTGGCATGGGAGCGGGCTAGCGTGTCCTCGCAGTCCGGTGTGATGCGACTCTCCTGTGTCAGGGACGACAGTGGCTTATATAGGATTGTAGGTCACACGTTCACTTTTGGCCTGATTGGCCACACTGGGATAACTGCGACCAGTTGGCACGAGCGTAATCTCCTAGCATGCGTGCGTGCGTGTCCGGTTTGAGGTCATTGTGTGTGGAAAGTCCTCGCCTGTATACTGTCAGAGTTAACAAACAAAGACACTTGGCTGGGCTCGCCACCTCGGGAAAGCCTCCAAATTTTGCTAGCATTTAGTCCGGCTAATACCCTAACAAATAACTATCTTTTCTTGCCTTGATGACTGTTTTTCACAGAAGCAGTCCGGTAAACGAGTACTCAGTCGGGAAATTAGCAACACTGACGTCCAATAAGGAAAGCGTTTCCCGCTCGCCATTAACTGCAAGTTCTGCTAGGCAGTTCAGTCGAAAACTAGCGGCTCCTCTTTTGGTCAGAGATGGTTGCCGTCTGATGGGCCTATTACTTGATGGCCGGCATGTGGGTCGTTATCAGCTGAAATTGCATCATCCATGTTGGAGGTTGGCGTGATGATTGCTCAGCCACCTGGCTCATCGGCCTGCGCGCTCCGCGATCGGCTGATTGTTTTGGCCAACCTCTGTCTCAGCACCCTATGTGGGTTGGGGAGGTCAGTGCACTAGGGGTCAGTAACCCATAGCTCAAACAACCCGCGGATCACGCGGTTATCACCTCTGACGAGAATTTCAACCTCATAAACCTTGACTCCGTGGCCGTGTCTTGCTAAAATGAACCGTGACCCGAGAATTGGTGCCCAGTAAGGCAAGTGGCCTGGCGCTAGATCCTAAGAAACTTAGGGTAAGGTTTAAATCTAGGGTTTGGGTTAGTTAGAATTAGTGTTGAGATTTAGTTTAGTAGTCTAGAACATTAACTATTGCTAAGTTGAGAAAGTCAGGTTAAATCTTCAACGTCTACTGTGTCATACTGGAGAGGAAGGTATAATATGAGAGGTTTTTTTACTGACAAAAAATCTTTTTCTTTCAACAGTTAGAGGTAAATAGAATTATTTTTTAATCCATTCGTTCCTAGAAGATGCGTGCAGATTGGGAAGATGACTATGCTCTCAAATCATGAGCGTTAATTAACTCTCCGAACCTGTGGTCATGTATTGAGTCATTTACTTGTGTTCTTTAGGTCTGAACATTCTGATTTATAGAAGTGTGTTGTAATAAAATTTTTGACCTTAGGTCCTGTTCATTAATTAAATATTCCCGAAAAACCGACTGAAAACATCTGAAAAGTTTTTTTTTCCGAAATAGCACTCAGCAGACCTAACCCTCTTCCAAATGGTTGTGCTCTTGAAAGCATGTATCTTGCAGATTTGTCGATGAAAGGCGGATAAAATGGTATTTATAAGTGGCAGGCGTGTTTAAGAAGTGTTTTGTTATCGAAACATGAATCCAGTCAAATCGGTTACTGTGTATAAGTTGCAGTTTTTTGGTTTTGCATTCAAATTACTAAGTACTAATAAAATTTTGTTTGTAGCTTACGTCCATGTTAATAATGCAGAAATTTGCGATTTCAACATTAAGAGGCCAACGATTTCCCTAGAAGACAGTTGAACGATATCATTTAGTTAATATAAAAACCCAAAATTCTGAATCTCAGCCTAAACATGCTATACTTATAACGTATTTCGGCAATTAATCATCTAATTTCTCTTAAAGCCTAACCCTGGAATGTGTGCGATCTCTTTTAAAAGTAGTTTTTCTTCAATAATTTGAGGCTACTTTTAAGCTTTTATGTAGCAGCTGAGATAAAATTGAATTTTTTGAAGCAAGACAAAATAGCAGAATTTATTCGCGCGAATAAATTTCGAGAGCGCTTTTCAGCTGCTTCCGCTCCGTGCATGAACAACGAAATATTAAGAGAACACATCAATTTGAATTTACACAAAATCGATCAAAGCAAGGTCGTATCAACGTGGCAAGTGGCCAAAAGTTATGTCAACTGTTAAACTTGGGACCAAAAGAAATGGGAGGGGGATTTAACAAAATAAAGGTGTGGTTTGTATTTACCCCTGCAGTTGAAGATTGACTACATGGTCTAGTTGCTTACATAGGTCGGGTTTCTCCCGCCGTATGTAGGATGCTTCCATGTAGCGTAAGGTCCGGTTTGTTCGTGCTCGAACAAGAACGCGGAAAGATGTTTTAGTGTCAACCGAATGACCACTGCCTAGTAAGTGTTTTGTAATGGATGAACGTGGTACTTTGTTCTCCTGTTTTAAAAGCCAAGTAGGCAAGTGCTCAGCAGCCCTGGTTGCCAATTGCCTTTGCGTACGGCCAATGTACTTGCATCCGCAAGTGCAGGTAAATTCGTATACACAGTTTGAGGTGGCGTGCAAAGGCAAGGCATCCTTTGGCCGGTTAATTGGGAGCCTTTTTGTTGGAGTGAGGAAAACAAGTTCGGCTGCATAGTAAGCTCTTTGGATAGAACACAGTAGTCTTCGCTTGATTGTATTCACGATGTTGTCTCCTTTAAATGGTAAGGATATAAAAACGTGCTTTCTCGGAACCGACCGGTCCGTAGGTTTTGGCCGTTGTTCATGCACGGAGCGGAAGCAGCTGAAAAGCGCTCTCGAAATTTATTCGCGCGAATAAATTCTGCTATTCTGTCTTGCTTCCAATTATTACCGGGGAAAAAATGCTTTAAATAAAATCGGATGGTTTCAGTGGTCTCATTCTAAGACCATTTCTGCACGCTTCTACGATTAAAACCATTCAAGGGCTATTCGATTTATCTTTGGATTTTGACGTCAGTTGGGTTTTGTAAACTCCTAATTGATTAAGCAAAGTGGTCCACACCATGTTTAATAGTCTTTCGCGGCCAGCGTATTGCACAAACAAGTCAGATACTGTGTGCGAACGTTAGGATTGTTGGATATTTGATAACATTGAAAACGCTTATTGAAAAACAATAAGTAGCAGGTTATTAAACAATATACATATATATTCATTCCCGGTCCAGAGGGGCGACCAAATGCCTGAAACTTACTCAGACACCGAAGAAATTATGGAGACCAGGCGGCAAAACCAATTCGCGACTAGTAAAAGTAAGCCGTATGATGCGCGAAGAGCACGTACAACGGACGCTTCCGAAGATGATGAGGAGAACGAGGAAACGGTTGTTTACGATGAGGATGACGAGGATGACGATGAAGATGAGGAGGACGAAGATGAAGACGAAAGTGAGGAAGAGGAGGAGGCAGACGACGATGAGGAGGAGGATGATGAAGTTGATAACGACGAGGATGATGATGATGAGGTGACTGAAGATACTGAAGAAAGCGCACCGGCAGGTGCCGGCGGTAGAAGGAACCTCGGCAGTTCAAAAACCTCCTCGGGCCCTCTGTACAAACCAGCCGCTGCCCCTCTGAAACCAGCCCTAAAACATTCTTCGAAACCAGTTTATGCAGGAAGATAAAACACTGTGTGTGTCTTACTTGACCGAATCACTCCCGTTGCCCATCTGCTCCCTCGGTTCGCGATTACTTACACCTTGAATCAGGGTTTTCAGTAATAATCGCACATTCTGCTGACCTGCACAATAAACCTGCTGCCAACCTAAATGGCACTTCTTCTGCCCCCTGGCCATTTGTTACAATTTTTTGACGAAATCCGTTATTACGTAGGATTGTGATTTCACTCCCCACAGGGAGCGAGAAGAATCCAATTTTTATTTATTTATAGCATAATATTATTATTATTATTACAGTCGTACAGCCGTCGGCATGCTTGCCCGAACTTTGAAACTTCCTGCTGTCAAGTGCCATTATATGTGCAAGGCAATTAAAATAATATCTGTGCTATACGGCGCTTTCTTTTATTAAATAATTATTTAGGACATTCACTGTGATAGCTTTCTAACATAAAAAAACTAAATTTGGTTAATTGGAGTAGGAAATAATTATGCGAAAGTGGCATTTCGACCGCTCGTATAAACAGGTTGTTAGATTTAATTATAAGGTCTGTCCACAAGACGCGGGAATATGAACATCTTCCCACGTAATACATATGACCTTGAAATTAATTTCAGGGAAGTAAAATATTGGCAAATCATTGTTGTTGAGTTGTTGCGACTGCGATCACGACTGATTTAGCCGGCCTCGATTATGCCCCGGATGGTTCTTCTCCACGCATGAAGATGCGTAGCAGTTGACCCGAGCAACTCAATCCCTTATCTTCAATGGCGCCGGATATCGAATACCGAAGGTTCAAGAACTATTTCCATGTCCAGACGGACTGATTCGAGCTAGGTTTTGAGCTGTCGCCCCCTTCGGTGTCTCCAATTGGGTGACTGTTTCGCGTTGAGGGCAGTTACACTGAGCTCGTGAGGATGATGACGAAAAACATGTCCAAACAGCTTCAGTCGTCTTTCTTCGGTGGCCTGGGATATCCTTGTGATATGGTCGCAGCCAGTGTGGACTGTTACATTTGAGATGTTGTTGGTGAACTTCACTCGAAGGATGGTACGCATGCGGTATTTGTCAAAAACCTCCAGTCTTTGGTCATCTTCCACGCGCATAGCCCAGCATTCAAAGCCGTACATAAGGACAGACCGCACAGATGCATGGTACCCGCGAACCTTCGTGGCAAAAAAGATCACTTCCCTCTAGCACATCTCCTGACTCAAACCTTAATCTGGACCCTAATTTTAACTCTTATTCCAAAGTTAACCGTAGCACAATCTTCAACCTTACCTAAACTATAAACTGAAACTTAACCCTAATTTCCCTGAAATTTAGCTTAAAGCCACCTGCATAACGATGGCCACGGTTCCTTTATTCTGTCGAAGATTCATATACGTGATCGCTATTAAGGTGCATTTGGTTATTTTTTACTGAATATGCATTTTCCACTTTTCTAAGCGGATCGTCAATCTCGGTAAGCAGAGCCCAATATGTCAGGCGGACATAATGGGGAAATACCAATATCTGGCAATTTCAAGAAATCAATCGAATAGACTCCTTACCGAAGATGCGTATAACCAGTTTCCCCGTTATGAGCAGGAAACAATAATTATCTTTTTTTTAAAAACTATGCCTTGGAAGTGGAATGGCGTATAATTTTCTAAAATTCAAAAGTTTGGATGGTTGGTCACCGTTGTGAAATATGGAAATGCATAGACAAGGGATTTACGTTTATTAAATCTAATTAAGTAATTAAAGCACGCCTGTGATTTTTATAATTGAACCGCAAACGTTGGTCGGGCTTACTTGGTGTAGGTCCCTGTTGTACATATGAGTTGGACCGTGGAACAGAACCGCGCAAACCCACCTCTCCATGACCACTATTTTCCCCATTTTAGTGGACTTCTCGCAGGACATATGGAAAGAACTGGTTACATCGCTATTTATGTTGGGGTAGAGTACTTTACGTCAGAAAATAAACTGCGTGAAATATTCTGAAATCGAATTCCGCAAAAAGGGAGCGACTTACTTTTCTGATGCGAATATGACAATGAAGATTCTCGGTCAACAAAAACACGTTTAATTCTGCATTTCGGCTGCAAACACTGATTGTGAGTACTTGATGGAGACCGGAGGTAGGCGTGTAGAACGGGTAAAGGAACGCAATTTTAGTGCGCAACAAATCAGGCAGCAACTTGGCTGGACCACCTGTCTCCATCGGTCATCATACCGAAAACCCTATTTATTTTAGCCTGTATGCGAGCACAGTCACGCAATTTGTTTATCAGACTATCTACGTCCTGCACGAATTTCCATGGTAAACTTGAAAAGTCTATTTTTCAAACAATTTTTTTTCGGCAATTCATTACTGGGCCGGTACAATTCCATGGATAATGAAAATCGTACAGAGTTTGACAGAGCTAATAAGTGTCGTATGATTACAACTTATTGGTTCCACGTCACCCGCATGGTGGTATCGGCATGTGGAGGTCATTGTGCTGGAGGAGAGGGCAATTAGGATAGGCTGTGAGTAGTGGTCGTGGGTCGAGTACGCGGAGTGAAAATCACTGTGACGTGCATGGAGTGAACAGTTGTCCCCAGGTGTGAACCAGGTGTGGTTGCCACCTGGCGTCCGCGTCAGTCGCAGAAGTGGAAGTGCCTATATTAGCGTCTTCTGAGAACGCAACACTGGATTCGCTAGCCCTATAGCCACTGCCTCAGATGTTGCTATCACCCGTTGACAAATTAGAAAAATTGACTGGTATCCGGTAGGCAACGTAAAAGGCTTCGTTAGGATTGACTCAATTACTATTATTGACAAGATATGCAAGAATAGAATTCGATATCGAGCTAGATTAACCTTTCCTTAGCCAGGGTGGTATGTGATCAGGTACCCTATTTTCTCTGCGCCTCTTTGTTCGGCCAATATAACCTGCTCTGCAGGAGAGCAAATGAAAAAGTTAATGTACATAGATGTGGCCGTCAACAGGAGTCGGGTTTTACCTCTCCTTCTACGATAAGGAGACAAAAGAACTTTCTGGATGTATTTGAGAACTGTCCCGAACTGACTCTCGACAGCCACTGTCCAAGACAGAGGTCTTTTCGCGAGACCGAGAATGCTCCGAACGAACCCGAGTAATTGGTCAGTTCACACTCTGACGAGGGAAGGCCGACGAGCAGGCTAACTTAAGGTCAATCACGTCAGCCGCAAAGAGGAACGGAGGAGACGCGATCCCGCCATTGGTTGAGGGTTCAGAGGCCAGAGCCAACCAACGGGCGAACTCATCGCGTGGTGTAGAGCCTATTAAGATTAACCCTAGAGACTGCGATCTTCCAGGCCCGATTCCTTTAGAAAAAAGAGAGATAATGAGAAGGCCAGAGTGGTAGAAATAGCGTATTTTGCACAGAGGGGTTAAAGAATAGGTAGGAAGAGATTGGATTCACGGAGGGCACGTCCAGCCGCGAGCCGGGCTAGGTCCGAAGTGAAGGACGGGGACTGACTCCGCATTGAGGTCTTTATCCATATGGATTGAGGCCAAACTACGAAACGCAGCTAGTCTCCTAACGCGGGAATCTCATTGGATAGATTTAGGTCAAGTCAGTGTGGATTGAGGCCAGGGTTGCAAGTCAAGGTGCGCATGTTTGCGTCTGGTCCCAGGCACGCCGAAAACGGCCGTCGTGCGAGGTCTCGTGCTCTGAGTGACCTCGTCTCTGGCGTCTCGCGTTAGGAGAAGGTCGACTGCAGAACAATACAAAGGCACGCATGTATTATGTGCATGGTTACAATACGAGGCTGTGGAATAGTTAACACAAAACTCTGAAGATGAAAATGGGGGTGTCTTATAAACCTCAGTACAAGTTAAACTCAATCCAAGAAATTGCTCCTCTCCTTTCTCTTTCTCTTCTGGAGATGATGAACGCGATGAGATCAAACTACACAGCATACTGCTAGCGCAGGCATTACATAAAAGAACAGACACATTCAGTGGTAAGGGAGAATTGCGACGGTAGGAGGGTTTTTGTTTTCACAGCTTCCCCTTTAACAACAATTCTAGAGACTGAGCTACTTCCAGTACTCGTAGGGTGGAACTGCGAGGAGAGTGTGAACTACGCAGCCCTACAAATGCATCGCAAATGCTCAATGTCTTCTTATTCAGCTTCTGTTTGGTTGTGATCGAAACAGGCTAAAATGTCCAAAAGGACGCCATTACGGAAAAGATGCCATAGCATTATCGGGACAGAATTGTTTGTGCAGTATGGTAGACATTTTCTTCTAGGGAATGAAAATTTCCACTTGACCTCGGGAGAGCGGTCGACAAGTAACTTTGATAAAGGAGTGTACGTTAGAGGAGAGACTGTTGCCAAATGGGCTATTGATACTCGGTGATGAACGCTCACCTGACCGCTAACGGGGCCCATCTGTCCTGCGCCGCCTTGGGCCTCAAAAGAAGCCCTGACAGCCATAACAGTTGGTAGTATAGGCAAATAGTATTGCCAGTAGAGGAAAGGGAGTCTGAAATGGTCATTTCTGGCCGTCGTTAGCCAGTCATATCCAGACTTAAATGGCACCCCACTCGAACCTCAAACTCGCGACCTTTTTGATCAGAGTAAAACGCCCTCACCACTGAGCCACGAGCTTTCTGTCTCACCGGTTCTGGTCAGGGGCTATTGACACTCGTTGTTGAATATTCTCCTGACCACTAACGGGACTCATCTGTGCTATTTAATAAACCGATCACTAGTACTGGATACCTGCAAAATTACTCCAAGTTGACCTTAGCGGAAAACCTGATATTAAAAATTAAGCATAGACTTGCAACTCCAGCTAACTTCCCAACTCTATCGGGGTCTACGGTGCGGCACAAACTCCCCTCCGGAATAATTTATTTTGTGAAAAACGTTCAAGGGCTAATAAGCCTCTAATGCCGACGATTTCATTTTTTACGTGTTACTTCATCTGCTTT
>JAYGXS010000106.1:13924-28020 GCA_036362985.1 Ligula intestinalis
AGGGATAATAGGAAAATTTGAGTTGACCCAATTGTGAAAAAACTCTAGGCGTTCGGCGGGATTTGAACCCGCGTATCAGAGAAGGCCTTTACCGGAAGCCAGCGCTCTAACCACTTAGCTGCAAACACTCCGTCTCGCGCCGTGAATTTAATCACACTTGGGTTGATATTACCCACTTAACGTTATCACCCATATGGAATACACTAATACGGAACTGCAAGCTGACTGCCCAAGCAGGATTTCCTAGACAATCATCTAGAATCCACCAGAATGACTACTGACTGACTTGCTTATTAGGTTTGGCAGATTTGCTTAATTTCAGTTTGTAGCTTAGCGGTTAGAGCGCTGGCTTCCGGTAAAGGCCTCCTCTGATACGCGGGTTCAAATCCCACTGAACGCCTCGAGGTTTTTAACAATTGGGTCAACCTGAATTAAGCAGATCTGCCAAACCTCCTAATAATAGGAAAATTGATGAAAAAATCATAAAATAAATTAATTCGTTCATGACCCGGTTCAAAGGAAGCATGCATTTCACCCTCCGTAAATGGTTTCTATAATATCAGAAGTATGTTGGTTAGAGAAGCCAACAGGTCCGAAAAAAACTTTTAAGTCATAAGATGCATCGCTTTAGTGCTATTTCGATACAAGTCGTCTGCACCTTATAGATTACTCTGAGTGTTTATTCCAAATTTCTGATATATCTTCGCGTAATATTATGGTTATTTAATAAGAGAGTGTGTGATGGAGATGAAAAACAGCGAGCCAACAGGAATCACCACTCATTAAGCTCAAATAGCCTATGCCAACAGTTAACCACTTTCCTTACTATGGATCGGCCTTTTCACGTCTTTCGAATGTCACTGTTGAGCGATTTCGACTGGTATTTTCCGATTGTAGGCTAAAAGCCGTCGGTTAGTTAACCGAGCATTATTTTAAATTGGCAGTTCCACATTGCTACTCTATTGTTCACATGCAGCATTTGCAATTTATTTTAATGAATCAATTCCGCTGCAAAATCAGTAGCGGTGGCACAATAGTGGCCTTAATAGCTTTTCCCAATCCAAACATATTTAAATATCCCATAGCTCATCTTCTTAGTAAATAACTCAGACAAATCTATTTTGTATATGGCGGTAAGGTTGTGGTGCCTAACTCAACACGAAGTGTACTTATGAACGTCTGTCGGGACTAGCTCAAGTAGAAGTGCATTTTCCGAACGCTTGCTGCTTCCGGCCTCTGTAGCAGCCAATCACAAGCCGACTGAAACAGAACCTCATGTGACGACTGCTAAGCAGACCTCACTTCAGACGCCGTCCGCTGGCTTGCGTTTGTGCGGTCGTCTGATAGTCAATTTCCTACTGCCTATCCTCCCATTTATTCTGTACAGAATACACTCTTCCTACTAATCTAGGCTTCCCAAGAGTTCTCCCATCTGCTGAGGAACTGTACCTGGAAGAGCGCAGTCGTTGGCATTAAACTTAGTCAATCTTAACACCACTCGATAAGGTTTAATAAAATGGGTTCTAAACGCTGCCTTTTGTTTTTAACCGATGCAAAACAATCGAGAATGTTTTAAGGTACACATGAATTGTAACTCTCACTGGCATACGGCAGTTCATGCACACAATACTAATCGCAACAAGTCCCAGTTTTCTTCATGGTCTAAAAACAAGCCTCCTGCGGACTTTTGAAATTGGAACCTTTGAAAATGTATCGGTTAAACAAAGTGCGTCCATACTCAGATTACAGCATCAAACAAATGTACCTACATCCGTGGCAATGACCACTGAACGAAACAAATTATAGCTTTCGATGAACTGACAAAAAAAGGGCAGATGTCGAAAAAGTTGCTCTGTGTTACCCTAAATGAGTATGGATAGCTGGCGCAATTATTTTACCCTCAAAAATTTGCAAGGCAATCGAACAAATATTTTTTTCATTTTCGTCCAAAATTTGCTTTATTGTGTTAAAATTTTTAAGGTTAGGTCTATAACAATCAACCGATTGCTACGGAGGTAGATGAGAGAATGAAAAGTTGGTTAATGCAACTGACTACGGTTATTCCTGCTACCGTGCTCAGTGGCATTAAACAGTCAAAACTTTTGTTGTCGGAAGTGTATGCGGTGGTTAATACGCTTAGCTATACAAATCTTACAAAATCTCACCCCTAAATCTAAAAGAACGATTTTTTTTGCCAGCGCCTCTGAGCAGTAACATAAAAATTTAAGATCGAGCCAACTTGTCGTAAAGGTTTAACAGTGCTTTTAATCGTTTATATTGGGTAAAACTGTTCGTTCCATCCAAATAAAGTTTAACAGAATCTACCCATTGAGTGATTTCTTACATCAACAAAGTTTGGGAGGCCGTCGGCCGCCTTCTCGCACCATTTGTATTTGAAGTCGTACACAGGCCGGAGGCAACCATAAGGCGTTAGATAATAAAACCAAAAGATCCACTGCCACGGCAAGAAAAACCTAATGTTTTCTATAGAATCTGGTGCAGCCACAGACAAATCAATTACATCGGAGAAACTGGAAGACGTCTCAAGGCGTGAGTTGTCAAACACGTGGTAGCGGTGTGGAGGAAGGACGCCAATTCTCAAGTCGCGGCTCTTCGACGAGACCCGGCCATACATTCGAATTTGTTGAGGTCAAAAGTCTCGCGAGAGGTGACAGTTGTGCGAGTCGCGAGTTACTTGAGTCAGTGTTCACGGTGCTCCAGGCTAAAAGAGGTGCAAAGACCTGTCAAATTTATATTCGGTTTTGAGGCTCAAGTTGGCCGAAACAATTCGCCACTCGGGAATCGCTCCGGCGGACGCAGCGTCTCACGCCAGCGCCAGGGAGCCAGTCATGTCGCCCACATCCAGCAATGGTGCTTAAAGTTCAGCTAAGGCAACTATAAAGCAATTAACGCACAAGCGGCCAACTATCTTCGACAGTAGGGAGCCGTTGGTTGTCGTAGGTAAACAGTAGCCTAGCGACTACTCCTAGTGAAACTGCCTGTGTTTGAATTACTCGTTTCTGTTGTTCTCTCTGATGATACGTCCGCGACAGCTTTAGAAACGTCAGGCTACTACAATTCTGGCCCCTGCGATCACATCTTCGTCTTCTTCCTTACCCGCTGACTCGCATGAAGTAGTGCGTTGTCCGATGCAATGGTGACGCAGATAATTTTGCAAGGTCACTAAAAAAACATTGGGCAAACGTGGATTCGAAAATTTCGAACGTTGCAAAATAGATTTGCATGTACCAGCACGAACTTAACTGCAAATCGAGGTAGGATCTAAGAAAGTGAAGTTCAGAAGAATAGTGAGTAGTAAGCATAAATTATGCTGGCGCAGAAACTTTATTCGTCTAAAGATTATCTCCCTTTTTGAGGTTGCCCTTTTTTCCTATCCGAGCTCATTCTGTACCTTTTTGGCTAAAAATTGTAATCTCCTTTTAAAAGGTCTTATTGTAAGGAAAGCAAATTTTAGTCTTTGGATGTTGTCTCTGATCGAGAGGGGGTTGTGGAACTCGAAGAAGGAGCAGACCGTTCTTCTGGTTATCCGTTTTACGGGAGAAAGTCTGAAACCAAACCTAAAACGATTTACAGAATTACTATTTTTTTGCGTAGAAAAAGCCAATCGGCATAAACCTAAATATCACAGGAATTGGTAAACCAAGTGAACTATCAAAACCACCCCATATCGACATTGCACTTAATATTCGATATTTTACCGTGTTTATAGAACTTGGAAAAAGTGTTTGAGCTAAGGCACACAATGCAGAACAGTTTTTCTGCATATTTGCCATCTATTGACCAGTCTGTTTTAAAATGTGATTCATATGAGATATTGAATACAAGGGATAATTTTAGTAGTAAAACAGCTATATTATCGAAGTATAGGAAACCATTTTCATGACATACAGGCCACGCGTGGCTAGTGTCTGCACCTGTGTCCATGCAGGCTACCAACACCCCCGGCCTTCACCCGCCCCCCGAGCGCAACCCGACTAACGCCTGTCGTGCCCTGATTTGTCCCCCGTGTCAGTTCAGCGCATCTATTACGCGGCCCGTTTAGGGAGCACATGCCGTTGACAGAATCAGTCGCCCACGCCCCCGGCTGCTGCCCTGTGCTTTGCCTCCCACCTCCCCCTTTTAATCACGCTTGACAGGCTCTCATTGTAACATTAACTACTTTGTGTCGATAGCTGCCTCCCCCCTCGTCCCACTCACCACGCCCCTAAGACCACTAGCTCATGTTCTATTAGCCTATCAGGTTTCAGCTTTGCCCCCCCCTTCCCTTTCTAATCATGCTTGACGGCCCTTGCGTCGATAAATGCCCCCCCCCCTCCTCCCCGTCCCCGTCATCATGCGCAGCCGCATCTAAGACCACTAGCTCATGTTCTATTAATCTATCAGGTTTCAGCCTACTAGATCGATACTTAATTGGACAGTTTATGTTATCTTACTAAAAAGCAATGACCCGATGCAGTTGAATAGAAGGCCATGAAATTGCATGAAGTCATTAAATTCTGCTAATCTCGTGGTTTTTGTCGTGTTCATATTTACTCATTGTCACTTTCCGTTCTTCCGAAGTACACTGAAAGACCTACCCCTAGATACTATTACTTCATTTTCCAAACGAATGTTTCTATGTTAACTATTCTGATGATATGGTTGTTGGCCCTCCTTTCAAAAGTCAGATACATCTCCAAGTACTGAAAGGTGGCCTAGACCACGTCTCAGCATGATCTTTAGCAAATGGCCTTCTACTAGAAGGCCAGAAGTCAGTCCAGTGTGTTTCCGATTAGGACCCTCTCCCAGCCCTGAACCCATAGTCATATGGGTATTAAGGCTAAGACGGTTAACCCTAATACCTACAATCTTCGAGGCCCGGTTCCTTAGGCGATAGGATAAGTCTTGGGAACGCCAGAGTAGAAGGAAGAGTTTATTGTGTACACAGGACGGAGAATAGATGGAAAGAGTGTTGACTCGCGGATGACCGTAGTCCGGCTGCTAGGGCGTCAATCCCGGAGTGACTAGAGCATCAAGCGTCGCCGGCGCATGCTTTGTTCCGGCGGCCAATAAGGCGGGTGATGTCTAGCCTCGCGTGGACGCGCGACCTTGAGATGGACTGCGATTGGCTAGCGTGTATGCGCGGTCATGCTGTGGCGTTCGTGCGCGTCGGCCAAGGGCAGTAAGCGCTTAGCCCCAGGAGACGGTGGGCGCACAGGCAGGCTAGATGAGTCATGCATCAGTGGCTGGTCTTGGGTTCCAAGAAGCTGCAGAGGCCATTACAGTCATTCTGTCCAATAAGGTATCCTTTTTGGTTTTACTCTGTCATCTAACCTCCCATTTACTCTTCGTATTGAAGGCCTCTTTATTAAAAGTCGTAAACTTTTGTGTTATATCCACCGTTTGCGTTCATATCACACACCACAAATCCTAAACTGGCGATATACAGATGCCTGCATTCTATTCCTCATTCTTTACCGCTCTCCAGATATTTTCCAGCCTTACTTACAAAAGGCCTATTCATTGTTAAACCTGTCCTCCGAATGTTCCCGTCAGCTGCCGGCGTTTCCTATGTTGTTTGAGCTGATTATATAACACAGTGGCATTTTAAAACGATCAAGCAATTTGCTGATCGCATTCTTAGTGGGGTTGCTCATCCTCTCCACTGAAAACTAATGACTACAAAGTCTTCCCTTACTATTTGTCGAAGCTTCCGTCATATGCCTTGCCGTACATTGCCATATCAGCACTTTATGCTCCGCTTTCTAGCACGCCACCTCACGTGTGAAAAAACTGAATTTCAGAAATTGAAATCAGAACTGTCTCCATAATAGATGTGGATATCATGTAAACCTTCAGACTTTGAATATCCTACAATCCTTATCCATTGCTTTTAGTGATTGTAGCCATTTTCGCTGAAAATTTGGATATGTGCCTTTAAAGTAAGTAAGACCGGTAGAACCCGTTGGACGCTAGGAAACATAAACAGTGGTTCACATGCGTACACGGATTGTCCCCCATGGCTCACAAATTAGTTTCATTTCGGCGCTCAGTTCGCCCAGTCCGTCAATCGAAAGTCTCTTCCTCCCCTGCCTAACGTGTTCGATTTTATACGCCTCAGACGTGTTCGCTTTATACGGTTGATCGGCGTTCGCCTAAGGGTTCCTCTGAAAACGTGGTCCATTCGCAACTTCGTAAGGCTTGGATAATGCGATAGCCTGAAAACGGCCTTTCACTTCGTAGACAGAAGTCAATTTAGTTTTGCGGCAGCGGTGACGGTAGACGGAGGGTGAATTGCCTCAGCGGAAAATGATAACTTTTTCAAGATCACAAAAGTACATTTCAGAGAACACATCTCATGAGTACTTCCGCCGATGTACCATATGCATATTTGAATCGACATTCTTTCCAGTCACATTCTCTGCGAAACAAATTACTTTTTATGCTTTTGATCAGATCTAGCAAGGTAACACGCGCAAATAACAAGCCTTACGCTCAATTGGCCGAGAATTTAAGCTACATAAACTGGGATGTGCTTCTGGCGTTTTAAAAGAGTTTCCTAACACCTGGGTCTTCTGTGGTACAATGTGTATGTGCACCAGGGTGTCTTTTGAAGCCAGTGCAGCACATCCTGCATGTCCCGTGAGATTTAAGGATTGTGTGCGTATGTAATGCTACTCTTCAGCAAACCATGGCCCCTGTGGCCACGTGTACGCTGATAGTTTTCTTGGATCTGTCGCTGTGAGTGCTTGCGTTACCACTGGGTTTTCAGGCCATGCACATGGTTACCCGATTAATTGCATCTTCTCACCCTGATCCAGAGGAGCGATTAGCGGCCGGTGGTGCCTAGCGAAGATGCGGCCGGCGTGGGTGCAACGGCAGCCATCACGCCCTCGTCTGTGTAGTCGCTAGACCCAGTGGGCTAGTCGCTCCGTGCTTATCTTGCGAAACTGCCCTTTCTGAGCGCGATGGAACGCTTGGGGGGGGGGGGCCTGGTCGCACCAGCCACTTGCGTCTGTCAGGGCTTAGCTTAACAGCGTGTGTGCATGGCCCTGACGCTTCGTTCCCACGCCACGCAATCGATCCGCTCACGTGACGCTGCGCAGGTGCGGCCGCGCTCAGGACTCTAACACGCCGGCTGCACGAGTCACAAGCCAATGCATTCGCGCCCCACTTGAGACCACAATCTCATTGGTCCAATCTTGTACGCTTTTGTTTGCCTCATAGGGATTAAGGCTAAAACGGTTAACCCTAACGCCACTACAGCCTTAAGTTCGATGTACTAGGTAGGCGAAAAAACCACAAATTTTGCGCTCTTCTTGTTGTCTTCTTCCTTGGGACTCATACAAGGCGTAATTAGACGGCGATATCGCAGCTTTGGCCACGTATACAACAGCGCCCTCCCTCATCTCCGGTCTTCTCGACTTTTGCCTTGACACCAGATACAGGTGTGGGAGTAGTGAGAGAATGGGGTAAATCCTACGAGTCTACTTTCACCGTAATCCAGCTATAGTCACCGCGTCTGCCTTCAGCTCTCGGAAGCTCCTGCTGGACACCGTCGAGAGCGACGGTCGAACTGTCGTATGTTTCCTGAAAAAGACCTTCTACGCCCCCCAGAAAATCGCAAATCATATGTGGAGTTGGATGTATATATCGTGACCAGCATTATTATTTCTGGAGGGCGCAAGTAATGACAGGAAGCAGTGATCGCCTCCCATCTCTGCGAAGGAACGAGCCCGGAATGATTCCACATTTGCAAATTTCGTAGATATCCAACAGTTTCACCGTCGATTCCGACGATATCAACAGTGTGCCTCACAACCTTGCGATGCAGAGACGGTGGCTTACGCCTGGATTAGCTTTAAGTGATAGTAACCTTACGCTGCATCTACCACACACACACTCTCTCTCTCTCACCCTCTATCTTTCTTTTTCCCTCCTTCCCTCTCTCCTTCTTTTTCTCGTTTCCCTCACTCGCTCACATCCGGTGTCAAGACAGACTCAAAAACACTGGAAGAGCGATCGGCCGCAGGCGGCCGGAGCTGCCGTACCTGAAGCAGATCCCACAAAGTGGAAGTGTCATTATCGCTGGGAGTGAAGTGAGTTAAACCCTATCAACTGCGATCTTCAGACCATGGTTACTTAGTAGAGAGAAGAAGTCAGTTGAGGCCAGCATACTAGGAATAGTTTATTGGGTATACAGAGGAACGAAGAATAAGGAGGAGGGAATTGGCTACGGAGAACACGACCTTCCGCTGGGGTGGCGTGATCTGAAGTCCGGCATAGTTGCAGGAAATCCCCGCAGCCCAGAGAGCAAGCGTTCACGCGTGCAGGCTTGCTATTCATCGCCAGCCCAGAAGGGATCTATGCGGCAACTGTGATTGGCTGATCCAGGCGTCGAGATCAACGGCTGTGGGACTTCAGGAAAGTTCACTTCGATGCGAGCTAGTCCCAACACCCTAAAGACCATGGATATCTGGGGCCTAAGTCTGCACCTACGCATGCTTCCAACACTTCAGTTGTAAAATACATATTTGATATACACCTGAGGATAATATACACAACTAGGCTTACTTTCCCACCGCCTATTCAACATGCACACGAAGATAACATGCATAACTAGTTTCAATTTTATCCTACATGGTTGACGCAGTTTCCCAATCGCTGCCGTATAAATAGGAGTAATTGCAGTTTCAACGGCCCTAAGTTAACACTACAGATGCCGTATGAATCGCAAAAATATGGGATGAGACAGCTTCTATAGTAGTTTTGGCAGTAGCATGGTTTACATCACTTCACCCATCATTAGTACGGTATTCGCTTTGTAGTCATTCAAAAATGCATGCGATCTCGTCCAATACTGTTATTTCTAGCTGAACAAGTGTGAAGTTCTCCACCTCCTTTCTCAAATTGAAACTCTGTCCGACCTACATATGATTGTTTCCCCCCTACAAAGGCTATCCCTCTTTCACTGTGCCGTGTGTCCATACACCTTCCTGCCTCGAATTCTGACCGCCCTCCCTTATTTACCCTTTTCATTTGATTGCATACGACTGAATACTGCCCCCAGCCACCCCCGTTCAGCCCCCTTGCTTGCTATAACCTTTTTCCCCGCCCCTGTCGCCCCCCCCCCCCCTCCGCTGACGCCAGGGGCAGATATTTTGACTCGTGGCGATGGAGACCCGTGAAGTGACTTGTAATGGCGAGCCACCTTTCAGTCCCCCCTCCTTCTTGACCCAGTTAGCCGCGGCTACTCCGAGAACCACTCGACCACCACCCCCCGGCGGGCACGTGAGCTAGACGAGACCGTCGAAGAGCCACTTCGACAACCCCCCACTGACACTTTTATATTGCTTTTGTTCACGAACCCCTAACTGTTCGCACTGGTGATTCAGACCAATAGGATGCCGCATGAACTGTCTCCTGAAGTCACATAAAGGCGGCGAACGCCCCCTCTCCCACTAACACACACACACACACGCTCTCTAAAGATTGCTTTCACCCTGCGTGTCATCGTTGTTGAATTAGCATCGTTCCCTTATCTTGACTCAGCCAATTTGGCCGACTCCCTTTGCTCTTGACTGTGTGTAACCATTGTCGAGGTTTGTACTTCGTTTATTCTTTATTATTTGTTTAATAGTATCGTACTGACCTGATAGTTGCATCATTGGGTTTGACGAACGCGTGACTGTTGGATACAGAATCAGAGAAGTCAATAAAGACGAAACACTGCTGTTTCGGAAAGCACCTAGGCTAGCCGGATTAAATAAACTACCTTCCCGCTTGGACAACTATGCGAATGCAGTTTTAAATGCTCATACTGAACCACGAATTCGTTCCCACCACATCATAGGCCGAGTGCCCTTCTCAGTTTAAAGAAAGCCACACTTTGGATTGAATCTTTATTTGAAGATCATTGTTTCCCAAAGCCTAACCAAGAAGAATGACCGATGGTATAGTCAAACTTCCTTTGGATGCCGGTTGGGCCGTTATAAAAATGCAATCACAGCAGGTACATTGCGAGTTTGTTGGTGAGAATTTGTAGTGTGCGTCATCACGGAAGAGTAAAAACCAATGCCGGTATAAAAGCTGTCTGGGATCGCCGCCGCTTCAGTATTCCTCTCCTTCCTCTTCTCCCTCACCTTCCACCGTGTCGGCGCCGACTTCCTCGTAGTCCTTCTCCAGAGCAGCTGTGTCCTCACGGGACTCGGAGAATTCACCCTCTTCCATGCCTTCGCCCACATACCAGTGTACAAAGCAGCGCTTTGCGTACATCAGGTCAAATTTGTGGTCCAGACGGGCCCACGCTTCTGCAATCACGGTTGTATTACTCATCATACAAAGAGCACGCTGGACTTTGGCTAAGTCGCCACCGGGCACCACGGTGGGTGGTTGATAATTGATGCCGACCTTGAAGCCGGTTGGACACCAGTCAACGAACTGAATGGTCCGCTTGGACTTTATCGAGGCGATCGACGCGTTCACCTCGTTAGGTGACACGTCACCCCGATATAGTAGGCAGCAGGCCATGTACTTGCCGTGCCGGGGGTCACACTTCACTAGTTGATTGGCTGGCTCGAAGCAGGCGTTGGTGAGTTCAGCAACAGCCAGTTGCTCGTGATAGGCCTTCTCAGCGGAGACCACCGGTGCGTAGGTGGCCAATGGGAAGTGGATTCGAGGATAGGGTACGAGATTCGTTTGAAATTCGGTGAGGTCGACATTGAGGGCACCATCGAACCTCAGAGAAGCGGTAATTGAACTGACAACCTGGGCGATCAGACGGTTGAGATTTGTGTATGTGGGTCGCTCGACGTCTAAGTTCCGCCTGTCAGGAATATTTGAGGAAATCAGTAAATAATTTTGCCTACAAAAGCAATAGCATGAAAAATGATTTTTGGCAACTAGACAAGGAATGGAAGCCTATGACACTCTGAAACCGCCCGGTTAAGCCAAGCATGATGCAGAACAAGACTTCGGTTACAACTTTAGCCTTTAACCTAGAAGAAGCAGAAGAAGAATGGTACGGACAAAAGAATAAGGAAGACTGATATGGTCATTTATGGCTCATTAGCCGTCATCAGTCAGCCATACCCAATCACAGGTGATAACCTGAGCCTGGAATCCATGACCTGTGGATTTGAAGTTCAACATTTTAATTTTTAAACCACAGGCTCGTTGTGTTGCCTGCTTCAGTCCCTTTTCCATGGGGTTGCAAGATGTAGGGTTGGATGTTAGGAGCCTAGCCTAAGTGAAGGCCAGCAATTCTGACGCGTCGCGCCAACGACCGCTTTCTAGGCGTTCGCAATACCTGCATTTGGATAGGTCTGGCTAATGGCGGCTAATACGTCAGAAATGGCCAGTTAGATCTGCCGTGGCCTTGTCGGTTGTATTATTGTGCCTTAAATACCAGGCTGCGCGTGACTTCTGGCGGGGTCCACGAGTAGGCCCCAAGAAACAACGGGAAGAGTTAGTTCCGTAATTATTCAGTGACTGCTAATCTCCAATTTAAAATGGAATTAAGCAAAAGACAACTTACCGACACACGTCGTAGATCGCCTCGTTGTCAATCATGAAGGCACAATCCGAATGCTCCAGGGTGGAGTGCGTACAGAGGATGCAATTGTAGGGTTCCACGACCGCCGTCGAGATCTGTGGGGCCGGGTAGATTGCAAACTCCAGTTTGGACTTCTTGGCATAGTCTACGCTGAGACGTTCCATGAGCAGTGACGCGAAACCTGACCCGGTGCCCCCGCCGAAGGAGTGAAAAATGATGAAACCCTGCATGCCGGTACACTGATCGGCCAGTTTTCGAATGCGATCCAAAACTAGATCGATCATTTCCTTGCCGATGGTATAGTGGCCGCGTGCGTAGTTGTTTGCGGCATCTTCCTTTCCACTGATGAGTTGTTCTGGGTGAAACAGCTGTCTGTAGGTACCGGTCCGAACTTCGTCTTTAGAAATGAAATATTGTACTTGATAACATTTTTGGTATCAATGGATATACTGGCCTTTTCCTTTTAATGGTAGCCCTTTGCTCTACTACTACTTAAACAAAACATTGTATGAAGTGGATTTGACCAAGCAAAAGGAGGCCGGAATGGCCATTACTGGCTTCTTAGCCGTCACCAGCCAGTCATACCCAGTCTATAGGGTTGGAACCCCTAAGATTCGAACCCTTGACCTTTGGTTGTTGAATTTACCATTCGTCCATTGCACCACGGGCTCGTTGCTTTGTTGGTTGAGATTGGGGAATATGATCAATATGTGAACATTGCCGATCTGTTATTGGAACACTCAAGTTATGTTTTGCCCTGGAGCTCACATTTAAGCCCACGACTAGTGGCATAGGATGAAGTGTACAAATATTCTATTGGTAGCACATTTCCTGATATTGGACTTGTCTCTGTTTGTTAAATGTTATCTATTAACTGTTCCGTGCAACGTTTAAACTGGTTTGAGTCATGGTATCAGTAGCTGATATTTGATTTACTGTTTTTGTTTTATTCTGGTTGGCGTAGGCAGACGATTATATCATATCGTGGCTATCTTCTCCGGCTTATCTTGACGTGTTCTTAGCGTGGGATCGCCTTACCGATCCTTCATACTCACTAAGGATCCTCAGAAGTGCTCGCTTGCGTTTTGTTGTCACTATGCTTAGAAAATTTATTTTATAGTGACGTGTACTGGTTGGTTCTTTACTGAAGGCAGTATAGGGGCCACAAGAAATCTATTCGACGATTATAACAATAAAAATTACTACCATTGTTTCCTATTAGACGAAGTTGCGAAAAACGCACAGCACATAACATAACATAATAATCTATCTGGTTAAAATTAACGAAGTCTACATTAAACCTAGCAAAGGACTTAAAGCGCAATTTAAATGTATTTTGAGCAATTGTTGTTTGCAATAAGACAACTGGGTATACGTTTTAGGCCAGTAATAAATGTATCTCAGTCATAAAAATCTATGAAAAGAAACTCACCAACAACTGTTGGCTCCAAATCTACGAGTACTGCCCGGGGAACGAGTTTGCCAGCCCCTGTTTCATTGAAGAAGGTCTGGAAGGAGTCGTCACCACCGCCAATTGTCTTGTCACTGGGCATTTGACCATCAGGCTGGATTCCGTGTTCCAAGCAGTAGAGTTCCCAACAGGCATTTCCCATCTGCACTCCACCCTGGCCTGCATGAATGCTGATGACTTCACGCTAAAATATTTAATTGCAACAGATAGTTGTAATCCAAAAGCCAAGCGAAATTCATAGGCAAAAGGGGGATGTCCACCGTAATTGAAAATAAACAAGGTATAATTCAACGATGTACCATATTCTATAGAGCTCTGAGCGTGCGTCGGATAGCCGGTGAATGTTCAAATGAGTATTCAACGAGGGCGACTTCGCCGTTTGAAAAAACCTGATCGATTAATTTTTCCGTTTTCAAATTTTCACTGCGCAATCAATACTTTGCTTTTGGCACAGAGTACGTGGCCAGATGTCAAGGTCAATTCGCGATGCACCAATGGGAGGCCACTAATCTGGCAGAAACGTCACAGACAGATTGACTTTTTGTTTTCGAATGCTCGGCCAGCTCTTTTAGCTGGAGGAAAAGAACTGACTTTCTGAAACAGAAGAATTTTTTTCGACGAAGGAAGACTAATTTCTTTTCCGTAATTTTGTCTGGCATTTATCGTGTTAAGTAACCACTTTAGCACAAAATATGTAAACGTAGTCCTTTAGGATATGCTCTTAAGGACTCAGAAGTAACAGATTTAGTAAAGGGTAGTCGTGGGAAATTTTTTTATTGTTTAACGACCTACCCAGACCACATGTACTATCACAAAGACATAAAAACAACCTAGCAACAGCGGATTCTTGCGGCAGTTAAGCCTGCATGCAGAAAGTAGCACTGTTATTGGCTAATAAATGGAAGTCTTCACTTACGAATTGAGGCAAATGTTCGCATTCCGGGATGGACTCCTGCAGGAGACCGAAAGCTCAGACGAATAAAATAATGATTCCAGTGTTCGATAAGCCTTCTTCTTCTTCTTCTTCTTCTTCTTCTTCTTCTTCTTCTTCTTCTTCTTCTTCTTCTTCTT
>JAYGXS010000106.1:28030-52727 GCA_036362985.1 Ligula intestinalis
CTTCTTCTTCTTCTTCTTCTTCTTCTTCTTCTTCTTCTTCTTCTTCTCAAAAGTCTTCAATTACTCAACGAAACGAATGATCAAGGAATATCTACACAACACAGTATCTCCTTATCGAAGTT
This sequence comes from Ligula intestinalis, assembly GCA_036362985.1. Lineage (NCBI taxonomy): Eukaryota > Metazoa > Platyhelminthes > Cestoda > Diphyllobothriidea > Diphyllobothriidae > Ligula > Ligula intestinalis. Next base: position 28,153 of record JAYGXS010000106.1, read on the forward strand.
ATCGGTGTTCATTCGTCTAAATTATTGTCGTCGACAGAAATACCCCATTATCAACTGACATTCAGCCTTAAAATGTTACATTCCTATTAAATTTAGATCCTCGAATGGAGTTTGTTGGAGTAGCAGTGAAGAGTTCATTCAGTCCAATCCTTAATAACAATTTTTAGACCACACGATTTAAATATCTCATCAGGATTAAGTGAACAAACCTCTTGCCTATGCTTCTGCGATAAATTTTCAATTGCATTGAATAGACTATACTTTATGATTAAAAGTATAGCGATCCAATCTGCTTTTTTAATCTTAACGTCGTTTTATGTATTTAAATCATATAAAGTTGCAAAAATTCCTATCCGGAAAAAACAGAAGAGCAGTTAGCGGGCATATGTAAGCTTTCGATAGGTTCTCATTGGGCCAGTGCGTTTATATGGGAACAGGGCATAAGTTAGACATGCGGTCAGTTATGTTTATTACTTCCTCCAAGTGAGTCATGGGAGTATGGAGAAGGGGTCGATACGAGAAGGCTGATTACGCGACGGAAGGAGTTTGGTGGAGTCATTCCAGGGGAGAGGGGAGAGAGAGAATGTTCGGAAGAGTGCAGCTAAGCCATCGTTGGCCATGCCAGACGCGGAACTTTCAGGCAGTACTTTTGTGCATACAAGATAGACTTTCGCAACCTGATAGCTTCTGCTGTTGTTAGCAGTCGCTGACCTAGGGACTCGGAGTGGTTCGGGGGGGACCTTTTAAATGCACTGGCTTGGTTAGAATTCGTGGAAAGCTTACGTATACTGGCCATTTGCTGTTGTTCATCATACAAGTATTCTCAGAGTTGATTTATAAATGTCATGAATTTTGTGCGGATACAATACAAATGAAACCTTTCATATCTTCTCCCAAAAAGAGAACATAGTTGATTTAGTGTGGTGTTCAACTGTTGAGTTGCATGTGCAATATTAGCCCTAACGAATCATCCAGTCTATTTCATTCGTAAATGTAGCCATCCCCTGTAGTCGACGTTTACAAAGCATTCAGTTTTAGAAAGGCCCGCTACAATGGTATTCGACCACTAATTATGACTATGTTTCGAAATGCTCAAGTAACGCTTGTGGCGCATTACTTAAAATAATGCCTGTAAAGCTTATTTCATATTCAAAAGTCGACAATAGTGTTTGCAAATTCACACATACACATGGACGCCAGTTAATTAGGCATCCGCAAAACCTACTTTTGGCCAGACAGGCTGAATATTTATCTTAATGGCTTTAAAATTATCAAAAAACTTGCCATCACTGCTCGCATGAAGTGCCCGCTATACAGTGGACAGTGTTATTCTAACATAAACCTTCGGCATCCGTGGTCATGTCTGAACAGTCTGATAACGGTGCTATTTTGGCGCAGTCTGTTTACAAAATGAAAATGTGACTTATACAATCAACCTTTGATTGGTGGCTTGGAAGGTTGCCAAGTGTTGGGAAAGTCCAACTGCGCGGTCTGTCCAGTGTGTGTTTTGTTGTGTGAAGTTGCTGAATGTCGGATTGAGAGTCAGGGTGTAATGGCTACCTCATAATGTGGCCTTTCAGTATTCCCACTCAAGTGGGATCTCAGCAGCTTCCTTACTTTGTTGTGGTTTTCTGGTTGTGATGATCTACAATATGAAGGCCTGCACTCTCTCCTGTCACCGGTCTTCTTGACTATGTCTGGAAACCAGGCTCAGATGGAAAAAATGGAAAGAGTTCGGCCGATGAGTAGTGGTCGCTGCTGCCCGACGCCTTCCTAACTCCTGACGCCACAGACGTGGTCTCGCAGTGACAAACTTGGTCGCCCAGTCGCGCTAGACTCAGGGCGATAGCCTTTGTCCGCAGTAGACGCGAAACCTTTGCCCTCGCGCGAATTGGGCGCACACACGCACCCCAGACCGGTCGGGCCAATCAGCTTCACACAGCTGACTCACACGATGCCCGCTCTGGGCTTTTGTGACAGTTCCCGCGCTGACGAATACTTGGGATACCGCTTCGAGCGGGGCGGACACAGACAACGTCGTTGACCGTGGTGACGATCCCATGCTCTCACACGGCCCTCACGATCGAACGCCATGCCAAACCGAGTAGCAACTTTCTTCCGACTCTTGTGTGCACAGTAAACTACTCCTAACATTCTGGACTTCCCAAGACTTCTCTTGCCTCCTAGAGAACCGGGGCCTGAAAGATCGCAGCTGTTAGGATTGAACCCAAATAACCTTAACACTTGCCGATATATGTATCACAAGTCTTCTTTCGCTATAGCGCAGTATAAGTCACCGCTCCTGCACCACCCTGCTGCAGAGCATACGATGAACATAGTCGAAGTCGATGGCCCTCTCCCATTCATGCTATTTTATCGAAAATTCTTTTTATCGAACTTTCCTTAAAGTACTTTCTTCATTCTTTCAGATGTTGCAGGCGTTTCAAGTTTAGCCGCCAATTCTCCTTCCCTCTAGTCGCATTTGAATGTTCTTGCATACACATCGGTTTGTCTACTTCGCCCATTATAAACCGAATTTTATCCCTCTTTGTTCATTTGAAATACAATGAGGTCATTTATCCATGATGTCGCAAATTGTAGTCATTTGGGAATTTAATTACTTTTGGTATCCCAGTGTTGTGAGTTTGTGCGCTTAATTCTATACTTTTAGAACAGAGGACTTTTTGCTGAAAATTTTGGAATGATATTTTCAAAAGACAGCGTATCACCCTTTCTTGAATTTTTTTACAATTGGGTCAATTGAATGTAAATTGTCCCCGTATTCTCCAACAGTAACATCGAAAATATCCTCCCACACCATTTTGTCTTCGACCCAAAAGTGAAATACCTAGAAACTGAGTACTTGGATGACAACGCACGCGACTTAAGGAAAGGCAAAAACCGCCAAAACGAGATGGCGAACCTAAATACGGAAACTTGGTACACGTGGTTAAATTAGCTCATTGTCTGAGACGCAGGCTATCGTACAGGTTTTCAAAAAAATGGCCTGTTAGGACACCCCATGGTCTTGACAGTTAAAAAAAGTTGTTTTTCCAGGCTAGATTCGTATGTGGACCACGAAAAGCTCGCACTCACCGGAAACTGGACGACGCAACGACCTACACTCGCGTGCTTCCGGTCCACCACTGAAAGCGTCTACACACCCACACAAACAAACTAAGCCGCCGGCGGTGGTTCCATGGTGAACGAAGACGTCTGTGGCAAAAAATAGTATCCTTGTGATGACGCATGCATCCTGTGTGTTCAAATCGACTTCCGGATAGGTCGTGACCCAAAACAGTACAGTTAGGATGGCATCTGGGTCAACGATAGAATGTGGGCTTAGGGAGTCTGGTAAACTGCAACATCCAGATAAAACAGTACAGTCTCACCGGTGGCAGCATGCATGTATTGCTTATTATTACCCCACAGAGACTGACAGAGTTCGGTCCAAAGTTCAGTCTATGTCTATAGACCTTAAATATACTGATCTAGACCGAGAACCGAAATTAATTTCTGAAGAAATTATAAAAAAAGGTGAATTTCAAAACCGTTTTAGCACCCAGAGAGCAAATAGGAAAGTTGGAGGCGCATTGATGAGCCGGACCCCTCGCCGGTTTGTCAAGCAGCGACATATTGCCGGCAAAACACGCATTTGGGCCGCTTAGCTATTACCTGGGCTGTTAGTATGGTAAGTTAAAACATCAGTAACAGTAGTCGCCGAAAATCATGCAACATGCCGACATATGCGGAAGATTGATACTCTTTCACTAATCGGCTTTGATTCAGGTTGTGATTCTGATCATCGTGTAGTCTATTCTGAAGTCATTTTAGTCATGATAGGATGCGGGCTTTTTAACGAGCTTCGTTCTGACCAATAGCAGAACGTATCTGTTGTAAAACTAGCTACTTAAGTAGCATGCCTTTTTATCATTGATTAAGACTGCCTTTATAAATTCAAAGATATTTTATGGAAAACATGCCCGAAAAATTATTTCTTTTATTTGCGTGATAGACAATTACGCTTTCTTTAAATGTTATGCTCAAAGAAAAGGTATCTTACGGTTTCCAAAGTTTCTCAATTGCCGAATTTTAAAAACTGCGCACTGTGTACGCCCTGTTTAAGGAAAAGTACGTTTTCGCCTACAGTTTGAGGAAGAAGTCACATAGTTGTCATTAAACATTGCAATAGATGTGGAACATTTTTTATGCAGTATAGGCAGCATTAATAGATTGACGGATTATGAATAAACACCGCAAAATTGTAAAAAAGCTCATTATTAGCAACTTTTTAAAACCGAACGATACCTTTTCTTTAAATATGAAATTTAAAGAAGGCGTAATTGTCTATCAAAAAGTACAATCAATAATTTTTTCGTGCATTTTTTCCATAATATATATGTATAATATTCGGATTCTATAATGAACCAGATGCATAAGACCGGCCTGGTTCTTACTTGTTAACTTAAGTAGACGCGATCCCCTTATAGCGATAACGGTATCGTTAAGACGGGATCGGTTCTATAATTGGAAATTAGGAAAAACATAAATTGCACTCTTACACACAAAGTTTCCAAGTTTGAAACAGCGAGATAATATCAATCTTCGCGGGACCAGTATAGGGCATTTAAACTAATAAAAGGGGTTTAACAGAAAAAAGGGGGTGCAACTACCAGAATGCGAAACAATCAAGTATGGTGTTAACTAATATAAAATGTCAAGTAATTAAGATTAGCGATTATGCCAAGGGGTATAAACGGCAAGGTAATGCATAAAGTGTTAAAGAAGGAGAAAGATTGTTATATTACTGTTAAATGGAGGGGAGCAGGACAAAAACGAATACCTACGGAAGGAGGTACAGTATATTTGAATTCATAAAGGCAGTCAAAATAAATAATAAAAAGGTATGGTACTTAAGTAGCTAGTTTTTACAACAGATGCGTTCTGCTAGTGGTCAGAACGAATCTCCTTAAAAAGCCCGCATCCTATCATGACTGAAATGACTTCAGAATAGACTACACGATAATCAGTATCAAAACCTGAGTCAATGCCGATTAGCGAAAGAGCATCAATCTTCCGCATATGTCGGCATATTGCTGTAAACTACTGCTGTCTGCCCCTTGGCAGCATGTGTGTATTGCGCAGTTATCCCGTAGAAGCTGATGGAGTTTGGATCAAATATATACGTCGAATTCCCGTCTATGGCCACTTTGCACCACCCAAGCCTCGGCCTCGCGACTTTTGGATCAGACTTAAGGACCATAACCATGAAGCCAGGAGCTCCTTGTCTTACTGGTTTATGTCGAGAGATATTGAAACTCTTTGATGAACGTTCACCGACCGCTAACGGAACTCTCTTGTCCCGCCCCGCCTTTGCCTGGGGTCTCATAGCTCGGGCCCTGACCGTAGCTGTAGCAGCTAGTAGCATAGCCGCGGTCGCGCGTTCAAGGCTCGGTCGGTGCACCTCCTGGCTGTGGGTATGGCTAGCTGACGATGGCTAATAAGCCAGAAACGACTATTCCAGTCTCCCTTCTCTTTGCTGGCAATATAAGCTGATTAATAACTCGGATTACCGACGGAATCCGAAATATCAGGACAATACAACTTTTGTTCCAGTGATCGCTTCTTCTTCTGAACTGCTTCCTGGAACTCGCATATTTAATTCTATTGACTAATAACTTTTACAACAGCATTGCCCTAATCAAAACCTCAACCATTACTATAAACCCAAAATTAACTCTTACCCTAACTGTTATCTTGAACACAGCCGTACTTAAACCATAAACTTACGGCAACTTCTAAACTTAGCAGAAGACGTCATCACCATTGAGATTAGCGCACGGCCACATGAAGCGGAAGCGGCTCCTGGTTCCGTGCCAGGTTGTTTTTGCGCGATTACCATTTCACCAGAAGGGGGGTCGGGCAACGCCAGCTCAGACTACGCCACGATGACTTCATAAGCAGCATTGGGGTCGACATTGAATCCCGTTTTTGTGTCTACCTCCAGCGAGTATTTAAACATACCATTAGAGGCAGGTTTTCAATATCATGAGGGAATTAAATCACTTTATTGTGTTTTAATTTGTCATAAGCTTGACAGAACCCAACACATTTTCACGGAAAACATCGCTCGTATTTGGTGACTGAATGAAAACGATGTTGTGAATTCCTACAGGAAATGCGTTTTCCCATCAAAGAATTCAGAAGACCAATTAGCGGGCATACGCTGGCTTTCGATGAATTCTCATCAGGTCAGTATATTTATATGGGAACGGTGTACAAGCTACAAAATGCGATCAATAATATTCGTCTTTCCATACAAACGGGCCCTAGTAATAGGTGAGTGGGTGACCGATAAGTGACGGTTGGTAAGGCAGCAGTAAGGGTTTGATGGAGCCGTTCCAGAAGGGAAGTGGGCCGAAGAGATAGGGCGCTAAAGAGTAAAACCGTTGGTCATGCCAAACAGGAGGTTATTTTGCACGCAAATAACCAGTTTCCCCAACCTCGTAGCGTTTTTTTGCTAGCAGGCGCTAGCTCAAGTAGTTTCGGTGGGTTGATTGCACCTTAAAAATTATTCGAAACCTTGCAGTAGGGTCCAAACGATGCCTAGAATTAACTTTGCGCGGGGGAGAATAGGCCTGTGTATGTTCGTAAGTTCACCTTATCTCAATCGTGTTGGGAGACGTTTTCTTATTCCTTTGGATAGGCGCCAACTCGTGCAACTCTGGTCGTATCTTATCGACCTCTCCTCTCTCTCCTTTCCCACGATCCAGTTATACGGGAAGGCGAGCCTTATTGGCCGCATGTTTTAACTTCTTTCCCATTACAAAATATCAAACCACTTGTTGACGTTTAGGCAATCAAAAGTTTTTATGCCGTGATTCGGTAAAAGTTAACTCAGCTGAAATGTGTCGTGAAGATCGACAAGGCAAATGCCTTAAAGCAAAAGCGAGGTAAAACGGGAACCCCATTGGGCTTGCATTTTCATAATTTGTATGTATTACGACAACTAGACCTGTGTTCGGGCAAACATAACTTCATAGTAGTAGTATTAATAGTATTATTATTCTGCCGTTAAGTGTAAATATTCGTATAGCAAAAAGGCTGTCCTCTTGGTCAGGACAGAAAACAGCTGACTATCGTTTTGGTTTACTAATGCATCAACTACTGCATCACACAGGCCGACTGTAAACTAACAAACCGGTATGAGCTATGGCGCACGCGTCCGTTAAGCTGGAGGGGGGGGGGCTCACATCAACTGATTTGTTTACCGACTTAAGTTTGTCAGGCCTACGTGCAGGCATACACCCAGGATATGGCTAACGCCACAATCGTCGCCAAATGCGCTTGCGGCTGAACTCGCCTCTCATTGGTTGATTAGCTTCCATTTGCTACCAATTAGAGAAGTGAGGAGGTGCAGTACTGCAGCGAGCCAATGAACCGCAGTACTCCGCATGTATATTAGCTATTCGTGGATGTCAAGCCTCCAGATTGTGCAATGGAGCAGTCAAACCGGATCCTCGGCAGCTTAGTACCGCTGCTGCTGCTGTTGGTAGCGCAGCTTGTCATCGGTTCCTACGCTCAGGACGTGGAAACACCTGGACAGGACCTGATGGTTAGACATCGTAGTGCCCCCCCCCCCCTAACGCACCATTCTTTCTACAGGCTCCACAGACGGAGGAGAAATTCTTCGCACAGTATGTCTTTGACAGGAACACCTTGATCCTACGAAGGCGGATTATGCTCTACAAGGACAACCTGTACACGGAGTGGTCCGACTGGGGCAACTGTTCGGTGAAGGACTGTACGGAATTCCGTTTCCGGAAGTGCAAGGACGAATCCTATGAGGACAGGATAACCGATCTATTTCGAACCAAAAGTTGTCCGTTCCTGTACATTGCTGAGACCAGAAAGTGCAGAGATGAATCTCTATGCAAGGCAGCCGGTGAGTTTTCGCCATTGACTACTTATCTTAAAGCATGATAATGGTGTAGGCGTAGTTTAAGCTCTAAAAGCCACGATAATAACTTACTGAAACGTTTTATTAAAACAGAAGTTACAGGACTTCAGTAGAAAATTACGACGCTGGCAATCTCAGTAAAATGAGGGTAAAATGCGCTAAGCCAACAGAGAAGGGGCATATTTAGGCAACAATAGTTTAATTAATACATCTCATGTAACCCCTAGTCCCAGTATTTTGTTCTATGGTAACGGTGGTTATAGGGGTTTAAGGTATGAATAATTAGGATAGGCAGTGGAATGTACTTTAATAACTGCTGTATGCATTTTATTTTATTGTATTCAGAAATGCTGTTGATTTATATTTGTAGATTTTCCTCATCTATATTATCGCTTAACGTATTGCGGAAAAACTTGATTATCAATATGCAGTTTTCTCGAAATTCCTGAAAAAAATAGAATTAGTGAGTAGGAGGTTGTCTACTTCAACTTACCAGGGGCAATTGGAAACAAATTCAAATTTCTTTCACTGGTTTTTCTATTTCCCCACCGCCAAACTCCCCTATAACCACCGTTTCCGTAGGACAAAATGCTAGGACTAGGGGTATAATAGGTGCACTACTGAAGGTACCTTTGCCATATTTTGATTTTGATTCACGGATCGTGCACGCCGAATATTTTCTCAACGGCAAGACTTTTGAAGTTACTGCCTATGTTAACCGTAACCCCACGGCTTGCAGAAAAAAGCATTCAAATGTTTACTTCATTTCGGAATTTGGGATTGATAGAAGTACTACCTTGTCATATAACCAAAACGGTTTCTGATCTCTGCTGACATGAGATAAGAACGTAGCTCGAAGGGGGGTTCTCCTTTGGGGATAAACCTCTAACGTGTAGTCTAGGATAGCACATAACCGGTACAAAACCCAAAAGGGGCCTTTGAACGAAATGATTTTCATGATAGTACGCTGTAAACCCGCATAGATACATAAATTTTACTAACTGACTGACTATCTTCGTCTGTCACTAATATGTCTTTACTGGCATCGTCACCTGCGTAGACATGGCATAACGTTTTTTTACCATTCTGGTAGGACCATCGGAACTTCTGAAGAACATGAGTGCCACTTGTGGCATTCGACCTACGGATGGAGGCGTCGAAACTAAAATTCTTGGCGGAGACACTGCAGTTCCACACAGCTGGCCTTGGCAGGTAATCACGTCTGAACCATCTGAAGGGTCATCATGTCCTAGCATAGTTTTACTTCAGTTATCCAAACAGCAGTGTTAACTTACCGTGGTTGAAGCAATTTTCCAAAATTTTTACGACTGTCTCCGCGCACGGGTTGGCGGTAGGTAAGCGTAAAGTATATATTTTTTGCCGAAAGTAAAGTTTCCTATAATTAGTCATTACAGACGGCCTGTGTATCAAAGCAGTAGGGCGCTACCCATAAGCGAACCTCCATTCCTATAAACAGGTAACGTTTAAGATGATGATGCCTGCAAAAATGTAAATAAGCTATCGGTTATCAGCAAGGGAGTCAACATAGATAGCCAGGTTTCTCAAAATGCTGCTACCTGCGGGCTTTTTATTGGAAGTACTCTATTGCCATTCGTATCTTACAGAACCTACTCAGTTAAGCATAGATATTTCCAATCGCTATTCACAATCAAAACTGTGAGCATAGGGATTTCATCGGCTTGTGTTTCGCTTGTATATTGTACCTTCTCATGTGTCTTCTTAAGCGTTCAAACACATTCTTACTGTAAGTTAATTTTGCCTTATTTAATGGTTTGGAGATGTCCAAATAGAACTACCTAGTTCCTTCTCTATCGAGTCCTCTTGTCTCAATTATTTGCATGCAGTGTCTATATAGATATACGTATACGATAGTAACGGTCCCAACCAATTTGGATAAGGAACGCTTATGTTCCGCTGTATATACGTGCGTATACGTACCGCTAATAATCTAGAAATGGCCATTCCAGTCTTTCTAGATGCTGGGCGGCTGCTAATTGGGCTCAAAGGTGAGCTGCAGGGCACACTGGAACGAGTGAGTTCCGTAACCGATCAGCGAACGCCCGCATATCATTGTGCATATTTCCGATCGAAGCCAACAAGGATAAGAGCCTGTAGCGCTGTATTCCGAGCGTCTGACAACCAAATACGAAGCTCACGGGTTTGAGCCTCGGGGGTCGCCACTCTCGGGGTTGGCTATGGCTGGCTAATGGGCAAGCCAGAAATGGCCATTCCCGTCTTCCTTGCCTTTTTCGGTAATGTATTTATAGTAGTGTTCACCGATTGTGTTAGGGACCAGACTCATCCCATTTGGATCTGGGACTCATTCTCGAAGCCTACTGGTTTGCGGCTGATAAACTTTAGGCAAAGAAAATTAGCGACAAACATAAGGGAGACTAGAATGATCATTTCTGACATAAAAGCTGCCATAAGTCAGCCAATAGTTCGCCCAATGGGCTACAGGAAATGCTCCTCCTGTGAGTCCTTGTGCTTAGTTCACTGCTTTAACTGGCTGTCTACTATCATGCAATCATCATGTAAAATGAACACCGATCATTGAAGAGAGTTACCTGACCCTTTTTCATTTATTAGCTGTGGTAAGCATCTGACCTAAACATAGGTTTGGCTAACATGGTACTCGAACCCACAGTGTCTGACACTTAAGAAGTACAGTTTACCTTATTTCCTGGTTACGAATGTCCCCATAGAACTACCTAGTTTCTTCTCCATCAGTTCCTCTTACCTCATGCATTGATCTACAGTGTCGATATATAATGGTATACAGGCACGCAGCAATCGGTTAAGGAATCAATTCATCCCGTTGTGCCTTGGGGTTCGCTCTCATGCCCTGCTATCAGCCAACCAACGACTAGCCTAGATTGTAGACATAAAATGCCTTATCAAACTAGACAAAGGAGACTGGAATAGCCGTTTGTGGCCTATTAGCCAGCCATTCTCAACTCAAAGAGTGGCGAACCCTGAGGCTCGAACCAGTAACCCTGATAGTCAGTTAGTTAGAACTTCAACGCTCTAGCCACAATGCGCTAAGGACTCATTGCCTTGTCAGGTTCTCGAACCCGCACTCTATTACAATAAATAATTAACTTCAGTGCTTCAGTTGTGCGATGCGATTTTATCGTACATTCTTACTATTCAAAAGGTTGGGCTTTACGCTGGCACACGGGCTGGTGGCCTGCGAGCCCGCCACAGTCGACGTAAGTACATTGAAGCGCCCTTCTGCGGTGGCACCTTGATCGCCCCAGGCTGGGTGGTCACCGCGGCGCACTGTCTCACCGAGCTGATTCCGCACAAGGAGCTCCCTGTGGGTCAGCCCTTCAGCATCGAGGAGGTCGCTGGCCTCACCATTCGAGCCCGTGTGGGTGATCACAGCCGAGCACAGGTGGAATCCAGTCAGCGGGATCACACCATCCAGACGGCAATCATTCATCCTGACTACCGACGTGGTTACTCAGAGAACGGTTTTGATGTGGCCTTACTCAAATTGGCCGAAGATGCGGAATTTCGTGAGTTTTGCATTTTATCTCTCACATGGTATCTCCTGCCGATGTGCCAGTCTTAGCTTTTTACATTCTAAAAATCCGTTCTTATTCGTAGTCTACAACGTTTTTGAGTATCGTCCTCGTTAACCTAATGTGTTGCAGACAAGAGTATAGGTTTCCCGTTGATTAAATATTGTCCATCTCAGCAACCAGTAGCCTCGGCCTGCTGCTCAGACCGCAGACTACTATACTTTAAGGTGCGACCATCCACTTTGGTTTTATACCTTTTGGAAGGCAAACTGATGCTTTGCGTGAATGACTGATGAGGGCTAATAAGTCAGCAACTGTGATTCCGGTCTCCTATTTATTGATTGGTTGTGCTGTCCCTTCTGTTGCTCGTTGCTATACAATTGACCCAAGGAACGCAGGGAAATAAAGGGCATGTTAATTCCTTAGGATATAATAAGCCTAACGGGAACAGCATGGACCGTGAGCCAAGGGCGAAGCATTGGATGTGTGCTCTGGTCTTGAACTGTCGTGGCTAGCGTATGACTGCTTTGCCCACAAACAAAATAGGATTTGGGTATCATTACTTGATGACGGAAACTAAGCCAGAAAGGGCCATTGTAGTGTCCCATGTCGTTATCGGTAATGTCCTTCTGCCTATATCCTAGCCCCCCGCAGTGAAGGCTCGTGTGAGAGCTCTAATGACAAAATGAACGGACGAGTGTGTCCTCTATCAGATCGCTGTACGCGTATCTGCTAATGTTACTATTGATATCTGCACTAGAGATCGGATAAAAAGACTAAAAGGCTTTTATTCTCAGTGAGGGACATAATTCACTTCTTCTCCAACGGTAAACATACACAGCTATAGGGTGACACTTCTTATACCCTCTTGCTTACTTCCTTGTCCAGTAGATTGCTTCAGACGACTTCATGTGTTTTTCATAGACAAAATTCGATACACAGAAGGCAGAAGGAGAGAGCCCATACAGAGAAGAGAGACTGAAATGGCCATTTCTGTCTTATCTACCAATATTAGTAGATGGACGCTCCCTGGTCGGTTACGGGGCTGCCCTGTGGGGTCACCCTCGAGCCCCATCAACAGGCGCACGGTGGCTACTGATATTGCCAGAATGACATTACCGACAAGGACAAGGGGAGCTCAAGCTGGCCATTTCTGGCTTATTAACCATCCCCAGATAGCCAGCCATACCCAATCTCAGGTGGTGGCTCACCGGAGGCTCAAACCCGTGACCTGCTGCGTAGAGTTCCAACGCTCTGACCTGAAGTTCGTTATGCCTAGCTGATAAAAGTTAGACATGGCTATTACAGTCCTACTTGTCTTCGTTGGCAACGTTTTTATAGTAGAAGGTCGAATTGAACAGGGGATTCTCACAACCGATTGGTGAAGGTCCAGCAACAAATCGAAATCTACAAGACAAAGAGCTCCAACTTCTATGGTTAGATCGCTGGACTTCTAGTCAACACGTCGCGGGTTTGACCCCCAAGGGGTTGCAAGGAAAGGTAGGGGTTCATTGTGGGGCCGCCCAGGGATAAAAGTTTCCCAGCCTAAGTGTCTTATAGAATTCGTGGTTAAAGGTTCAATGCATGATTAGTACGTAATAAGTGAACAGTAGGAAATAAATTAAAACCGCTTGTAAATGTTTTACTGAAAAGAGCACCAAATGAACAAGAAAATTATAAGAGTAACTCCTATTTGTTCATAAAGGAAGCCACAAGATCGATAAAACTATAAGAACAACTATTGATCAAAATGAAGCTTATAGACCGAGGAAACCATTAGAGCAACTCATATTACCACGATGGATCCTTACCCAAAGAAATTTGGGGTTGTGTTTGGCTGGCTACTGACGGCTAGTAAGCCAAAAAGGCCCATTCAAATTTGAAATAAATTAGCGGCTGGATGGAGGCTTACGTCATGCGCCATGAGAGCAGCGTTCCGAATGTGTGGCAAGCATGATACCGCCTTCAGCGAGAGCACTTCTGAGTCGGCCTTGAAGTCTATTGGTCGGTTTCGAGAGTGGTGACTGGACGCGCAAGTTCGCGCGAGAGGCGGGCCTTTGCAGTAGGCGTGCAGAGCAAGGCCATCAGATATCCAGTGAAGAAGTGAACACTTCACATCTGCCACATAAATTCACGTAAAAATGGCAAAAACAAATGTGGAGACTGTTCGCCAATTTATCTGTAGAGAGTATGGCACGCTAAAAGGCGTGGTATGGAGGGTTGCCAACTGACGGGAAAACTCGGACCGCGCAGTCGGTGCAGTATGTGTCTTTTTGTGTGGAATGGCGGGCTGAGACTGACACTACAATTGATCTTTCTCAATGTGGGCTTTATGGCACTCCCATGTAAGGGAGACCCTAGCCAGGTGTTGAAGCGCGCATTGGGGGGGGGGGGGGAAGGGGGCGGCCAATCCTGCCTGGTGGCACGCTTATTGGCGCCAGCCACTTGTGCCTCCCCATCTCTGCTCTTCTTCCCGACCGGGTACAGGTGGGAAAAGAGTGAAGTAGAAACTGCGCGAGTCAAATTTCACTATAAATTAGCGCAAGTCCCCGTGTTTGCCTTTTAGCCTGCTGAAGCTTGTGGTGAACATCTTCGAAATCGACGTTCAAACTATGACACTGTGGGCGGAAGAACGAATTGACGCTGAAGTTGTATGCTTCAATTGGTTCTCTGTTGTTTGCCACCGAATCCCGCAGATGATTTTGGTGTTGCAACATGGAAAGTAATGCCCAGTTTCTCGGATCCCAATAACGACGTTGGAACCTGACGAGACGAAGTTAAACTGACTGCTGAGATAAAGCTTTGCATTGTACTTTTCACGTTGTTCGAAGATACTCCACTGCAGACTTGGCCAACATTCTGCCGTACAACTTAAGGCTGAAGGATAAACACTTTGACAGCGGCCTGAACTACCAGAAATGACCCTCACCCAGTATCAGGCACCGCCTCACGTCACCTTAACAGCGTGTTTAGGCGCATGAATGCAGCTGTTGTCCTGCCGCGGGACTACTTATCACATTGGACCCAGTTTAAGAAAAAAAGAATGAACCTCGGTCGAAAGTTAAGAATACCAAACGCACATCGCGGCAGTGTAAACAAATGACGACAATGCATCTACTTGGCCGTCTCGCGAGACGGACGAACCGCACATTCAGGCCTAGACAGGACCTAGAACTGCGCATTGTCTATCTAATAAAATCTTGTGGTATAGACAAGAACGTTCTTGCTTTGCGTGACATCAGCGCATGCGTCGTCCCCCTACGTTTTACAGTTGTAACCTAAGTATCATAAGTAAACAAGACATAGGCTGGTTGATCAGTTACTATCTACAATCATAGTTATAATTAATTTTCACTAACTAATAATAGCTATGTTACAGGTGGCTGATCTAATTTTAAATATAAATTCGTTCAAGGCTGGAGAGTGCAAAAAAAGATAAATTCATACCTAACAGGCACAAATAAAATGCTAGTACTTTTTAGAATGCCCATAAGACAGCATTAAGTCTGTCAGGCATAGAGATGGTCAGGTTGTCTGTAATGATTAGTTCAACGTGCTTATTCAGCACAAAGGCCAATTTTTCTTGCATGGAAAGATTCCTCTTGGCTTTGCAACAATTGCTTTTGGTGACCACAAAAATTTTTTCGATAGGATTGGGATCTGACTTATTGGCAGGAATAAGGGAAGGCATGGAAACCACACAGGGAGAAGCTGCCTGATGTCTTAGTAGTTAGATTATACAGTATCAAATTCATACCTCGTTTAAGCTGTGAGTAGGAGCGTTGTCCCGTAAAATTATCATGTTCATTCTCCGTTCCTCTAACCAAAGGCACCCTTTAGAATGTCAATGCTAATAGTGCCCATAGTATACAGTAAAATTGGCTGCTCTGCGAAATTAATAACCATCTAAACCATTGATTTTCGACAGTTTTTTGAATATTGGTGTTGAAAAACCAGAATTCTTCATTATCTGAAAATATATAGTCACATATTTTTCTGACTTATATTAATGCTCCTTCATACTATAATAATTATGAACAAAACATTTGGATCCGCAGCGTTTAATGGCCTAGGAACCTCCTTGGATATCAAGAAATGTTGGACTTGGCACAGCATTTCCTTTAATTTGTTGAGTTAAACTTAAATCTTTTTTAGTGAGCAGCATTTTGTGTCTCGGGGTCAATACAGTGAACACAATAAACAACCCCAAATGCGCGTTAAATAACCCACTAAAGTGTTTATTCTTTACATTTAATGAGCTAGGCAATCTACTGTAGGCGCTGCAGTTGAATACTAGCTGCGGGTTCATTGGCCCCTGATAAATAATAATGATAATAATCAATGTAATCGTATTCGAGGATTTTGTTCGCAAAAAGGTTTTGTATGCATGAATTGCGCCGATTGCCTGCATTTTAAGCTGAAAGTTTCTTTGTTTATCGTCTACCTTCAGAGGAAAATATTTCTCCTATTTGCGTGCCGGACAAGAATCTGAGCCTACCCGAAGGACTGATGTGCTACGCGGCCGGTTGGGGTGACATGTCTGCCGAAACAGTTCAGGAGAGTAACCTCCTCGACTTCATTTATGGCACCGGCCTGTCAGACATGTTTGTGAACCACTTCTTCCCTCGGCAGCCCCCACGGAGGACACGTAGACCGCAGCAGCCGCTGGAGCTGGTGGAAGTTGGACTACCGCTGGTGTCACTTCAGCGCTGTCGACGTTATTTCAACAATCTGCGTGAAGGCGTGCACGTCTGCGCAGGATCGAAGGGCAAGGTAGGTCAGGCACGACAAAATAATGGCTGGCTGATGATGGCTAATAAGTCAGAAACGGCCGTTGCAGTCTTTCTTGTATTTTTCGGCGGTGCTCAGCTGCTAATGGTACTGGACCTCTGTGCGGCTGCTGGCAGAGCTCGAGCGTGAGCCCTAGGGCAGTATAGGACGAAGGAGACTTCCTATTGAGCGGTGAGCGTTCATCGACTAACGTCTGTACTCTCTATCCAAACCAGCAAGACAAGGCGCCAGTGGCTCAGTCGTTAGAGCTTTGGGCTTCTGGTCAAAAGGTAACGGGTTCGAGCCTCGGGTAGTGTATCGCCTACGGTTGAGTACGGTTGGTTGATGACGGCTAATGAGCCAGAACTGACCCTACTATACCTTCCTGTCAATAAAGTCTTCATCTACTTTGAATACTGCGATGGCAGACAGGCTGTATGCCTTTCTCCGAAGTGCACTTCTGTGATCTTGGAAAAAGGGCATCGGTTTCCACTGAGGCAGTTCAGCCAATGTTTTGTAAGTTATAGCGCAATTTGAAAACCAAACTCAACGAGGTCGGCTAGACTCCTGTGACCGAGGAATCCAATGCGCGAAATATCCTCATCACAAAGTGTGGTGGCCGAGGACACTGAGGTTTGAACACACGCACACACGAAAGGACGAAGAAGCCGCAGACGTTCCAGGCACTGGGAGTACTGAACAGGGCTGATAAGCGCCAGTTCAAGCACATGGACTGGAATGTCATGGTAATATATCGAAGGAGGGTGCAGGAGCTAATCTACAGGGTTTAAGTGCATGCTTACACGAAAGGTAAGTGATATACACTAAGAAAAGGCGTTAAATGTGCCACCTGGATTCAGGGCTGTTCTCTTATGTCTGACCAATTACCAGTGTGGAATAGAGAGTGCGATGCAACCGCGAGGGCGGGACGAGGGATTACTGGCATAAAATGCGAGTGGATGATACGAACGCCGACGGTGGCGGGACAGGACGGGGGTCAGCGGCTGCCAGGGAGAAGTGGCACCGGCTTCTTCACTGACACTGGATCTTATCACCTCCGTCCTGGGTTCGCGCAAAAGAATGTCACCGCATTCAAACAACCCCATTCAGGTTCACGTTCTGTTAGAAAAGTTAATGAATGCCACTGTGGTTGCGCCGTACACGGACACATTGATAGCTCGAAGGATGGACGTGCGCGTGCGTGCGAGGATCGATGAATCATTAGGCCGACACGCACGCACGCACGCACTATCCGAACTGTTTTCTCGCTCCACCACAATGTCTGGCGCCTGGCCACAGCTGGGTGCCTCTCTCGCGCTAGATGTTTACGTTTGAGACTGTGAGGACAGAACCGGTATCGTATACCCCCATCGCAGTCATATTGAACTGCACGCTCTCGCTATCTCCCTCGCTCTCGAAATTTGGACGATTTTGCGGCCTGACACACTCATTGACATGTTTATTTTTGCTGTGCAAAATCCAACTGCCTCAAAACAACCCTGGGGCAGCTCTGTCTCAAACTAGTGTTTCTTCGTTCATTCTAATATGGCGTAAACGCGTTTGACTTCCAGGGCCAGCTCCAGTCTGTCAGGTTAGCAGATGAGTAAAAAAAGTAAATTACCTAACTATTGGGAAGTGGTTGATCTGGTCGCCCATCTTAGACACCCCCTTGTCCTGTGTTTACATTAAGTTTTATCAGCTTTAATTTAGCTTATAGTTTATTATCTAGTTTACAAGTCTATAGTTTAGTCTGATATCGCCAAAGTTAGATAAATAGGCTTAAATAACTACTATATACCAAAGTAAACTAACTAGACTAGGCTTAACTTAACAAAAATAACTAAACGAAAGACTAAATTACACTAAAACTAAAGTTAAACAAATAAACTCAATCATAAACTAAAAACGAAACTAAACTAATACCACCGTCCCCGTGAGATGGAATTCTGGGGCTAGGGCTATCTAAGGTGGGCGACCAAGTCACTTGCACCGACTACCGTGTGCAAATTTTGGGTTTTGATTCTAGCATCGCCGATTCTGGTGAAATTCGATCCCTTAGTTTTACCTCCTCGGCCCAGGTAATCATATAACCTTTCGATGCAAGCGTTCCTGAGGATTTTTTGAGCTTGCTACAAACGCTGCTTACTTTTTATTATCAAGCAGACCTGCTAGTCCTGCATGCAAATACCATTTGTTTCGGTCATATATTGCAAACTGAAAAATATCAAAAGCTAGTCGTTTTTGTTTACCTATTGATTGATATTGACCTTTGGTGGCTTAATGATAGGGGCATTTTATAAACAAGAACGTCCCACTAGAACATGCTTACTATACTGTTTAGGTTTTATGCGTTTTAAATGCATAAAATTGAATAGAAAAGTCAAATGACTTGACGAGCTTGTCAGCCCTGAGCTAATAGACTCCAGCAAAAAGGCAAGGTAGAAGAAATGTTAGAAGGATCAATAAACTCGTCCAGCATATAAAACTCATTAAACAGAAGGTACTACCCTTATATGTTCTTAACAGGTAAAAACGCCTCACTGGACCTATTCAACCCCGTGTCTGCAACAACATTTCAAGTGGAAGGGCTAGGCAACACTGATAATTTGACTTCAGCAAATTATGCCGTGTTTCGGTAATCACATTCTGCCTATATGACCTGCGAGACTCTAGGTCGGAGTCCACAAGCAGAACGGGGTTCGTGTGCCGCCTTAACTAGATCGGCGGCCACAGTTCCAACGGAGATGTTTCACGTCCATTTTTACATGCTGGTAAAGCCCTTGTCACTACTTTCTTCAGGCCCGGTTCCTTGTGAGAAAAACGAAATGAGACGCCAGATAGGAGGAATCGTTTATTCTGCGCAGAAGGAGTGGAGAATAAGTAGGAGGAAGTTGAATCTCGGACGGTTACAGTACAGCCTCGAGGGAGCCGGGTCCGATGTGTGTGTGTGTTCAGCACCCATCACATTAAATCCTGTGTGAGTCAGTCTTGAAGGTGATTGACCAAACCAGACGAGGCAAACTAGTACACGCGTGTTAGTGGGCCACGGGAGACAAGCGTTCGTGCGGAGTTTATCACTGGCCCCAGAGTCACACCGAGAACTGCAGTCACGTGAGCGTCCGCGCCGGATGGAGTTTCATCAATGACTTCTTTGGGCACAAGTACTTGAATTCACATAAACCCAGCGTTCTCCCCACGCGCATCGACTATCCCTTGAACAGATGCTCTTTTAACAGGCTGGCTTTGTGAAGATAGCGAAACTATGGTGCTCTGTTAAAAGAATCCGGAATTGAAAAATGAATTCGACAGATACCTTTTTTCAGTAATTAATGATCAGACCTATATGTCTACATCACAGATTAAATTGGAATGCTACCGAGGTGATCGCCATGGCTAATACGAGGCAAACGAAAGAATTAATCGAAGCGTGGCACTCGAATCCGGCTAGTATTAACAGACGCGTAGAGCTTGACTCAGACTTTATCGGTTTTCGCGCATGGTCGACTAACCTGTGCCCAGCCTGAAACAACAGCAGGCTGTCCGCACTCAGTCAAGTAGAATTTCACTGACTCTGAACCAGTCCCCCCTCCCCCAAACACGTGGCCCACAGTCCAAACGTTAACAACTCCTTCCCTCACCAGTACAACCTATCGCCGCGGGAGCCACGCCACCATAACCCTCCCGTCCAGTCCCCACAGTTCGTTGTAACCTCTGCCCTCAAAATCTCTAGTGCGACATTGCCAGCCCTCACTTTTCATTGAGTCTGATGACGAACAAGTGACACCCGTTCGAAACTTCACCAGTACAACTCGATTTTCCAAAGATCTTCTCTCTTTTCAACATATATATGCGTTTGAAAGACGCTTTAGGTCTGCAATGGAGGTAAAAAAAATGTGAGCTTGCCCAATGAATTAACAAACTTTCATTGAATTTGGTTGACAAAAACCGAGAACTGATATATCCTCCCCCTCCAAACTTTTGTTTTAACAGGACACCTGCAGAGGAGACAGTGGAGGAGGACTCTTCTGTCAGAATCCAACCGACAATCGGTGGTACCTTTACGGTGTGACTAGTTTCGGCTCCGGCAGGGGATGCGGCAAGTACTACGGTGTGTACACCTGCACTCGTGGCATCTCCGACTGGATCCACCAGGTGCTCAGCTAGACTGCCTTGCCTGTTCTATGCCCTCGTAAATCCGGATTAAGACTCACACCATCTTGTCCCCTTCCCCCACCCCCTCAAGCGGAAGCTGGAACTTTTAATTTTGCGTTTTTAAGTGCTTTCAATGCTTCTTAATTAAAAAAAGCTACCCGGAGTAGGTTTGTGATGTCTATGTTCAGCAAGTTTTTCCTCCTATGCCAAAGTGCGAAAGGAATATGGCAAAGCTGTAACACCTAGCAGCCAGTACCCGGGTGCATGGATGATCTTTTGTGATGTGACGGGGAAGTTCTCAAGATCAAATCGGATGCAAATCTTTGCCAGTTAAGTGGAAAGAGTAACAAACTTCGAGCCTCGGGTGGTGCACCACTTGAGGTTAGATATGACTGGCTGACGACGGGTAATAAGTCAGAAATGGTTATTTTGCAAGGGTCCCTTGTCTCTGCCGGTAAAACTCTCGGCCTATACCACTAGCCATGGTGGCTGCTGTCAGTGACCAAGAACTTAGATCCTAGGACAAATGGGATGAGGGATTATCGACAGGCATTAAGGCTATTAAGATTTACCCTAACAGCTACGATCTTCCAGGCCCATGGTTCCTTTAGGTTAGGAGAGAAGACGGTGGGAAAGCCAGATTGTTAGGGATAGTGTATTCTGCAGAACGTTAGGAGAGTTTTGACTCTCGGATGACTGCAATTCGGCTGCCAGGGGGTCAATTATGGAGTGACGAGAGCATCAGGAATCGCCGACGCATGCTTTGTTGCGGCGGCCAATCACGCGGCTGATGTCTAGACTATAGGTCGTGGCACGACCTTCAGATGGGCGAAGGCTGGCTAGCCTGGGCGCCAGTCCGCTTGCGCATAGGCCCGAAGCACGCAAGAAAACTGCTTTAGCGCGAGGTCCTATGCTCTGAGTGACCTCGTCTGTGGCGTCAAGAGTTAGGAAGGCGTCGGATAAACGCGACCACTGCAGGAGTTCCGTTAGCAATGGGCGAATATACAAAAACCTGTCTGCTATCTACGTTCTAATTAGATTGGACTAAGCCAACTGCCACCAGAATTAGTAGAGAAACCTTCGAACTTTTAGTCATTAGGTAGTTATCTTTAATAAAAGTTGAGTTGGACGCCCACCTTAGATACCCCAAACACCAGAATTGTGTCTTGTAGGTATCTAAGTAGTGGTTGCGCCCAGATCACTACAATCATCAGGCCGAATCCCAGGTTGAAGGTATAAAGGCAAGAGTCAGCAGAGATGTTGCCCACAAAGGCCCTCTGCTGCGTTGGCCAAAAGGGTGGTGTGTTAAGTTGGCCTTAGGGAGCCGCGACTACTTAGGCACGCGTGTGCGTGCGTGTGTTCGTACGTATGTCTGTGAGTGGAAGTCGTTCAAGTGGTCTTCAGATCACCAAATGGAACAGGCGCTTGCGAAGGCACATGATGTTGGGGCAGCAGGCTTCGGAGAACGAAGGGGGGGGGTGGACGTTGGCGTCCGCCACAGTCTTGCGGGACTGTTGGTATTAGTTTAGTTTAGATTTACGTTCATTATTTAGTATATTGGTTTAATTCAATTTAAGTTTAGTTTAAGTTAAGTCTATTTCGTTTTGTTAACTTTAGCTTAGTTAGTTTAGTTTAGTAGTTATTTAAGCATATTTATTTAACGTTGGTGGTATCTAACTAAACTAATGAACTGAGTAATTAACTAAATTAAACTAATAAAACTAAAACTAGCCACATGACTTTGCACTAAGGGGATCTAGTTTTGGCGAGCAGCTTAGCCTTATCATTACTTTTAAACCTAAAACATTAACTTTAATCCGTAAAGTTCACTGTCTTTTATGATTGTTATGTGCCTCATTTTATCCAGCGGTAGCCCAGGAATTGGAGCCATCATTTTCTTATCGGATTAATTACAACAACGAGGACGCAGTATGTGATCTCACTCAGGTAAAAGGGATAGTTCAGCATGTAATAGGGTGATAATAAGGGTCGTATCTCCCTCATGCGCGTGCATTCTCGCCGGATGTCTTACAAATCAGCCCTGATGAAAGCTTGGGACGCGTGTAAGCTCATTTAATTTTAATTTTTTGATCACAGCCTAGCTCTCCGAACAGCGGTAGTAAAATTGCTGTATCAGCTACACATAATTCCAATCTACCTTACCTTAAACTCTAATTGGCTGTAACTTTATTACCCAGTTTATACACTAATGTACCCCTTAATTCATGCAGTCGAGTCTCTTATTTTAGACTTACTTGGCTTTTATAGTGCAGTCGAGTCCTCAAAGCTTAGCCCAAGCTTTTTAGCCTATTGCAGTCCCAGCAACTCTGCTGTCCCTTATTACTGGTACTTGTAGCTCACCTATTTAGAAAAATGATGGTCTGACCTCCGACAAATGGTAGCGTCAGAGCAAGCAGAAGTTCTACTACACTTATGGCTGACATGTAGAGCTATGAGCCCAGAGTTGACTTTAATCACTACCTTACAAAGGCTATATTATTGGTCAAATGCTAATCACTATTACATCCCACAGATTGGAGTGCATATTGGGTGTGACTCCTTAAAAAGCATACACAGGCAGTAATAATAGCATGCTAAGTACTGGCCTTAGTAAGCACGATTACTTGAATTAGCACTTCTGGCATAGGCATGTAGCTATATCGGCATCATTTTAGTGCGTACAGTTCCATGGATAGAGATGATAGTGCGGAAACCATGACAAACGCAGCCTTGCTCATGACCCCAAGTATGCACGTGCCCGAAATAGTAAAACCCAGATTCACACTCCCTGTTGAGACCAAGGGGATATGAGCCCTAGCGTTGGCTAAATCAGCGTCACCTCTGATAAATGGTGGCATCAGTGCCAGCACCAGTAGTACTAGACTTCTTGCCGAGATTTAGGGTACATGAGCCCAGTGCTAACTTTAATCAGCGTCACTTCTGACTTGCAAAACAGTTAGTACCAGTATCAACAAGTACTATCACTTAGCTACACTCTAGTACGTAGTATTAGAAGTAAGCAGTACCAGTCCTTGTTTACCTAAGTCTGGCCAGACACCTACTATAGGTGAGTAAGTATAGATGGCACAGTAGCACCCACGCAAAGTCTTCTGTCACTTAAGACTAGGAAAGGCGGTCTACTGGCTTGCATTTGATACAGCAGCACGCGCCGAACCCCGTTTAGTCTTCGAGACTCCGGGAGAAGGTGAAGAGTGCGGAGCCGCTAACTACGTCCTCTATCACTTTAAACTAAACCCTGATGCCGTCACCTCCTGTACCAACCTGTTGGTGCACTTGTCTGATCTCATCGAAACCGATGGTCAGACGCACACACAATGGGTGGGGGACTAAGTGATTGAAAGGAGAACGTAAACCTAACTCTTACCCTATCCATGACGTTCCATCGGGTAAGGTTTTGTTGCCGGGTCAGGTCAGGTCAGGTTTATTAAGAGAAATATGAGAAAATACCTTTGAACTCCCTCTTGGTACAGAGCAGATATGAAATGCAGAATATATGGCGTTGCCAGTCGTGGAAATGCGTAAAAATAGCAGAAAGTAAAAAAACTCCTTAGGCGTAGTTCAGAATTCTAGAGGACTTGAATACTATTTGAGGGATTTTAAGGAGAAAAACTGTCACCCGTGGGAAGGGGAGTAGAGTATATGCAAATAGAATGGCCTGCTCCTGAGTGTTTGAATCAAGTCAGGAGGAGACCATCGTGGTTTTGATCAATATCCTAAGGGTCACACGAGGAGAAGATCGCAGAGTTCACGAGAACATCACCGAGTGTCGGAGATGCGCCCATCGTACGTCCTTGCTGGTTGCCGGGTCTGCCGACCAGATTACAAAACACGCGAGCCAACCATGGTCCTCAGCATTTATTCGAAAAAAGCATATTACTGAAAACTAGCGAGCAGTGTGCTTTTTTATAAATGTGATTACTCTAGCTTCATTTCAGACAGCGTATTTGCTATACTGGTCCAACTTGCTCTTAAACATGTCAACAGATGCGGACATGGAAATGTCTGCGGGCAGAGCTTTCCATGCAGGAATTACCCTTTTAGTATATTGAGAGGATATCAGGCAAATAAAATGTCACATCCATTTCCCCGATCGCTATCAAATTGTATATTTTGTCGTACTTTCC
>JAYGXS010000107.1:0-15153 GCA_036362985.1 Ligula intestinalis
AGACATGACACTTCGTCGATGCTGTCCTGCGATTTCGTGAGAACGAGGTCCAGACAGTTGGACTGTTGGCCATCGCGCATCCTTGTCGGAAAAGTGACGTGTTGCGTGAGAAATAACTTCAGATTCATGCTCAGAAGGCAGCTGTCGAAGGTAAGATCGGAGCTATCTGCGCAGGACACACCCCAGTCGATGTGAGGCGCGTTAAAGTCCCCCACAATCACGATGTCCGATCGTGCAGCAATTTTTTCCCGCTCCTCTAGCAATGAGGCATCCACTACGGGCTCTCTTCTCGGTGGTCGGTAGAGTGTCAGTACATCGAGGTTGGGTGCACCTGGTACTTTAATGGACAGCCAGATGGCCTCGGAAGTACACGCCAGTTTATCCGTTTTGTCTAAAACTGTGAGTCCATTTTTCACGTATGTTGCTACGCCACCGCCTTGACGACCTTCTCTGTCTTTTCTGAACAGTTGATTGCCAGGCATGGATACCTCGCCGTCGGCTACCTGTTCAGACAGCCAAGTTTCCGTTATTGAAACTATATCTGGTGATAATTCAAAGGCATGAATCTTCAGCTCGTCAAGCTTTGAAGGCATACTCTGTGCATTTGTGTGCATGAAAGTTAACTTTCTGTTTGCTCGAGAATTGGTTACAGTCAGGCTCTCCCCGCCCCTTTCCGGGTCGACTGTGCGGTCATCCGGGTAGGACCTTTCCTGGGGAGAACAATGGACGTTGAATCACTTGGTTGTTGTAAATAACCAAGTTTTGTTCGCCCTGGCTGGTCCGCTCCCTCTTTTCGGAAACAAGTTGACGACGTTTGTTCCGTTCTGCAGCTGAGAACTCCTGTTGAAAAAAAACTCTTGGGTCAGAGTCTTTTATTTTAAAACGTTTCTAATAAAATACTGGAATTTGTGCCCACTAAAATTGCGAAACCCTACACACCAGAATCGACCGTCCCTCACTTTCTTTTGCCCAGAATAAAGACATTGAGGAGGCAGCTGAAAGATAGATCTACTAGTTCGCTGTCTGTGCATCTAAGGGTCGCAGAGATTTTTGAATTAGCGTCCAAGATTCATCTTGCGCGTGACCAGTACAGGGAATCTTGCACCCTGAGCGATTTAAACTCTGCGAAATCGGTTGCACACTGCTTTTTTCAGTATATTCAGTATATATATAAGGGAGAGAGGCAGAGCCTTTGAAAACCCTATTTACAGATAGATGCTGTCAGATCATGCATATTGTTCAAAGTCATATATAACTATAGAAATTGTTGTTTTCTTCCAAATGTATGACCAGCAAGCAAAGTAACATTAAGCATTCTTTTGAATGCGTCGACGCTTTCAGCAAGAACAACCGAGGAAGGAAGTTAATTCCATTCTTTAATGACCCGCTGGGAGAATAAGTGGCCCCGCATTTCTAGTTTGGTGTAGTTTTTCTTCAGTTTGTACGGATGACCGCGTAGATGTATTGTTTGTGCAAATTCAAAGAAGTTAGTCATCTGAAGAGAACAGTCTACTCACCTGACGATTTTAAACCCCATGATCATATCTCCTCTGTATTGCCTATAGTAGATAGGAAAAAGATTTAGCCTATCTAGACGACCTTCTAATGGAAGGCCTCCTAAGCTGCTGACAAGCTTGGTCACTCTTCGTTGCACTTTCTCAAGCATTGCGTAATCTTTCTTCATCCCAGGGCAACACGCCTTGACGCAGTAATCTAACATCGGCCGAACAAATGTTCCGAAGACTCGCCCAAAAAGCTCCTCATTAAAATAGAGGAAGGACCTCCTGATCGTTCCAAGGATGCTCATAGCCTTCTTTGTGGTTTAAGCAAAGTGAGTTGACGGTTTGAGGTTGAGCGTCATGCGTACACCTAGATCCCGTAGTTCGTTCACTAGCTCGAGTTGATGACCTCCGATTGAGTAGTCATACTCGAATCGTATCACCTTTCTGCGACTAGACCGTAAACGGATTACTTGGCATTTGTTGAATTTCAGCTGCAGTAGCCATTTTTCACACCACTTCTGTAAGCGATCGAAGTCATTTGTAAAGTCGGTCCATCCTCTGAGCTTTCAATGGACTTCTAGATCTTTAGATCGTCTGCAAACATGACTTTCTCACAAGTGAGGCAGTCAAGGCAGTCATTCACATATACTTGAAATAGAATGGGGCCCAGAAAGCTTCCCTGCGGAACCCCACTGGATACGGTTTTCCATTCTGTTTTTGTGCCTCCAATGCAAACACACTGACGCCTGCCCGCCTGCTAGGAATTTGACTAACCAGTTGAGTAGGTTTCCACTCACGCCCATTTGATGAAGCTTTGATATTAGTCGTCTGTGTGGAGCCTTGTCGAATGCCTTGCTGAAGTCAATGTAGACCGCATCGAACGACGAACCCATTTCCAGAGATTTCGTCCAGCTTTCCATGGATTTCAGCGGGTTTTTGAGACAAAAGTGGCCACTTCGGAATCCGTGTTGTGCTGCCCTTAGCAAGTTGTTCTCCTCAATATGTCTCATTAGTCCTGTTTTTGATAAGTTTCTCCATAAGTTTGCAACAAATGCTTGTGCGAATAACTGGTCTAAAGCTATTAAGTGAAGTTCTCTCTCCTCCTTTATAAATAGGTGTTATGTTGGCCAGCTTCCAGTCAATAGGCAGGGCCCCCTTTTCCATTGAACTTTCAAAGATCTTGGAAAGCGGGGAGGCCAGTTATTCTGCGAGCTCATTAGGAAGTTTCGCTGATAATCCATCCAGACCAGGCGATTTAGTGGGCTTTAACTGTTTCAAGGCTTTTCTTACAGTGTCTGTTGCCAACGATACCGTGCTAATTGTATGCGCCGCTGGGACTATATATTGCTGTACATTCTCGTCAAAAGGCGGCTCCTCGGTAAGCACAGACATAAAGGAATTGGACAAGAGGTTCACCTTATCTGAATTATCCATACACTTGTTTCCCTCGTTATCTTTCAGACAGGGGATGGGATCTCGATTCCGCTTGGCCTTATTCACATAAGAAAATAATCTTTTTTTGGGTTATGAGCTATTCTCTTGAATAGTTCTGCCTCAAAGGCTATTCTTTCTTTTCGAATTAGTCTTCGACATAAATTTATCTGTTTTTTTTTAATTCTAAGTGTTGGGACTTTTGATATCGGGCGTATATTTTCACAGTCTTCTTTTCTTCTTGATGTTCCTTTCTGTGTTCGGTGTCACCTATTCCGGCCGGGAGATGCGCAAGCTTTTCTTAAGCGGGCTCAGTTCCTAAAGAAGCACCAGGCGTCCTGCGGGTCAGGTAAGTATGCAGGGCTCCAGTTAGTCATGTAAAGTTGTCCTTTCATTTTCTTATAATCTCCTTTCCATATATTCCACTCGCTTATTGCGCGAGCGACGGGTACCGAGAAATGGCTGTACTCCCAGACAAGAACACATTGATCACTTCTGCCAAATGGAGTCTGAGTATTCAATCCAAGGATACAGTTTTCGTCTTTACTAATGACAAGATCCAGGCAGCTAGATTGTTGGCCACCTCAAAACCGTGTGTCCATTGTGACATGCTGGGTAAGAAATTAATCATTTACCAAGTGAATTAGTTTCTGTTCGAATGAGTTCTCTGATCGCGAGCTGTGCATTAAATCCCAATCTATGTTCGGAGCGTTAAAATCTCCAACTATAAGGACATTTTTGCTACAGCAGATCTATTTTACCTCAGAGATATGTACAGCGTCCGCTTCCGTTCTTTGTCCTGGTGGTCTGTATACCAGAGCAATACGGAGGTCAGGTTGGTTAGGTACTCCCAGTTTACAACTAATTATTTTGCAGGAATTGTTTCTGTGTGATGACAGACTATTTGGGATGTAGTTGATACCAGCTCGTATGAACATCGCGATTCCCCCACCTTTACGGCCCTTTCTGTCCATGCGGATAAGCTGAAATCCTTCCAGCCCGACTTCTGCATCTGCTATTTGCTCAGTTAACCATTTTTTCAATTAGCGCTATCAGGTCCGGTTGCACATGGTCCACGGCGAGATTGAGTTCATCCAGTTTGTTAAATTGACTCAGTACATTTGTGCACGTCATTTTCATGTTCTTTTTTCACTCAATCTCGCCTTGGTCACCTTTATTGCTGGTCGTGATGGCGAGATCCAGCATTCATAGATTTTGTAGAGATTTTCACGTTGGGTTTATTGCCCGGCCGTGTGACTTTTGTTAGGATGACGGGCGTCCTCCACAGAAAGGGCCTTTGACGTCGGACAATCACCCCATTGCGTATTTCCAGGCCCTTCTCTCCTTTTTCTCTCAAGATGGCTAAGTCTGCCTTTAAGGCCCTCCAGTTCATCCTCTCCTTTACCGTGTACTCTTGTTGAAAAAAACCCATCTTATTGCCGGGGATTCCTCCTGCCGTTCGCTCAAGCAGGAGATCTCTCTGAAGTTTACGCCCAAAAATACGTTTTAATGGCTTGGGTTTCCTCCCTTGAGAATTCGAGTTTTCCTTACTGTTTATTCGAAAATTCTTGAGTATCAAAACGTTATCATCCTCAATAATTATGTACTTTAAGCACTCCCTTAAGGCCTTGGTGTCCTTATCCATTCTGCTCTTTAGACTACCATTAGTTGATTCAGGGAGCCCATGTTCAGCTTTTCAATCTCCGGAGAAATTAATTTCTGATCACGATATATATCAGTATATTGAAGGTCTATAGGCGAAGACCGAAATTTTAAGTGTATATTTGTGTTAAAACTCGTCAACCCCTGTAAAATATATACATGCTGCCATCAGACAGTCCTCCGTGGTATAAATTGACGTTGTAACTTACCATACTAACTAGCAAGTACCTAGGCTGTTAGTATGGTAAGTTACAACGTCAATGCACTGTGTATTATCCACCTCATCATTATCGCCTCACACGGATCGAATATCTGCGAAGGCTACACAGATATGTGGTTTTATATCACACAATTTCTTCCTGCTGAAAATAAAGTGAAAACTTTATCGCATGTATGTTCTTCCCATCCTAGAATACTGCTGTCCCCTCTTTGGTCTAATGAATGCTTCTGACCGCGGTTAGATTGAAAATGTACAGAGGGTATTTACTCACAAAATATTCGCTCTTCCTCGATCCACTATTTCTTATACGGAGAGATGTCAGTTAGTGAACATGACATTTCTTTGGGTCAGAAGACTCGAAGCGAGCCTCTTTCTCCTCTTTCGCGTTAACTCTACCCCTAACCTTCCACGAATCAACGCTCTCATTCCCGCAGATAGACCTTATGCCAAACGTAATTCCTCCAGGATAATTGCACCCTCCTTTAGCTCCACTTCAAACCATTCTCACTTCTTTGCCTCCAAATATGCCTTCCGCTGGAATAATATTCCCCTCGAAATTAGGCTGTCATCTAACTTAGCAGTTGTTAAAGTCAAATAACGTAAACACTTAACTTCGGAAGATATAAAGTCCTTGTTATCCGTCTCCTTCCCAAACACACAACTTTTGGACTTTGAAAAGGGTCCCCCTGGTATCTGAGGTGGCTCTGTTTATATAACATTTTTTCAAATATGTCTATTTCTTCCTCTTTTGAGTGATATTTGCAACGATGTTTCGTTCACTTCTCTGTCCAGTCATCATTGCCGTTTCTCTTTTCTCCGTTTTACAACCCTGAGGATAGTTTTCATGGTCTTTAGTCCTGCTCGTGGCGGTTCTGCTATTTTCGCCAGCTCGTCGCTGGACTCCGCAGTCTACAAGGTCACATCTCCGGCGTTTCGTTGATGATCAGGTAACCTCTGCCGTTCACTCTCTTGTCGACCCTGTTCTCCCCGATCGCCTCCTCCGTTCTCATCTCCTCGATGGTTGATCATGAAGTCATTCGGGCGGTGTTAAAATGGTGAACGACAACCTCTGCTGTTGTATGATTTCTCCAATTACAAGAAGCGTTTCCAACCCTCATACGTTCTCATCAACAGTCCTGTCTCATCACACTACAATAAATCCTCTCAACCAACCCCTTAATTTTGTTGAAGCAGTTTTTTTCTCCTACGTTTTGTTTTTTTAAGCTGGAGTTCGCTGAACTCCGCCCCAGCTTCAATGGTAGGAGTTTTTTTCACTGCTTCCTCCTGAGTTCACTATGCATTGAATACCATTTTAAAACGACGATATGTTGATGAATATGAATAAATTTACCAACACTACTAAACGCTCTCGCTGTCTATGTGGTTGATGCACGGAGAGCAGCATTTATCAACTTTGTATTTATATTTCCACAGCACTAAGTTTGCAATGACGAGGCCCTCCGGGCCTAAAATATAAAATTTATTTATTTATTATTTATTTATTTATCTAAACTATAGGCTATAGCACGGCTTTCGCCCAGGACGCTCTGGCCTTACGAGTGCTCTTTCCTCACAGGAAAAGTGGACAAAGGTCGCAGATAAAGGCTATCCCGTTGATGTTATATTATTCGACTTCAAAAAGGCCTTTGATAGTGTACCACACAGGCTTCTTCTGCAGAGGATTTAAGACGTGGGAATTCAAGGAAAAATGTATAAATGGATCAGTAGTTTCTAGTCCCTCAGAGAACAGAGGGTCGTTGTCGGAAACTCAACCTCAGAATGGACAATGGTCGAGAGTGGTGTACCACAAGGCTCAGTTTTGGGTCCGATGCTATTCCTGATTTACGTAAACGACTGCCTCAATGTTATTGATTGCGCAGCTGTCATGTTTGTGGATGACATAAAAATATGTGCTGAAATAAGGTGCGCCGACGAAGCAAAGACATTACAGTCGAACATCGATAAACTGGTTATCTGGTCGTCCACGTGGCTTCTTAACTTTAATGTATCCAAGTGTCTTGTTCTACACATAAGCCCGAAGAGAATAGTGCCGCCGAAACACACTTATTTTATCAATGGTACCGCATTAAAAGAGGTTGAGACGCACAAAGATCTGGGTATATGGACAACCGCGAACTTGATGCAAACAGAGCACTGTAAAAAGTCCATCCAGATGGCAACTACTACCCTGCACTGGATCAGACGAGCGTTCAAAATCTTTCCACCTAAACTCTTCGGAAAAATATTTGGCGCCTTTGTGAGACCACATCTTGAATACAGAATGCCCGTTTGGATACCGTGGTTGAAGAAAGATATGGAGTTTCTTGAACAACGCAGGGTAACAAAGATGGTTGATGGTCTCAGTGACTTACCATATCAGGAGAGATTGATAAAACTTGACCTTTTTCCTTTGTCTTACAGGAACGTTCAGTGCAGCCTGCTCTGGACATTCCGGATAATCCAGGGCAACATTTCCTCCCTAAAATTGGAGGATTTCTTCCAATTAGCCACCACTGCTCACCTGCATGGCCATCCTTACAAGGTCACAAACGAGCGCACCCGATTAGACCTCCAAAAATATTTCTTAATTCAACGCGTGGTCTGGCCTTGGAACTTGCTACCAAGCGAGACGGTTTCGACTGACACAATTGCGGAATTTAACAGAAGACTCGATGTGATTTTATTTGACAAAAGGTGACTTTTACAACACAAGGCACACACTAACAGAGGCAGTGGGTACCAGAACACATAGTCAGAATCTAGATAACGATGTGGCTCATCTGTGTGTGCCCTTGAATTTCACCTCCGCATGACATCGCTTTATTCATTTTTTTCGAATCTAACGAATTCGCTTCTTAACAGTTATACTCGTCTTATAGCTAAAGACTACGGATACCATTTGTTAAACCAATGATTTAAAGTTCTTCGTGTTATCGAATTTTCGGTTTATTGATGAGGCCCATTGGGCCTGAAATATACAACTTATTATTATTATTTCCTACTGCCAGCACTGTGAACAACTTTTCTGGCTTTTGACGGTTTTCATTCTGTTCCGTGAATAGTCACTCGAAATTCTGTCATGATATCATATGTGCTCCCTCCGACTGCACATTATCTGTAAGAACAACCTTGTTTGCGTTACATCAATAGGGTCCTCAAGGGCATTTCTTGCCTATTACCCTTAAATATACATATATATCGTTCTAATCGAAAACAACAGGTCATAGTGGGGTTCTCATACACCACCCCTACCGCTATTTTAAGCGGTGTGCTTCAAGTTACCGTTCTGGGCCCCTTGTTGCTCTTGCTTTATATAAATGACATTTCAAAAATAGTTAAAAACTCTTAATCGTATATATACGCAGATGACTTGAAATGTGTATACTCCTTCTCTAATTCCACGGCTGAGCGATGCTAAGAACGCATCCATTCGCATTTGGACGCTCTATCTGCGTATAGCTCTACGTGGCAGATGGAGTTCTCGCCTTTTAAGTGCCAATTTATGTGTTTTGGGCCTGAAAGGCTCCCACAGCCTATCATTTCTCAAGGTTGCCCCATTACTGAATGTTCTAACATTAAGGACTTAGGTTTAAGTTCTACCAATAAATTATATCTTTCACCTCATGCTGATAGAATTACAGCAAAAGCTGCTCAGATATGCGGCTTCATCTCTTATAATCTCTACCTGCCCAAAATGAAGCCAAGACTTTATCGTATATATGTGCTTCCTATTCTCGAATATTGTTGTCCATTCTTCGGTCTAATGAACGAATCTAGCCGTTCAAAAATTGAAATTTTTCAAAATAGATTCATTAAAAGGGTCCTCTATCCGGCATTTTCAGATACTTCCTACTCAGATAGATGTGAGATAACAAAACTGAAATTTCTTTGGGTGAGGAGACTGGAATCAGGGTTTTGTCTCCTGTTTCGCCTATATAATAATAAGGTTTATTTGTCAAGCACATCTTTGGCGCCGTCAAAAACCCCGGAAGGCAGGAAAAAACCTTACTCAAACCCCTTCTTTCGCAGAGACTATTGCATTTGGTTTTGGTCTTTTGCTAGGTCAATAGTGTGCGAAATAAGGAGTTTGTTTTAAGTGAAAAAAAACTGACTTCAAAGGTACGATGCTAGAAAATCATGAAATAAAATAACTTTACATTGTAAGTGTTATGGTTTTATGGTAAGTTTAATTGGGGTCTGGAAAAACTGCCATGTCCTTTAACTGAGGTGGAGGTAGCCGCAGTCAGTTTGAAGGCGAAACATAATCAGCTAAGGACATCGCATCTTCCGTATATATGCATCTGCTCGATACGGAGATTACAATCGTTGTCCATTGGCAGGAGTTTGATAATTACATGGGACGTTGCAGATGTCTGAGGGGGGTCGAGGTAGCTGGAAGCTGCTTGCGAAGCACCATCATCCTTCGAAATTGGTTTGACTTTTTCGGACTCCAAGGAATTTAGTCGTTTCGGGATTTCACACTTCTGGACACTCTCGCGGACTCCAGATATTACGCGTTGGATACTATTCAACAATCTCGTCATCGTGAAAGTTTTATTGTGTCAAAATTCATCAGAAGACGGAATCAAAGTGGAATTTGTTTCTCAAGTCGTTGAACTGAAGTCGCAACCTACAAACAAACAAGCGAAAACAGCCTAAAAAGACCAAGGTGCAAGGATCTAAAGCTTTCTCGAAGATTGGCAGTTATTCAGGACCTCGAAGATCTACAAACGGCTGAGTCGTTCCTGAATATCCTGCATATTGTTTATACATATTTGAAAGTGCTTCTAAGCAATTAGGCGTATTGTCTACTCAGTCTACTTCAAATATTTGCAATACTCTACACACCGTCGGAAGATTTTCGTTATTTTAAATATCAGTCAACACACTACGTCACAGTCACAAAGGCAAATTTAACATTTTGAATTTAATCGTTTTGTTTACAACTTACATGGAAGCTTATTGAAAAGTCCTCCTGCAAGCGAACTAAAAGTCTTAAATGTTTAAGAAATGCAACTCATAAAGATGAAGCCTGCATATCATATTTTACCCTTCTTAACAAATTTACGAAACTTGAGGAGGTGGTTAATAGTCTTAGAGTGGAGCTGGAAGAGCTGAAGAAATTTTCTGGATTTCTCCCTAACGAGGAAACACTGGCGATGCATGAACTTGAGGGAGGGGACCTAACGTACGCAGCAGCAGCATCTCTCGCCGAAGCGTCTACGCACAAAAATGATCAGGCAAGTAACATAAATGGTCAAGTTGTCCTCGACGAGGAGCACCGTGATCAAGATTCTACAGAAACATCTCTAACGGTCTGCGAGACTAATACTCTGCGCCCAATTTCAGCACATGAGGAACTTTCCGAATTAAAAACCCCGCTAATTATAGGCTCATTTTCCGGACCGAAAGTGCAAAATGTACCCAACACATCAACCACTCCTAGTGGGTATGCTACGGCTGCGTACAAATCACAGAAGGAAACCACAAATGTAGAAGGGGGGCAGCACGAAGCCAGACCTGATCAGTGCCATCCCAGACTCCAAAAGAAGCCTATCTCTGGTGATGGTAGCGGAAACACAAAGTCAAAAACTATTCCTAACAACATCTCGGGGTCTTCCGATAGCAGTAAGACTGAAAATATATCACGGATTTCCCTTGACCGACAAAACTGCATAGTTGTTCAAGACGAGTCAAACGGAACTATAGGTAAGGTATTACAGAAGTCGTCCAAAAATCGGAAAAACAACATTACCATACAAGGTGCTCCTGATTCCACGTTTGACAGTACAACGGAGCGAGTTACACACGACTATGATCGAATACACGAATACGTCAGCGCTGTCCTAAAGAATGGGGAAACCTATACCGTAAATAAAGCCTTCCGTCTGGGTAAAGCAGACCTAGGCCGCGACCTACAAACAAACCCAAGGCCTCTCAAAGTTAGATAAGATAACAAGGCTTGGCATCAAAACTGCTAAAAGGAAAAACGGCCTTACGAACTTCGCACAAGCAAGTGTTTTTTTCAGCCGGAATACGAGCCGAGGAAGCGGATGAAAATGAGGCAACTAAGGATAGAATTGAGAGAGAGGACCAAAAGCGGGGCAAAGGGCCTGAAAATAAGAGATGGGCAAATAATACAAGTCAAGGAGCCCTTCCTCTGGCCAAAACCTGTCGCGATGAAGGTTGGGCCTTACGGAGTAAACTAGCACTAAAGATCCTAACCGCAAATGTACAAAGCTTGTTTAACAAGCTGGACGAACTAAAGAACTTGGTCGAAGAGGTGAAACCAGACATCATGGCTTTAACTGAAACCTGGCTTTCAAAAGATATCGCTGATTCTGAATTATCACTTAGAGGATATCAGCTTTTCAGGAAAGAAAGAACAACTAGGGGAGGAGGGCACATAGTCTATGTCACTTGCAAGCTGACAGCCACGGCTGAAGTACCGGTCCCAGCACGAGATGTGGAAATGCTAAATATTACTATATCTGCTAAGTATGCCAGGCCACTGACGCTTTCGGTGACATACCGCCCGCCAAACCATTCTCATGACCAAGACACAATCCTCATAGCAGAATTGTTTAGGGTTAGTGCGAAAAAAGGCATCCTCATCGTTGGGGACTTGAACGCTCCTGGTGTTGACTGGCAGACATGGACTGCACAGGGTCTTCAAGACAACTTCAATCACAAATTACTACAATGGGCCACAGCCAAACTGCTCTGCCAAACCGTCGCGTTTGGAACGCGGGCTAGGGAAGGACAACAGTCGAACTGTCTCGACCTTATCTTTACCCGAGAGGAGGAAACTGTGATTGACCTGCAGGATCGACCCCCATTAGGGTCAAGCGACCATATTATGCTGCATTTTGAGTATTCGCTGTTCTCCAAACCCTACTCCTCCGACACATGGGAAGTAACATTTGGAAGGGCGACTACCCACTTATGAGAAGATAAATGTCAGAGGTATCATGGGAAACAGATCTTCAAGGTGGGGCAAATGAACAGTGGATGACCTTTAGCTCGACGTTGAAAAGGACTCTTTGTCTCAACTATCCCTTCAGAAGAAAGACAAGTACGAATCGCCCGAAGTGGATGAACTCAAACTTGCAGGCCGCTTTCAAAAAAAGAAACCGCTTCTGGAGACGCTACAGATTAACCGGCTCCGGTAAACACTTACGGGAGTATTAGCAACAACGTAACATTTGTAAAAGAGAAGCTACTAAACTGCGCAAGAAATACGAGTTGAACATAGTACACAAGTCGTTGGAACACCCCAAGATCTTGTACGGTTACATACGAAGCACGAAGAGATCTCAGGAACTGATTCCTGCCCTTAGATCTGCCGATGGACAACTGGTGACCGAAGACCAGATGAAAGCTTCCCTCCTCTCTGATTTCTTTGAATCCGTCTACACCCGAGAACCTACAACTTTTGCTGACGGTTCGTCCGCTCATCGACCGATAACTGCACCCTTACCCTCCTCCTTATTGCCCAAAATAGAGGACCTAGAGTTTTCACACAACACTGTCAGGGCCGAATTACTCCAACTTAAGCCTGCCAAATCACCTGGGCCGGACAAAATTCCTGCAGTAGCACTAAGAGAATTAGCTAACGAACTATGCAAACCCCTGGCTGCCATCTTCCAGAAATCTTTTGACGAAGGCGAACTCCCAGAAGAATGGAAGTGGGCAAACGTCACCCCGATCTATAAGGGAGGTTCGCGACTTTACTGCGCAAATTACCGTCCTGTCAGTCTAACTTGCATCACGTGCAAAGAAATGGAGCGCATTATTAAGAAGCATTTAATGTATATCCTCGAAAGCAACAAAATACTATGATATGGACAGCACGGCTTTCGCCCAGGACGCTCTTGCCTCACGAGTGCTCTTTACTCACAGGAGAAGTTGACAAAGGCCGCAGATAAAGGCTATCCCGTTGATGTCATATTATTCGACTTCAAAAAGGCCTTTGATAGTGTACCACACAGGCTTCTTCTGCAGAGGATTTGGGACGTGTGAATCCAAGGAAAAATGTTTAAATGGATCAGTAGTTTTTTGTCCCTCAGAGAACAGAGGGTCGTTGTCGGAAACTCAATATCAGAATGGACAATGGTCGAGAGTGGTGTACCACAAGGCTCAGTTTTGGGTCCGCTGCTATACCTGATTTACGTAAACGACTGTCTCAATGAGCTTGATTGCGCAGCTGTCATGTTTGCGGATGACATAAAAATATGGGCTTAAATTAGGTGCGCCGACGACGCAAAGAGATTACAGTCGAACATCGATAAAATGGTTATCTGGTCGTCCACGTGGCTTCTTAACTTTAATGTACCCAAGTGTCTTGTTCTACACATAAGCCCGGGGAGAAAAGTGCCACCGAAACACATGTACGCTGATGATTTAAAAGTCGCTTATCGAGATAATCCGGCAGATCGCAATATCGGGCTCGAGCTGATAAAAAAGGATCTTCGGGCCTTCGCCCAGTGGTGTTGCACATGGCGCCTCACCCTTTCATGGCACAAATGTTCCGTTATGGTTGTTGGCGACGATCATCAACCGGAATTTAACATTGACGGCCACGAACTAAATGTCCCATGAGTTATCAAGGATTTGGCATATCCTACTCTAATAATCTCAATTTGTCAGAGCACTGCGCGCTGATAGTCTCAAAAGCACGCCGAAACACCGGATTTATCCTTAGAAATTTTAAGACTATCAAGGTTAGAACTAGCCTTTATAATATGTACGTGAAACCTAGTCTTGAATACTGCTCGCCCTTATTCAGTCTTTTGCGCACTAGTGAACGGAAGAAAATAGAATCGGTGCAGCACTTCTTCACTCAAAGAGTTTTCACTACAGATCACCGAAACTTAAACTACCAACAAAGGTGCGAACTTATACAGCTGGATCCCCTATGGCTTCGTCGATTGCAGAAGGGTCTATTTTTACTGTTTAAACGTTTAAATGGTCAAACCTTTAATCCCCTTAGTACAATAAGGCAGCTTGAGCACTCTCGACGCGCCAGTCATCGAGACGTATTTTTATTTCTTCCTATGGCACGTACAGTTAAGTACTGGCAATTCTTTTCAGGTAACGCCATATCAATCTGGAATAAGCTGCCCAAAAGTATTAAAACCCAGCAAAGCTACCCTATATTTAAGAGAGCTGTAACTAGTTTTCTACATTCAGAACAACTTTCACGAATTTTGGGTGCTGACTCGGTGGAATCTCTCTTTCACTCTGATGGCGTTCGTGGACTTTGAACCCTGCCAGGCTTCATGCTGAAGATAATGCTGCTGAAGCAGCAGCCCGCAGTCTGCTTACCCTTCAGCCGATAGCGCGCAACATTTGCCGACAACCATTGAAGGAAGACTGAAAACACTGTGTTCTTGCGCCAACCTCTCCGTCTGGAACTAATGTTTTCAAACGATATGAAACAGTTCTCCTGCTGATGAGTCAGCTCACCTTACAACTGTACATTAATTCCGTTTGTAGCATACCTTTGAAGGCAGGTTTTTTCACTTGAAACAAACTCCTTTTCTCGCCCAGTATTGACAAAACAAAAAACCTGAAACAAAACCAATACTGGCTGCAACATAGGGAGTTTGTTTTAGGTTTTTTCCGGTCTTCGAGGTGTTGGAAGGCGCCCAAGAGGTGCATTACCAACTCTTTACAATTGCCTGTAAACTGGCATAATAAACATATTATGATTTTATCAATAGTACCGCATTAAACGAGGTGTAGACACACAAAGATCTGGGTATATGGACAACCGCGAACTTGATGCAAACAGAACACTGTAAAACGTCCGTCCAGAAGGCAACTAGTACCCTGCACTGGATCAGACGAGCGTTCAAAATCTTTCCACCTGAACTCTTCGGAAAAATATTTGGCACCTTTGTGAGACCACATCTTGAATACGGAATGCCAGTTTGGACACAGTGGTTGAAGAAAGATGTGGAGCTTCTTGAAAAAGTGCAACGCAGGGCGACAAAGATGGTCGACGGTCTCAGGGACTTACCATATCAGGAGAGATTGACAAAACTTGACCTTTTTCCTTTGTCTTACAGGAACGTTCAGTGCAGCCTGCTCTGGACATTCCGGATAATCCGGGGCCACATTTCCTCCCTAAAATTGGAGGATTTCTTCCAATTAGCCACCACTGCTCACTTGCGTGGCCATTTTTACAAGGTTACAAACGAACGCACCCGATTAGACCTCCGAAAATATTTCTTCAGTCAACGCGTGGTCTGGCCTTGGAACTTGCTACCAAGCGAGACGGTTTCGACTGACACAATTGCGGAATTTAAAAGAAGACTTGATGTGATTTTATTT
>JAYGXS010000107.1:20153-52557 GCA_036362985.1 Ligula intestinalis
ACCAATTTTGTTAAAACTAAATACAACACACGTACACACTTTCGGTTTTGACGCATGCTAGCAACTATCTTGCTAATCACCTTCCATGGCTCAACTCTCTCCTCACCTGCCGCTATTTATTTTGCCCTTCAACGACACCTCTCTGGTGATCACTTTCGGGCTCCAGGAGAATCCAGCGACAATTTGCAAACGAGTTTTTTCTCCATTTTTGCAACTCGCAGCCCAACAAACTTGGATCCCAGTCCTCGCAGAGTTATCCTTTGGCAAGTCGACTATTTGACTACTGCCGACTAGGATCGTGAAGGATCTAAGTGAGTTGTATCATTTCTAATCTTCATCGTCAATCTCTTGACTGGATTTTACGAATTTTCCACTAAAATAGTCTAGTAAATCCCTTATTAGCAGTTAGTCTACTCTCGAAAGTTTTCCATTGCGTATTTGCTAAGACGTTTTGTATATTTGTAGTGATAAAGCCCCTACAGTCCAGAAGCGTGAAATCCCGAAACGAATACATGCCTTGTAGTTCGAATAAGTCAAACCTATTTCGAAGGGCGTGCCAATTTTTGTCGTAGGTCTTCCGCTAAACGAGGTAATGAAAAACCCCTTTTGCTGAATGAAAATAAAACCTTAGGACTGGATGATTCTGACAAGGCTGAATTGTTCAATGCATTCTTTGTAAAGCATTTTACGACAGAATCCGAAGCGGTCCCGTCGTTTCAACCATACTCAGACAACACTCTCGGGAACATTTATTTCTATATATAATTAATTCGTAAGCATATACTTCATCTAAAAACTCGCACTCTTCGGGAACTGACGGTATTCCCAACTCTGTTATCGAAAGAGTGTTGACCTTTCCCAAATTACTTAGCCATATATTTTCAGTCTATCTCTTAAATGGTTTCTTTCCTGAATCTTGAAATATATCCATTATTCTTCCAGTTTTCAAGTCAGGATCTCGTTCGGACGTAAATAACTACCAAGGTGTTCATGAAACCCCGGCCCTAGCCAAACTTCTGAAAAAGATCATTTTAAATCAAATTCTCAATTTTTGCCTAGAAAACAAGCTTTAAAGCGACTCGCAGCATGTTTTTCTACCAGGAAGATCATGCGAGACGTGTCACTTAGCTTTTCTTAACCACGTCACTTCCCTCCGTAACGAGCGGCAATCTGTGGTTGTTATTTACTTTGACCTGAGCAAAGCCTTCGACAAGGTACCGCACAGATGGCTTCTGGTAAAACTGGAAGCCATTGGCATCCGTCCCCCTCTCCTCGACTTCATCGATTCCTACTTGTGTAACCGCAGCAAGAAGGTCTTAGTAGGCAACAGTTACTCCACTGCTCAGCTGATTACGAGTGGCGTTTTTCAAGGCACTATTTTGGGTCCTTTACTCTTCATTCTATACATAAATGAAATTTTGACTGTTCTGAAAAATTCACACAATCTCATTTATGCAGATAACCTCAAATGCATAAACTCATTTTCTAAGGATATGGCCAATATATGCGTTGATAAAATAAATGCGGACCTGCTTACACTCTCACGCTGGAGTGCTACTGGGCAGATGGAAATCTCTCCATCCAAGTGCAGTTTCATGTGCTTCGGTCCCGTCAAGCTTCCTCGTCCCTTGGTCCTTCAAAATACTCCACTTCTAGATCGATCCACCATGAAAAACTTAGGTCTAAGCTGCACAAATGCGGATCGAATATCTGCGAAGGCTGCACATATATGTGGTTCTATATCATATAATTTCTTCCTGCTAAAAATAAAGTAAAAAATTTATCGCATGTATGTTCTACCCATCCTAGAATACTGTTGTCCCCTCTTTGGTCTAATGAATGCTTCTGCCCGCGGTATGGTTGAAAATGTACAGAGGGTGTTTACTCGAAAAATATTCGCTCTTCCTCGATCCACTATTTCTTTTACGGAGAGATGTCAGTTAGCGAACATGACGTTTCTTTGAGTCAGAAGACAGGAAGCGGGCCTCTGCTTCCTTTTTCGCGTTAATTCTAGCCTTACCTCCCACGGATCAACGTTTTTATTCCCGCAGATAAACCTTATGCCACTCGTAATTCCTCCAGGATAATCGCACCCCCCTTTAGCTGTACATCGAATCGTTCTCGCTTTTTGGCCTCCAAATAAGCTTTCGTCTAAAATAATATTCCCCTCGATATTAGGCTGTCGTCTAACTTAGTAATTTTTAAAACCAAATTACGTGAACACTTAACTTCGGAAGATATAAAGTCCTTGTTATCCATCTCCTTCCCAAACACACAACTGTTGTGCTTGTTTAAAGGTCCTCTTGGTATTTGAGGTGGTTATATTTATATTAAGGTCAAGGTTGAGCACTGGTTTCGAAATTAAGTCCCTGTTATCCATCTCCTTCCCAAACACACAACTTGCGTACTTTGTTAAAGGTCCTCCTGGTATTTGAGGTGGTTATATTTATATCAAGGTCAAGGTTGAGCGCTGGTTTCGAAATTTCAGCTTAGTCATCAGTCTTATATTTATCGATTTATCTAAGAAAAGATACGACTATTAGTCTTTCGATTTCTTATGTAAATTACCCGTAAGTACCACTACTTACGCATAGATACTGTTATTAATTCTCCACCTCCCGCCAAACGGCCAAGATGTCTACTACGTTTACCGAAGTTAGACTGTGAGGGCTTCGTCCTCCGCCAGGCGTTTTCGGGGATGAAGCAGGAAATTTACCACGAGGTTAATAAACTGAAACAAGAGATAGCCTATCTTAAAACGCATATTTCTTATACAGCGGTTAAAACAGCCCTTGTCGGCCGCAAACCGGGGGTGAATAAAAGTACGTATGCTCAGATAGCCTCGGCCGGTAAACCTGAAACTCGCATATCATCTGCCGAACCAAGTAAACCAATGGGCGTCTCACTCGATCGCAAAGAAACTAAAATAAATCCGCAGTCTACGCCATCGTATCTCGGCTCAGGGAGCACTAGCAATGATCTGGATTTGCGTCCTAGCGTCACATCGTTGCTCGATGCTGCACTAGAAAGCGATGATACAGAGGTCGATAAGATCATAAAGCCAAAAAAGCATAGGGCTAGAAAGGCTCGAAAGTCTAAACGGGCCAGATATGCGCAGTCAGATAACCTAAAAACCGGCACATCAGGACCCATCAAACCTAAAGTACCGGATAAAGATGCCCGCTTGGTCGTAACTCGTGAGCTCGCAACAGATTCACCAGTGAGTCACAAGCAGAATATAGTTGTAAAAGGAGCACCAGAGATAGCGTCAACAATTACACAAGAACGAATTGACGCTGATATGGACTTGAATTTTGACATGTCGCTCGATACGCCTGAAACCTGCATATCGGATCATGTGTCAAGCCCACGGGCTATAACATCATCAC
This sequence comes from Ligula intestinalis, assembly GCA_036362985.1. Classification (NCBI taxonomy): domain Eukaryota; kingdom Metazoa; phylum Platyhelminthes; class Cestoda; order Diphyllobothriidea; family Diphyllobothriidae; genus Ligula; species Ligula intestinalis. The sequence continues at coordinate 23,543 of JAYGXS010000107.1, forward strand.
TCGGCTTAAGCAACACTAGCAATTATCGGGATTTGCATCCTAGCACCACATCGTTGCTTGACTCTGCACAAGAAAGCGATGACCAAGAGGTTGACAAGATCAAAACTCAAAAGAGGCATAAGCTTAAGAAAGCCAAACGGTTCACGGGTTTGCACTCAGCTTACCCAATAGCCAGTTCATCGGAACCACGTGTACCAGATACAATAGCTCCCTCGGCTGAAACACGTGAGCCTGCAACATATGCCCCATTGAGTCGCAAGCAGAAAATAGTTGTTAAAGGGGCCCCAGAGTCAGAGTCGTCAATTGCACAAGAACGAATTGACCATGACGTGGGTCTTATGCGAGTTTACGCCAAACCGTTGCTAAAACCAGGCGAGTCTTTCCGCAGGCATTTCGAATAGGGAAGGCTCCAACAGCTCCAGAATCAATTTCTCGGCCACGACCTCTAAAGGTTATTTTAGAAACTGAAGCACAGGTGAAACTCTTGCTAGAGCGCAAACCATCCTTACGGAGTCTGCATTCGCAAGTTTTTTTCAGCTGGATTACGAGTTTTAAGAGTGGAGAAAGATGAGACAGCTAATAAAAGAGCTGGAGAAACGGAGAACCAAAGGCGAGACAAATCTCCAAATAAGAGAGGGACAAACAGTTCAAGTAAAAAGGACATCGCATTGGTCGAAGCCGGTAACAGTGACGGCCTAGCTGTCCCGCCACCGAAACCTCAGACATGCCCTCTTAAATTGGTCGTTTTAAATGCCAGATCACTAATTAATAAAATGCCTCTGCTCCAGACTCTGGTTTTCGTCAACCACCCAGACATTGTTATGGTAACTGAGACATGGGCATCGGCCTGTGAAGCTGACTCTGAACTCTCTGTTCTAGGTTATGCATGCGTTCGAAACGATCGAAACAATGGCCGTGGCGGAAGAAGCTGCATCTTTACAAAGCAGCCACTTGCATTTCTCCCGTTGGACTATCCACAATTCACAGCGGTGAAGGAGAGCTGCTGGCTACGAGCTGTACTAAAAAACAAATACTACTTACTTGTTGGCTGTGTTTATCGCCCACCTAATGCCAATGCAGACTACTATATTTGTCTCTCGCAGGCATTTCATGCCACAGCTGACTTTAATCTTAAGCATTGCTTGATTGCAGGCGATTTTAACCTTCCTGAAAAGCAATGGTTTCCACCATCCGGTCCTTCAAAGTTCGAGAAATTACTTGAGGCAATAGATATCGGCATGTGGGATCAGGTAGTCGATTTTTCCACTCGAGGAGCAAACATAATCGACCTAATTTTTTGTAGGGGATGCGAACCACTTTCAGTGTCATCCTTTGACGAACTTGAGAGTTCAGACCATCTTACAGTTGTTAGTACACTAGAACTGGAGGCGGATAAAGCATTTTCCCAAAAGTATAGTCTTTATCATGACTTCCGATTAACAAACACGGCGGACCTACTGGCACATCTAAACGCTCTCGACTGGTCTGAATTTTTTCCAATGTTTGGATGTAAATTTTTGTACCGATGCACTGTACAAAGTGCTGGATCCACTCATCCTCCACTTTGTCCCCCGTAAGAAAGTAATACATGTCAAGGATGAAGTGTACCTTCCTCTGTCTTTACGTCGTAGGCTGAGTAAACTCTCTCGTCGTTTGCATCGGCAAAACGACACTTCCGTTCTGCCCTTGATCACACTGATCTTTGAGCAGGCTAAGAAGCTCTCCGAAGAAAAGCAGAAAGCCGATGAGGCCCACTTCGCTGAAAATCCTTCCCTTAATGTTGCGAAACTCTTTTCGCGTACAGTAAAAGCTTAGAGGAAAAGGCAACACCCCATACTCTAAGACGCCTTAGCAAACCCCACAGCTGACGCTAAGTTGAAAGCCGATAGCTTCAATGCGTTCCTATCCAAAACGTTTAGTGAAAGCTCGTTCGCTGCACCTCCGGCTATCCGGGCTTGGACGGGTTCAGTCCTCGAAACCATAAGTTTTACCCTCTGGGACGTGACTGTAGCCATTCGTCGTTATCGTCAATCTTATAGTCCAGGACCAGATGGCGTCCCAGTTAGCCTTCTAAAAGCTGAAGTGAATGATATCTTTCCGTCTATTCTTTGTAAGGTATTTAATCTTGCTCTTTAGAGCGAAACTTTTCCTTCGTTGTGGAAGGAATCGCACATAATGCCTATTCGCAAGCATGGCCGATCGACGTCATTCGACAACTTTAGGCCAATAAATACACTTCCCGCAGCCTCGAAGATCTTGGAGACATTGATCAAAAAAGATGATGCGTCACTTGACAGAGAACAACCTGCTCAATACAGCCCAACATAGCTTACTCGAGAAATGATCGTGTGACACCTGCAAGCTCTCTTTCTTTGACTATGTGCTGCAATCTAGAGACAGCGGTTTTGCCACTTAAAGCGTCGATTTTGATTTGAATAAGGCCTTTGATTGGGTCGATCATAAACTCCTCCTTCTGAAAGTGGCCTCCTTCGGCATAGGTAGCAAGCCTCTGAACTTCATATCTTCCTATTTGGATGCTCGCACACAACAAGTAAAAATTATCAATGTAATCTCCAACCCCACGCATGGGAGGAGTGGAGTTATACAGGGTAGTGTACTGGGTCCGCTCCTATTTTGCCTGTTTGTCAACGACGTTTCAGATTGTTTTCAGTATGGCAGACCCTTCATGTACGCTGATGATTAAAAAGTCGCTTATCGATATCAACCGGCAGATCGCAACATCGTGCTCGAGCTGATAAAAAAGGATCTTCAGGCCTTCGCCCAGTGGTGCTGTACATGGCGCTTAACCCTTTCATGGCACAAATGTTCCGTTATGGTTTTTGGCGACGATCATCAACCGGAATTGAGCATTGATGTCCACGAACTAAATGTCCCAGGAGTTATCAAGGATTTGGGTATATCCTTCTCAAATAGTCTCAATTTGTCAGAGCACTGTGCTCTGATAGTCTCGAAAGCACGCCGAACCCCGGATTTATCCTTAGAAATTTTAAGACTATCAAAGTGAGAACAAGCCTTTATAATATGTACGTGAGACCTAGTCGTGAATACTGCTCGCCCCTATTCAGTCTTCTGCGCACTAGTGAACGGAAGAAAATAGAATCGGTGCAGCACTTCTTCACTCAAAGAGTTTTCACTACAGAACACCGTAACTTAACCTACCAACAAAGGTGCGAACTTATAAAGCTGAATCCCCTATGGCTTCGTCGATTGCAGAAGGGTCTATTTTTACTGTTTAAACATTGAATGGTCAAACCTTTAATCCTCTTAGTACAATAAGGCAGCTTGAGCACTCTCGACGTGCCAGTCATCCAGACGTATTTTATTTCTTCCTATGGCACGTACAGTTAAGTACCGGCAATTCCTTTCAGTAAATGCCATATCAATCTGGAATAAGCTGCCCAAAAGTATTAAAACCCAGCAAAACTACCCTATGTTTAAGAGAGCTATAACTAGTGTTCTACATTCAGGACAACTTTCACGAATTTTGGGTGCTGACTCGGTGGAATCTCTCTTTCACTCTGATGGCGTTCGTGGACTTTGAACCCCGCCAGGCTTCATGCTGAAGATAATGCTGCTGAAGCAGCAGCCCGCAGTCTGCTTACCCTTAAGCCGATAGCGCACAACCTTTGCCGACAACCATTGAAGGAAGACTGAAAACACTGTGTTCTTGCGCCAACCTCTCCGTCTGGAACTAATGTTTTTAAACGATATGAAACAGTTCTCCTGCTGATGAGTCAACTCACCTTACAACTGTACATTTATTCCGTTTGTATCATACCTTTGAAGGCAGATTTTTTCATTTGAAACAAGCTCCCCATCTCGCCAAGTATTGATAAAACACAAAACCTGAAACAAAACCAATGCTGGCTGCAACATAGGGAGTTTGTTTTAGGTTTTTTCCGGTCTTCGAGGTGTTGGAAAGCGCCCAAGAGGTGCGTTACCAACTCTTTACAATTGCCTGTAAACTGGTATAATAAACATATTATTAATATTATTATTATTATTATTATTATTAAAAATCTGCTTCCATTCCTTTTGTTGGTTTGGTCTCTGCTTGCTTACCTAGCATTTCGTTAACCATCTGTCTTGCTTTCAGCAACTTATATAAGCTTAAACAGTTATTTTATTCTGAATTACCGACTGTTGTCGTGATAAATCTACTTTTTGCTTCGAAAAGTATGAAGGCGACACTTTCATTCAGTAGGAAGCCTCAGAATTCCAGACCCAAGCGGCGTCTGCGAAAGGCTAACATCATTACTGATATCAGTCTTCAGCCTGACATCAGTATTCAGCCTGATCTGATTGCCGAGCAAATAGATTTGTCTGCAATGAAAAATTGCAGCGAGTTTATGTTGAAATTTGGGTTAGTTCTCTCAATCCTTGGGACCCTATTTGATGGGAATATCTCTGCAGTTTCCTCTCAGGAATGCAAACTTTTAGATACTCTCGTTAATTTGGTCGCAAGTGAGTCACAGGATATACAAAACAGACGTACAATTTTATTCTGAAAAACGTTCCGAAATCAATTCGGCCAATGGATGTTGCAATGCATTTCCTCTTTTCCTGCGGATTTAACTATAAAATAGCAGAGGCTATTAGACTGTCATCTCGCAGTAAAAACCCACCCATTTTAGTCAAGCTTTTTTCACCTATTGAAATAGTCGCCATTTTTAAACAGCAAGAGCTTGCTTCCAAATATCTGAGAAATACAAAGTATTTCCTATCATGATCTCACTCCAATGGAACGAAGAATGGCATCAAGTTCTTCTAATAAAATAGTAAATTCACCACAACCGGCTCAAGTTCCTGGTCGTAGCCCTTGGAAGCCTCGCGAGCCATGTACTCTTATTCCTGGCAAACCTAGATTACTGCTCCCCAGTACAGCAACTGTCTCATCCCCCTCAAGTCACCAGAAATCCCCGTCTACTTCCAACTTAGATGCTTCCCCAGTTGCCATAGCTAGTAATTGTGGATGCCCTCCTAGAAATTCCGAAATACCCTCTTCGTCAGGTAGACCAACAGCTTCGATAATCGATCAGAGTCCTCCTAAACCTTCTATTAAATCACCCAATTCAGGTCGTTGAAAGGGTGGGGTCCGGAACTCAACCGCGAGCATACAGCCTACCCAAACACTAAGCCTATACAACAGGAAGCTAACAAACATATAGGTTACCCTACTTATCACAATTATCATACTGGGCCAGGCTTTCTACCGCTTAATGCTCATAGTTACCTTACCTAGCCAACCAGCCTCTATTTCCCGTCTTGGTTTTCGCAATTTCCCGGTAACTATCAGCAAGCTCACCACGGCACTAATCCCTATGGCCCATCGATCTCACAGAGCTATCTACCTGCAGCTTTTAGCTATCCCCCTCAGCTTTCTAATGTTTATTATCCTGCTCCAATCGATGGCTATTCTCCAAACTTCCAACCAAATTACCCACCCCAATTTTTTATTACTCAATAACGATAACCCTAGTTCGATTACTCAAGCTACACTTGATATCATCTTGCTTAATGCAAGATCTGTTTTAAATAAGATGGCTAAGCTTAGAGCTATTGCGTTCGAGCTGAAGCCAGATGTTATATGCATTACAGCGTCGTGGATCCATCCACTTATTTCTGATGCTTTACTCATAATAGACGAGTATGATTTCTACCGTCAAGACCGCCCTAGTAAACGTGGTGGCGGTTGTCTTCTCTATATTAAAGCTATTTTTAAGCATTTCCCGTTCGACCTAGATGCTGACTCATTCCCGGGCAATTACTGATTTGCATCCATTATCCTGTCTCCTCGTCAAAAGGCGATTATTGGATGCATTTATAGTCCCCCTAACTCATCGTCGGAAGATGATGAAAAGCTTTACGAAATATTAAGGCTGATTTAGGAGTCCGTCTTTGATGCTAAAGTTATCGCTGGGGATTTCAACTTTCCCGAAATTGATTGTTCATTGAACTGTTGTCCATCCAGATTTCAGCCCTTCCTAGATACCATAAATTTTTCAAACTGGTCTCAGTTGGTCTGCTCCCCAACAAGAGATCATCATATTTTAGATTTAATTTTTACGAATGACATTTCCCCCTTGTTTGACAACAATCAGAACCTCTTCCCAAGTGACCATACTTTGATCCATTGTTGCCTTCCGCTTGCTTCTACGAAAAAGGCAAGCAACACTCGTACCTACCGTGCGTTTGACCTAGCTGATATTAATTTAATTAACTAATTTATGGACTCACTAGACTGGCAGGAGCTTTCCTCCACGAACAGTGTAACAATTCTCTGTGACTTAATGACGGCAATTTCAAATAGCATTTTGGAATTTGTGCCGATCAAAAATTTTAAGCCTTATACTTCGGACCCCACCGTTCCTCATTTTCTTTTGTCTACACTAAAGAAATTGTAAAAACAGTTAAAAGACTAGTCTACTAGTTCATTATCTGTGCACCTTAGAATCGCAGAGATTTTCGAATTAGCGTTTAAGATCCATCTTGCACGTGACAAACAGAGAGAATCTTGCGCACTTAGCCAGTTAAACTCTGCAAAATTTATTGCCCAACATGGTTGTCCACGAACACATGGTTGTCCACGAAGGTAAGCGACCAGGAAATTGCTCTCCCTGGGTTTCAAGTTTTCCAAAAAGATAGAGTCGGGCGTCCAGGTGGGGGTGTGCTAATCTATTTTAGACACGGCCTGCTCGTGTCCGACAAGTCCGAAAACCTTTCGGGCAATATAGAGGCAATATGGCTCACCGTTAGAACACCAGGGTCACAGACCCTTGACATCATGGCGGTCTACCGTCCACCATCGAGCAACCAACAGTCAGACAATAGTCAGATAGAAGGATTCGAAAAAATTGCTAGGAGATCCGATGTCATGGTTATGGGAGACTTTAACGCCCCCCATATCGACTGGAATGTGAGTTCTGCGCCCGGCTCAGCAGTAAATTTCGATCGACGACTCCTGCGCACAGTACAGGCATCTTTCCTAACGCAACACGTCCTATATCCGACCAGATTACGCGAAGGGCAACAAGCTAATTGCTTAGACCTAGTACTTACCAAAGCACCTGATAGCGTGGACATTGTAAATTGTTTACCACCTCTCGGAAAAATAGATCACGTAGTGCTACAGTGGGAATATTCACTCTTCTCTGTGCCCGATCGTAGTGCGGTAACCAGACGCAACGTATGGAGAGGGGACTTTACACAAATGAAAACCACAGTGAGCGAGATAGACTGGAACGAACTATTCACCGGGTGCGTTCTCGATGATTGGTCGGCATTCAAAGCCGTATTACACGGACTAATTACCGATTTCTGTCCTATCACGGTAAAGAAAGTAACAAATAGGCCTCGATGGCTACCGCCGACGCTAAAGAGGGAAGTAAACCGCAAAGGAAGGCTGTTCAAAATCTATCGCAGAGAGAGGACCCCCGAATCGTACAATAGGTATAAGGCACAGAGAAACAAGGTTAAGAGCCTGATACGAATTAGCCGACAACACTTCGAGAGTAATCTAATAATAATAATATGTTTATTATGCCAGTTTACAGGCAATTGTAAAGAGTTGGTAATGCACGTCTTGGGCGCCTTCCAACACCTCGAAGACCGGAAAAAACCTAAAACAAACTCCCTATGTTGCAGCCAGTGTTGGTTTTGTTTCAGGTTTTTTGTTTTGTCAATACTGGGCGAGATAGGGAGTTTGTTTCAAGTGAAAAAAACCTGCCTTCAAAGGTATGATACAAACGGAATAAATGTACAGTTGTAAGCTGAGTTGACTCATCAGCAGGAGAACTGTTTCATATCGTTTAAAAACATTAGTTCCAGACGGAGAGGGTTGGCACAAGAACACAGTGTTATCAGTCTTCCTTCAATGGTTGTCGGCAAAAGTTGCGCGCTATCGGCTGAAGGGTAAGCAGACTGCGGGCTGCTGCTTCAGCCGCATTATCTTCAGCAGTGAAGCCTGGCGGGGTTCAAAGTCCACGAACACCATCAGAGTGAAAGAGAGATTCCACCGAGTCAGCACCCAAAATTCGTGAAAGTTGCCCTGAATGTAGAAAACTAGTTATAGCTCTCTTAAACATAGGGTAGTTTTGCTGGGTTTTAATACTTTTGGGCAGCTTATTCCAGATTGATATGGCATTTACTGAAAAGAATTGCCGGTACTTAACTGTACGTGCCATAGGAAGAAATAAAAATACGTCTCGATGACTGGCGCGTCGAGAGTGCTCAAGCTGCCTTATTGTACTTAGGGGATTAAAGGTTTGACCATTCAAAAGTTTAAACAGTAAAAATAGACCCTTCTGCAATCGACGAAGCCATAGGGGATTCAGCTTTATAAGTTCGCACCTTTGTTGGTAGGTTAAGTTACGTGCAGTAGGAAACCCAAAGCTTTTCTACAGCTACGTTAGGCAATGTACTCGAAATAGAGACCCTATTCCTCTACTAAAAACAGACGACGGTGTAGAAATTTGCGAGATTAACGAAAAGGCGGAACATCTATCCTGCTTCTTCCAGTCGGTCTTTACGAGAGAGGCTGAGTTCACCGCTATTAACTGCAGTGTGGGTGTGATCCAGACCATAGACTCGGTTGCACTCACGGAAGCTACCGTTCTGCGAGAACTTCTACAGCTTAAAGAAACGAAGTCGTCAGGTCCGGATGAGATACCTGCAAAGCTATTAAAAGAGCTAGCCATAGAGTTGGCGGTACCCCTGTACCTTATCTTCCGAGCTTTTCTTAATACTGGACAAGTGCCACCCGATTGGAAGACAGCGTGGATCTCACCCATCCACAAAAGTGGAAGTCGGGCGACCGCAAATAACTATAGACCGGTCAGCCTCACCTCAATATCCTGCAAGCTTATGGAACGCATAGTCAAACGCAAGCTGATGCACTTTTTGGAGCAACATCAATTTCTTTCTGATAAGCAGCACGGATTCCGCAGGGGAAGGTCCTGCTTGACCAATCTGCTCTATTGTCTAGAACAATGGACCCGAGCGATCGATGAAGGGAATACGGTGCATACAGTCTTCGTTAATGTCAAGAAGGCGTTTGACACGGTGCCCCATCAACGTCTCTTATACAAGCTCAGCCGCATAGGGGTAAGGGGAAACCTTTTGCAGTGGATAGCAAACTTCTTGACTGGTCGTACCCAGACCGTATGTATTGGCGAACAGCGGTCGGCGGAGGTAGCAGTTGAGAGCGGGGTTCCACAGGGATCTGTTCTTGGCCCTATTCTCTTCCTTATATATATTGATGACTGCATAAGCGGACTAGACTGCGAAATCGCAATGTTTGCTGATGACATAAAACTTTGGAAGGTCATACGCAACCAAGACGATGAATTAAACCTCCAGGCAAATTTGCATAGACTAGAGCAATGGTCGAACCTTTGGCTCATGCCATTCAATGTGGCACAATGCAACCTAATGCGCTTTGGTAGAACCAGCACTACGCCTCGGAGGGTGTATTACCTGAATCACACGCCGCTGCCAGAGGTTGAGGCTCAGAAAGACCTGGGGATGTGGTTCATGCCTTCACTGAAGCCATCACTCCACGTCCTGAAAGTGGCTAAATCCGCAATGTCGAGCTTGTATCTAATCAAGCGAGCCTTTGCTAAGTTTGACAAAGCTGTATTTGGCAAGGTATTCGGCACGTTCGTGCGACCTCAACTGGAATTTGCCATCCAAGCCTGGAGACCTTGGACAGCCAAAGACAAAAAAAACCTCGAAAGGGTACAAAGACGCGCAACAAAATTAGTACGAGGCCAACGGAACCTCCCTTATGAGACCCGATTGGTAAATCTTGACTTGTTTCCTCTGGATTACAGGCAGATACGTGGGGACCTAATCCAGGCATTTCGCATGTTGCGTAGTCAGGATTGCTGCCTCCAAACAAATGACTTCTTTGAGCGGGCCACCACCTCTAGGCTGCGAGGACACCCCCTCAAATTACGTGTGACTGGGGCAAGACTTGACCCAAGAAAATTCTTTTTCTCTAAGAGGGTAATCCAGGCATGGAATGCTCTTCCTGCGGATATTGTCATGTCCCCTTCCGTGGATGTCTTTAAGGCAAACCTAGACCGATATAATGAGTATCGTCACGATTAAGTACTCCAAATCCAATCACTGAACTATTTCGATTCTAAAAATTGAAGCGCTCTACATCGAAAACCTGAAATTCTAGAAATGCTATAAATATATACTAATAGTAATTTGTAAGTAGTACTATTATTAGTAATTAACCAAATGAGTTTCTGACATTATCTACCTATGACGTCTCTACTCACTATGCGATCTGCGCCGATCGTGTCTGAGGACGCACCTACCGCACCTATGGTCCTAGGCTATGCGGCCCTGTCACACCCTTTCTCGTATCGACCGACTGCTGACAACGTGGTGGGTTCCTCGGCTCTTGGCACAGCAAAGGCGTATCATGGTCGCATCTCCGGTCTTCGGGACGTTCTCGTGACTCCGAGGTCTCCTCCTCGTATGGTCCTTCGGGAGTAGATATTACTCGTCATGGACGCCATGGCTACCGTCAACATTCACAGAAGCATCATGCCCCTATCATTCACATGCTTTCCCACAAGCGACAGTTTTTCTCCTAAAAACCAAAAATGACATTCCATTTTGAATTATGAGCCAGCCTTAGGAGTTTTTTCACTGTCTGCTATTCTTCCTCAGTTACACTGCTGGCTCGTGTAAACTGCGTGTGAGTTTATCACTTTAAACAAGCGAGTAGTCGTTTGAAACTGTGTCAATGACTTCTTTAGAATGTTCGGCTTTGCCGATGCATTTCTTAAATCCTTTGTACCAAGAGGGAGTTCAAAGGCGTTTGCCTATATTTCCTTTAATAAATTTGACTTGACTTTGACTTGACTTGTTCCGTCGTCGGTCCTCCGCTAAACGAGATCACGAAATACCCCGTTTACTGAATGAGAATAAAACGTTTGTGCAAGATGAGTCTGAGAAGACCGAACTGTTCAATGCATTCTTTGCAAAGCACCTTACGACGGAATCTGAACCGGTCCTGTCGTTTCAGCCATGCTCAGTCAATGCTATCAGTACCATAGATTTCTCCATAGAAGTAATTCGTAAGCACATTATCCGTCTAAAAAACTCGCACTCCTCGGGAACTGACGGCCTTCCAATTTCACTCATCAAGAGAGTATTCAGCTTCCCCCGAGTGCTAAGTTATCTATTCTTTTCTGACACATGGAAGACATATTTATTATTCGAGTCTTCAAATCAGAATCTCGTTCGGACGTAAATAACTACCGAGGTATTCATAAAACCCCGGCCCAAGCCAAACTTTTGGAAAAGATCACTTTTAATCAAATCCTCGACTTTTGAGTTTTGGTCCTACAAGGCTTCTTGGACCCATTATCTTCCAAAATAGTTCACTGTTAGAAAGATCTACGATAAAGGATTTGGGTCTTACACGAATAAGCTTGCATTATCACCTCATGCAAATCTACTTTCGTCCAAGGCCGCACAGATATGTGGGTTTATATCGCATAAATTTTTCCTTCCAGAAATATAGTTAAAACTATACCGCATGTTTGTTCTCCCTATACTAGAATACTGCTGTCCGCTTTTTGGTCTCATGACCCAGCATGAACGTAGTAAGATTGAAAAGGTTCAGCGAGTTTTCACTCGTTAAATATTTTCTATTTCTGGGTCTGGTATGTGTTATACAGATAGATGTCAATTAGCAAACATTAAATTTCTTGGGTAAGAAGACTTGAAGCTGGTATATGCTTTCTGTTTCGCGTTAACAATAGTCCTAATCTCCTACAAATTAACGCTCTCCTTCCGGTAGACCAACCTTACGCCACTCGTAACTCTTCCATGATAATTTTACCACCCCGTAGCTCCACATCTAACCATTCTCGCTTTTTTACCTCCAAATATGCTTTTATTTGGAACAACCTTCCTCTCGATATTAGACTGTCTTCTACACTATCGATTTTTAAAGGCAAATTACATAAGCATTTAAATTACGACAAAATAAAGTCATTACTGTCTGTTTCCTTTCCAAACACGCAAGTTGTAGATTTTGACAAGGGTCCTCCTAGCATCTGAAGCTCTTTCCAGGATACTTAAATGATTTCTAAATATGTTAGCATTTTCCAAGGGCTGCGAACTCTTCTCCGTTTTTGCTACCTTCGCGGTGGTCTCCGAGATTGGCTCTGGAATCTGGTGGGTCGCAACTCAATGAGGTTGCCTTGACTTCTACTGCCTTCTCCTGTTGTCCCGGATGACCCCTTCTTAACTCAACGAAATCTTTTTTTTTCCCATGACCATAAACGTCCCGAACCCTCAAAATCAGGTCCCAAACTAACCACATCAAACCCTGATACCTATTAAGGCAGTATTTTCTCCTAAAGTTTTTTTGAACTCGGTGGCCCGCTGAACTCATCCACCGATGTAGGAGTATTTTTACTGCCGATGACAATTATTTCATAAGAGTTCACTGTTTATCATCATTATTTTTATTTTCACGATAGCACTAAGTTTGTTACGACAGGGCCCCTTGGGCCTTAAATATACAAATTATCATTATCATTATCATTAAATTGTTTTCCATATGTGCCTTTTTCTTTCTCTATAGAGTGATATTTGCAACAGTGTTTCCTCCCCTTCTCTATCCAATCAATAGTGCCGTTCTCCATTGCCCGTTTTACAACCCTTACGATGGATTTCGTGGTCTCTCGTCATGCCAATGGCGCTTCTGCTATGTTTGGCAGCTCATCACTGGACTCCGCAGTCCACAAGGTCGCATCTCCGGCGTTTCGGTGATGATCACGTGACCTCTGCCGTTCCCTTATCTTGTCGACCCTGTTGTCCACGATGGCCTCCAGCGGTCTCACCTCCATGCTAGTTTATCATGAAGTCAGTCGGACGGTGTTACAGTGATGAATGACAGCCTCTGCTACTATATGATTTCTCCAACGACAAGGAGCATTTCCAACCCTCATACGTTCTCATCAACAGTCCTGTCTCATTGCACTTCAATCAATCCTATCAACCAACCTCCTTAATTCTGTAGAAGCAGATTTTTCTCTTACGTTTTGTTTTTTTAAGTGGGGGTCCGCTGAACTCTGCCCGCACTTTAATGGTAGGAGTTTTTTTCACTGCTTCCTTCTTAGTTCACCATGCGTTTCAGAGAGTGTTGACTATTTTTTTTAAAACGATGATATAGTGGTGAATCGGAATTTATCTGCCTACTTTACTAAACGCTCCCGCTGCCTTTGTGGTTGTTCATGGAGAGCAGCATTTATCAAATTTGGATTTATTCTTCCACAGCACTAAGTTTACAATGACGAGGCCCTCCGGGCCTAACGTATATAATTTATTTATTTAAAACCTCTAACTTATGCCCTTTTTACTTCCTCTGACAAGTATTCACCCCATGAGGCCCGCCATCTTGATTTTATTTCTCAGTATTCCACAGATATAAGATTCCTTAAGAGCCTTTATAATCAAGTTGCTGACTTCTTTCTCGAACTGGAAGTAATGCCATCACGCAGCCTTCTATCAAATTGGAGCGCATTGCAGAACTTAAAAACCAGCCGACCTTCACTCAAAGCTTTGTGCATACTAGTCTTCAACCCGAAGCTATTCCTTTATCCACCAACCCCGGTACAATCGTATGTGACGTATCGCGCAGTGCCTCCCGACCTGTAGTACCCAGCGAGATGAGACGAGACGTTTTTACTGCGTTGCACAATCTTGCTCATCCTGGCATCCGCAGTACCCAGCGCCTGGTGAGCGAGCGTTTCGTTTGGCCGGGCATGAACACTAATATCCGCCAGTCGACCCGTTCATGTTTAGCTTGTCAGAAAGCCAAGATTGGGTGACACAACAAAGCCCCAATTGGCACATTTCTTGCACCCGATGCACGTTTTGCACATGTCCATATCGATTTGGTAGGTCCTTTGCCAACATTGCGTGGTTGCAGCTATTTACTTACTGCCATTGACCGATTCGCTCGTTGGCCCATTGCAACCCCCATAACTGATATTACCGCAGATTCGGTTGCTCACACCTTCTTGGAACGCTGGATCTCCCATTATGGCGTCCCCTCAACTATTACCACCGATCAAGGCCAAAAATCCGAGTCTAGACTTTTTAACAGCCTTACCGACTTACTCAGATATTCCCGCATACGTAGGACAGCCTACCACCCCTCATCAAATGACTAAGTGAAACGTTTTCATCGTTAACTCAAAGCCTCGCTCCGAGCTTACGACAATCCTTCCGATTGGAGTGAGCACCTACCTTTGGTCATGCTTGGCATTCGTACTGTCCTCAAGCCTGACTTGGAGTGCTCCTCTGCTAAGCTTGTTTACGGTACTACCCTACGGATCACCTGCAATTTTTTTGGGCACTCTTAAAGTTCAGCGAACTTGGATAACACGGATTATGTGAAAAGACTGCGCCAAGCCATGTCTCATCTGCGGGGAATTCCTCCACGTACTTCAACACGTAAGTCATACATCGAACCTTACTTTCTAATATGTGCCTTTGTATTTGTTCGCGTAGATAGTGTTCGCCGACCACTACAAAAACCCTACGACGGACCATATAAGGTACTATCTCGCACGGACAAGCATTTTACGATTGCCCGGGGCGGCCGCACCGACGTTGTCTCAGTCGATCGTCTGAAGGCGGCTTATACCGATCTTCCTTCGACAGCCCCAACCGACAAACCTCCATCCGGCACAATGCCAACTCCTTTATCCACGACTCCACTTACTCGTGCAAGCCCCGCGCTTTCCTCCACCCCAAATCTCCCTCTCCTGACACGCAGTGGACGTCATGTCCGTTTCCCCGACCGTTACCAACTTGTAACATATGTTTAACACTCCCATATTTTTCACATATTCACATTTTATTTTTCTTAACTCCGTTCTCCTAGAAGGGGGAGTATTGTACTGAAACTGAACTGCTTCTTTGTTTTACATAGTTAAATATGCCTTGCATGAACTAAACAACTTTTAAATAGCATTTTGAACAAGCATGTGCTTTTATCCGCAAACGGCTTTGTTCTTATTTACTAGTTCTTAACCGTTGGGATACTCCTATCTCAGATTCTTGGATAGACTACATCGTATCCTACAGGAAGAACAAACATGCAGTAGAGTCTTAACTTTATTTTCGGACAGAACAAATATATATCTGTGCAGTCTTTATAGAAATTAGACCCAAAAATACCTTAATAGTATGTAGCATCTAACCAGGATGACCGTGGCCTGCTTTCATTCATTACAGCTCAGTTTATTTCGGGGAAGGTGCACAAGCCATTAAATACCGTATTTGCAAAATTAAATTAAGTGTGGTCCACAAGGAAACTACCTGGGCTGCAATAGTTCAAAGACGACCACAGAATACGAAAATTGGGACGTGAATTGTTAAGGGCTCAGTTTGGAGCATAAATATACCAAGGTTCTTTTTATAGCATTCCGGAAAGGATGCCTTCTTAATACGTGCGGGAAGAGCATTCTATGTTGTTAAGACTCTCACAGGGCAGGTGAACGTGCACAACTCCAACCGTACCTGCTAAATTCGGAAATTGATCCTGTTAGCAAGTTAAAAAATATCCTCAAAATTCAAGTAAAATAGATTGCGTATCTGATGAAAGGTTGGGTAATTGAAGGGTTAAACGCACATTTGACGTTGTTGAGTTAGTTTATTGGGTTGAATTGGGTCGCCGAATATTGTTTACTAGAATTTAATTAGGTTCAGATCAGAATTCTGGGAGAAAATAGAGGCGAAAATGGTGAAATCCAGCGTTTGTTGATATCCGAGGAATTTCCTATGCCATTAAACGTTGTGGAAAAGAACTTCTTGCCAGTGCATGTTGGACTATAAAAGAAAATTCATGAAGAGCCGAAACTTTTTAATTATATCTGTTCACAAATTGAAAACGTTTATTTTGCTTCCATTAAATTGAGGTTAGTGTAATAAAGAGATAGTGCACTACTTTTGGGAATAGAAGAACGAAATAAGTTTGAAAATTTATATTGTGCAAATATGCCAAGTTTCGTGCCATAAAGTTGAGTAATAAATTATTGAAGTTGTTATTGGCATTACTCCATATTAAATTTATATTGTATATTTGAGGGGTTACAGGCAGGGACTTTGTTTGAGAACTTTATGAGTATATGGCAACCAAATTAATTGTAAAATCGAAAGGAAGTTGGATACAGTTAACATAACAAACATTTGACAGAGTTGTCACAGGACATTGCGAAACAGTTCTTTCAAAAATCACCGTTGATATTATTGCCACTCTACTTTCTATTTGTTATTGTAGAACTTAGTCTAGAAGTAACCAAATATGCGGAACACTGTTCCGTTTTAGATAAAACTAGTAGCTCGAAATTAACTTTGTATGGATAGTGCCGTACCGGCGCTGAAAAATATAAATTCCAAATTCCAAATCAATCCACTGTCCAAAATTTAACATTCTGACCTTGATTTTATCATGAAAAAATTAACGTACGCAGACATCAGACAACAAAATATATAAGTTTTGCTTTTTTAAGAGTTAACTTTTCGTTGAATTTTCTTAAATCAATCTTGAGCATATTTATTCGCGACTTTTGTAGCAGACGTTCATTTTTCTCGGCAATGAGTTCACATGATTGGGTGGTTCTGAAAATATGACACACAAAGGTAGCTGCTTGAGCAAAAATGTTTAAAAGCTGGTTATTTATGGAAAAGCTTTTAAGATATAGCTTATTTTGAAGGTTTTGATAAGCACATAGAATACAGGGTGTCCCAAAAAAATGAATACACACTTTGAACAATCGTAACCTTGATGTTTATTATAATTGTATTACTTTAAAAATGTTAAGGTATTTGGAAGTATCAGTTTATTGTTTTTCCACTGAATTTGGACTATATTTAAATAATTGAGAAAGAGAGAAGCCATTGAACATGAATGCGCCCAAATACGAATGGAATTGTTTCATGGTATGTGCGATTCCGTTGCTTCGCGTTGTCAGCAGTGTCTGGATGAAATGAAGGTCAGTTTGAGAACATGCAGTGAAAAAACAATAAAATGATACTTGTTAATAGTTTTACGTCTTTTAAATAGCATAATTACAATGAACGCCATGTGTACAATAATTTAAAATGTGTATACGTTTTTGGGACACCCTGATACTCAGTAGTTATGGTCAATTGACTAAAGTCAGTGAAAATCGTAAAGTATTTATTAGAATTTCATGGAAGATCTGAACCTCTTCGCAATAGAAATATCGAAATAATTACAAAAAATATGGTGGAAGGCAATAACTCTTAGTGTACAAAAAATGGTGGTTCAAAAAATACTGGTACAAAAATGGTTCCCGACGATTCTATTCAAATTTATTAGTCACTGACCGGCATGTCCGCAAATGAGCTTCAGCAATATATTACTCCTGTGATTTCCCAATGGGGCATTTCAAGCGAAAACGTGGTTGCCTTTGTCCAACATAAGTCAAGCGATGCATAAACGATAGAAACAACTAGCAGTTCTCGTAAAAACGTGTAAGAATACATACTCGAAATTTAGGCTATTTGGTAACAGCCATACACTATATTGCACGTAATATGGAAGCACATTCATTCGAAAACTTGACAAAACGATTATTTTCCAACATAATTTTCCTTGTGCTGCTTTATTTACTCAGTGGTTTTGCATAAACGAGCTCCCTCTACATTTAAAATTTAATTTTACCCAGTACGCCTGATTTCCACTTTTTAGGAATTTTCCATTTCGCTAAAAAAGCTGGTGTTGCTACAAAACGTTCTATTCCTTCATAAGTCATTCTTTGCCCTATTTTGAAGAACGACAATTGCTTTATTGCTGTAAGACTTTGGAGGCCACAGCTTGGGCTGCGTTTGAGTAAGAGGGAGTTAATTGTAAAAATCGTAGGATTGCATGAGTTTGGCCACCTACTGTAACAGTCTAATCCTGTCACAATTCAAAACACTTTAACGATGTCCCCTGCGCATTTGTCTATAGCTCTAAGGTAGCAGAGTTTTATTTGAAGCATTTTTGTCTGAATACGAATTCAAAACACACAAGAGCAGCAGGATTTAAAGTATACAAAATATTGCTCGATGGCCTTTCAACGGCAACCCATATTTGCATCTTTATTGATATGAAAATTGGGAGAAATACTCGTTGTTATTCTTGTTTTTAGAAACATTCCTGTCCATGGCAGGCTTAGTCCAGATCAGAATTTGCTGTTTACTGTGGGAAAGGAACTTAACGAAGGGAGTCTGCCAAGCGGTATGTGCTAGCTGTGTCTTCAGACCAGGGGTGTTCGTCAGATTCCGCCCTTGGGATTACTTGGCTCCGGGGCGTGTCTCCTTTCACCTGCAGCCAAGCAATGGAATGGCGCGCATTGTTTGCCTTCAAGCTTCCGCGTGGCGGAAGCAGCAAACCCGTGAGGAACGTGAAGTGGGCATTAAAACGCGAGCTTTTCTCTAGCAGTCATATACCAAGAACGTTAAGGGGAGGTTGTCGCGGGCAAGTAAAGATAAATTAAAGCAATCGAAGACAAGATTTGTCAGCGCAGCCGTGCTGATCTCATACTGCCACAGTCCCACAAAATCACTTCATCACAATTTCTTCCGAGCGGGGATTGAAATGGTCTTGAAGATGCTGCCTGATGTATTAGATATAAACAAAGTCAAGACATTTATTACTTTGCCCGTTACGTGTTGTGTTTGGAAGCACGATGTGTTGAATTAGGACTGTCTTCAATATTTCGTGTATAAAGTAATCAGCAAGGAAAGTGTTACTACGTGAGGTTAAGCACAATTCAAGTTGGTTCCCGGTGCGTTAAAGTAACCACTTATCATGGTATGAGGTCAACTAAATACTGTTTCAATTTATTTCAAATGATAGGTGCCGGCAATTTGGTCCGCCCTAGGTAATCGGCAGGTTGTTCCGTTCAATAATGACGCGCGATACCCGAACCTTAAAACTGAATCAAGAAGGCAGGCTACAAATTCTGTGAAAATTACATCCTAAGAATGCCTAGAATAAACTCGCGAGGGACATCCTGACTGAAATCAATAACCAGGCAACAGAATATCGTGTACCACTATTTTATGAGGAACCGCTGAGATCCAAGTAAAATGCGGTAAAAGAAAAGAAAAAACCTTAAAAAACATTCTGCCATATTTGAAAAACCAAAACAAACGAAGGTTGCTATACTATTGGAAACAAAAAAGAGTGTGTTGGCAAAAATTGGCAGTTAGCTTTTACCAAGCTGAGGTTTAGGCGCATAATGCAAAATCCTTATATTATAGTGTCGCAGAAGCAGTCTGGCCGGTTTCCTGTTTGAGGCTCACCGTGGAGTGGAATTCTTGTAGTACCAAATTAGTCTCTTGATCATCAGCTACAGATCCATTTGGAATAATTTTATCAGTTGGTTTAACCATTCTCTTCACTTTGTCTTCAGGCATCAAGTCGACAAAAATAAGGAAGGGTACGAATGTTGATTACAAATAGAATAAAAAGGGGAAACGAGAAGGAAAACAAGATTAGAACGAAAGAAGGAACATTAAAGAGGCATGGCGGGGAAGACAAATGGGTTGATGAGGGTACACAGTTCACTCCGGAGGCTTCTCAGGCACGATTTTCACCACTTGCGTTGACTCCACTGCGTTCTCGCCTGAAGGGGAACAAAAGGCTACTTTGATTGACCACTCTAAAACAGTCTCTTTTCCTGAGTCACGCCCGAATTCGTTTGCCTGTTGTTACATTCTTCAACGGCAACCGACCTCTGGCCGTCATACCTCCAACAAAAAACGCTTTTCGGGCCCCCGTCGGTTCACACGCTATCCACCCAACTTCCTCCCCCGAAGACCGAGCTACTCACCTCAAGACAATCAGCGCACATGCACTTGCGACCGAGCGTCTGGTACGCTATCAGTTACTTCATGCACTGTAATTCCAAAGAAAGTTTGTCCATTTTATACTACCCTCACGATTAACAATCACCGAATGCGGGCGCTTATAGACACCGACGCCACAGTCTCCTTAATCAATCATCACTTGGTAGCGTCATTGTGCCACGACCATGCAAAGTCCGTTTGCCCCTTCACACGCCATAGGTCAGCTGACGGCTCAGCTATGACACATATCGGTTCAGTGTCCGTTGACGTTGTGTTATCCAACGCTGCCGTCGCACATGCATTTTTAGTTTTACCACATTCCACTTGGGACGTGATCTTAGGGGTTGACTTTTTAGAAAATCATGGCTGCCTTATAGACGTAGGTGGTGGGGGCGCACCGTCCAATTCAATCCCCTTGCGGAGAAACCCTAGCAGAACCCGAATTTCGACGACGAAGCTATCTGTGTTGCAATCGAAGAGTCTGTTAAAATTCCACTTACCCGTATTGATGACATTTTACCACAACAGTCCTCTGATGACCCAAACCACATCGCTTTGCGACACTTGCTTTTCAGTTTTCAAGACATTTTTGCTTGGGATGATTGTTCCCTCGGTCGTACGAATATCATTTGCCATGCAGGCAGTGCCAAACCCCTCTAGCAACCCCCCCCCCCCGTCGGACCTCCGCTCAGTATCCGGCTGAGGTCCCCATATTTTGAATGTTACGCTTAAAGATGATGTCACCCGGCCATTCCCCTTTCCATGGGCGTCCCCCGTTACTTTGCTTCCGAAGAAAGATGGCAAGTTGTGCTTCTGCATTGACTATAGACGCCTGGATGCACTCACAACCCGCGACTCCTTCCCACTGCCACACATTGAGTCTACACTCGATTCGTTGGCCGCGTCGAAATGGTTCTTCACATTAGACCTTAAATTTGGCTACTGGCAAGTCGAGGTCGAACTGACTGATCGTCAGCAGACGGCTTTTATCTTATCTCAAGGTCTGTTCGAGTTTGAGACTATGCCCTTCGGGCTTTGTAATGCGGCGGCCACGTTTAAACGTCTCATGCAGACTGTTCTGGCTCACCTGTACCCCAGTCGCTGTCTCATTTACTTGGATGACGTCATCTTCTTCGAACGGTCCATTGATAGCATAATGCGAACCTGTGCGCCGTGTTGGCGGCCCTCCGCGACGCCGGCCTACGGTTGAACCAAAAAAATGTCACTTCCTACGCAACCAGGTCGCTTTCTTAGGCCACGAGGTTACTGCCGCCGGCATTTTAAGTCTCTGACGAGGAGGTAGACGCAATACGCTGTTGGCCTACTCCCTCCAATCCCACCGAAGTCCGAGCGTTTGTTGGCTTGGCGACCTATTACCGCCGGCATAGCTCGGCCACTTAACCGACTGCTGGAAAAAAGTGAAATTCGTGTGGTCTCAGGAATGTCAGGACGTATTCGATGACCTAAAGTCCCACCTAATTAGCGCTCCTGTACCGGCATTGCCTAACGTTGCAGTGGATGCTCTGCCTTTCATCCTGGGCGCCGACGATTGGTGCCGTTCTGTCACAAGCCAGTGAAGATGGCGTTGAGGGACCAATTTGTTTTGCCAGTAGAGCACTTTATAAACCAGAACGTAATTACTGCACGTATCGCCACGACCTCGTAGCTGTTATAACCTTTGTTGAGTGGCTCCGGCCATATCTACTCGGCAAACCCTTCGAGGTTCGTTCGGACCACAAAGCACGAAGGACGAAGAAGAGCGGCTTGTTCGATGACAGGAGATTTTGCAAGAGTAAACCTTTAAACCTATCTTCGGCGCTGGGAAGCAACACACCACCGCCGATGCCCTATCGCTAATTCCCTCCAGTGCTGATTCCTTAGACCCCTAGTCTGCTCACGAGTCCATCAACGCAGTTTACGCTAGTGCGGAAACCCAGCACCACTGGGTCGTGGCCCAGAGCACTGATTCGGACACCGCCGTTATCTACGACCACTTGGCTCGCGATCTTCACCGCCCCACTCTCAGTGATTTACGCGGTTCGTCTGAAGTGGCCTATGCAATTCGTAGCCTGTGGCTCCGCCTTTGCATGGAGACTGATATTTTGCTCCTACGCAATAAAGCTACTCGCGGCACATGGGTCGTCGTAGCAGGCAGCCTGGTTTGCATGGTACTGTCGGATCTCCATGGTGAATTAGGCCACGTCGGTTGCAATAAAACCGAGGCCGCAGCTCGGCAACGCTTTTGGTGGCCTCAAATCCGACGCCAGATCTCCACTTTCTGTAGCACCTGTGCCACCTGCGCCTCTATAAAACCCCCCAGCCAATGCCAAAGATCTCCACTATAACCTATGAATACTAGCTTTCCCATTCAATGTGTGGGCCTAGACATCGTAGGGCCCCTCCCAGTCGCCCATGGCCACCGTTACATCCTAGTAATGGTTGATTACTTTACCAAATAGGCTGAAGCTGCCCCCCTCCGTCGGCAAGATGCCGCTTCCGTGACCACAGACCTTTTAGTCATTGGATCTGTCATTTCGGTGCTCTCTTGTCTCTGCACTCCGACTGTGGGGCTAACTATGAGAGTTGACTAGTACGAGAGGTGTTCGAGATGTTTGATTTTTACAAGACCTGAACGACGCCGTGGCACCCAAAAGGTAACGGTCAGGTCGAGCGTACTAACCGTACCCTCATCCAACTTCTGAAAACCTTCACAAGCTGACCTAACCAGAAGATCTAGGATGAACGACTCCCTTTTGCCATGATGGCCTACTGCGCCGCGGGACATGCATCAACCGGATATGCCCCATTGTTTATGCTTACAGAGCGCTCCATTCGGTTACCACTTGATTCTCGTATAGCGACAACCCTGCCCCCTCAATACACGCCGAGCTCATATGTGTGGGAACTGCAGGAACTTATTCGGTCTACCCATAACATGGCACGACAACACTTAGGTGCGGTGGCGGACCGGCAAAAAGACTATTTCGATAGGCGGTTGAACGGCACCCCCTTCCAACAAGGCGATTGGGTGTGGCATGGGCGGCAAGTTCCACCATTCTTCGGAAGGTCCCTATGTGATAGTGGCGGTTCATAACCCTACCACTTATGTACTACGCGAAGCCCTCGTGCCTGACGGTGGAAAACTCAAGCCTTACCGCGCTCATCCACCCAATGCCACAGGCTTTACCCTTCCTATAATACCTTCATATTTAGTTCCACAACCCGTTAAGGAGGAGGCTGTTGAAACTATGCCTTCAGTGAGCCCTGTGGACAGGGCTCAGACATAGGAGGGGAGTATGTAACGGTGGGTATCGAATTTAGGCGTGACTCGGGAAAAGGGGCTGTTTTGGAGTGGTTAATTGAAGTGCCTGGTTTTGTTCCCCTTCAGGCGAGAACAAGGCGGGGTCGACGCGAGAAGTGAAGATTGTGCCTGAAAAACCCCCTGAGTGAACTTTATATTTTCATCAACCCGTTTGTTTTCCTTGTAATTCCCCAATAGCGTCCGTTCTTACGTTCTACCCTTGTTTTCTCTTCCATTTCCCCCTTCTGTCCTGTTTGTAATAAACGTTTGCACTCTTTTGTATCTTTGCCGCCTTGTGAATGTCTGGAGACGAATTGAAAAGGATGATTGAACCGGCTGATAAAATTACTCCAAGTGAATCTGTAGTTAACGATCAGGGGCCCAATATGGGACCACAGGAATTCCATTCAACCGAGAGCCTCACGCTGGAAACCGGCCAGACTGCTGCAAAAGCAAAGCTTAATCTTTCGACCTTTTTGAAACAACCCTGTTTACTCAAAACTGATAGTAAGGTTTGTCCATATTTCGTGTATTTCATGACACGGAAAATGGAACATCTAAATACGCTTGAATTTACGTGAACTATGCCATCTAGGTAGACGGAACTTAATAGTAATGATGGAACACAGAAACGGGATGAAAGGAAGCGGAATAAGGTTATCCAAATCCCGTTAGTAGGAATATGTCGAGGTAGCAGTTGTGTATAGTAATTTGAGTCCTCCCGAAACTTGTTCACACTTCGAACCTACGGGAGATTGTTAATTTGCTTGTAAATTTAAGATTTTTTGTTTTCCGCCTATTGGGATTGTAACAAGCTTACAACTGACAAAAAAATCGACAGGTAAGGCTGACACAAACTACAGCTACGCTCTCTTTCGGGAATCGAAATTGACCTCTGGTTCTGATCATATGTCGTTATCCATAGTGCGATTTAGGCTTGGGTGGTCTATTCCCACAAGGTTGTTCTGATCAGATTCAACACAGAGGACCTGGAGGAAGTTTTAAAGGAATGGACCAACCGTCATTTTTTACCACAGTACCACTACGGATCTAACCAATTTCGTTAGACCCGCCTACAGCTATACTGCCAGCTAACTTTCATAGAATTTGCTTTGATCTCGTGTCAGTAGCGGGGTTGAGAATTGACTCAGGTAAATTCACTACCAACGTTAACTTTATTTCGTTAACGTTAGAAGACTCGAGGTCGTGTGTAGCGCCAGGAGCTTTGGTTGGTCCATTTATCTATATGAAGGCGGCTTGAACGGTGTTCGGTTTTCATGTGACGCAAAATTGATTGCGACAGTATAAGCACCAGTCGTTTACTACTATCGGTGTGCCATCTACAAAGATTTATCTTTGGAATGGGTTTTAAAAAAGGGACAGATCTAGTTTTTCAGTTCGGATGTGTTGTGCTTTTTGTTCATCTATTTGCCGTCAGGCAGCTGTAGTTCATCCCCAGTCTGAATGTATTTGATCCTTGAAGTGTAGTTGTTAAGTCATATTATATCGGCTGCAGGACTATAACTCGTCAATGAGTCACAATAGAAGATAACTTAGAGAAGCCCTTCATGTTCGAACTTTTGCCACTGTACTTAATGTGAAACTTATTTCAACTAACGCATCGCATCGGAAGTCGCCGCTCTAAAAGCTACCTGCTGATGGTATATAACGGTTCTCCGGTGCACTCATGACATCTTTCTAGTATCACCTTTCAGTAGCGCATCGCGAGGGTATCGGTTAAGTATATTTAATATAGGTCTAGAGGGTTCGCATGCATGGTTGAGGGCTTTCGCAGGGCCAGCCGTTTTTTTTGTGTAAATGTCAGCAATCTTCTCATGTGTACTCAGTTGGTGCTAGAATATTGCGGGATTGGTTCTACAGAAGCTTGTCTCATAATCCAACCTACGTACAAGTAGTCGTTGCTTCCGGTGGGCCATTTTTTGGCATTGCACTTTTTGACGCGAACTATCGAGAATGTAGTTAGTAGCGTAGGACGTTGAATCCTTACTACTACTTGACGCTGTTCGCCGTCATCTCGTGCTTCCGTAGATAGGACACACGTCATCTGGTTATTTCCGTCCTATTGATCACTCCGTGGTACTTGTGAACGCCGTGAGTAAAAGCGACTACAGCCCTTGTGATCTTCACCGACAACGACGGTGTGCCGTGGAATTCTGAAGACAAAGCACTTACTTGTACTTGTAACGGCATTCACCTCGGGCGGGTTGAGCCGGCATCAGTTTTGACGTTGACTGCATCATGAATCACAGCTGTCCAGGCGCGTCGATCTTGCGCCTGTTCACACGAGAGCACCATCCATTCACGGTTCCACTGGCGTAGGCCGTAGACGCATGGGCCGGAAACTGACGACAGATCCTGCTTGACCGTTGCTGTCCAAGTTTTCAGCTGCCCGCCGCGACGTTTGCGCCAGGTGGGGGGAGGCGTCGCCACAAGCAGGTCACGAATCAGCTCACCATCATCACGCCTGGACGCATGCCCGAACCACCGAAGTCGTCTCTGAAGCAGGAGTGGAGGGAGAGCGTCCAGGTGAGAGCGTCGGCGGAGATCGGAGCAGCGAATTCGGTCGACGCGTCGGTGACGAAGGATGCGGCGTAGGCAGTCATTGTCAAACACCTCAAGGCGCCTCATGTCCTCAACACGCATAGGCCATGTCTCTCCGCCATAGAGCAGGATAGATCGAACCACTGCTTGGTAAACACGGGACTTTGTGCGTAGTGATATTTCCCTTCTATTCCATAGAGGAGCGCACAGTCGGTAGAAGGCAGATCGGGCACGGTTGACGCGTGATACAACCTCGTCGACACCTTGACCCGTTTCCGTGACCAAAGAGCCTAAGTATCTAAACGAGTCGACCTTTTCGAGAGGAGCGCCGTCGAGAACAATAGGAGTGACAGATGTAGGGGGCACACAGGAGAGCATGACTTGGGTCTTAGTCGCGTTTAGGCATAATCCGATGGATCGGGCACGCTCATTAACCTTGTCCAACGCCTGCTGAACTGCATTACAGTTGTCGCCAAAGAGGACGACGTCATCAGCATACGCCAAGTCAGTCACCCATTTCGAGCGATCAAACTGCACTCCCGGGAAGTCATCCAGTGCTTTGGTCATGATCCAGTCCACCGCATAGTTGAACAGGGTTGGTGAAAGGGCACAACCTTGGCGGACGCCCGTCCTGACGCTAAAGGCTTCCGTGTCACCGTGCTGCGTCCTCACCCGTGTGGAAGTGCCACGATAGTATGCCTGCATGAGATTGAGAAGCTTAGGTGGTAGGCCGTCCGTCCTCATTATGTTCCACAGCGAACTGCGATCAACAGAGTCAAATGCGGCAGCAAAGTCGATGAAGCATAGAACAGTGGGTTGTTGGTGACCCCATCTCAGTTCCAGTACACGGCGGAGATTGAAGATCTGGTCGGTGCAGCCACGACCTGGTCGAAATCCACTCTGGTTTGGGCGGGTGCGCTGGTCTCTCGCAGTTTGGAAACGTTTGAGAAGAAGAGACGTGAATGTTTTCGCCGCTACATCGATAAGGCTAATGCCTCTGTAATTTCTGCACGCTCGTCTGTCGCCTTTTTTAAACAAGGGGAGGATCACTGCTTTTCTCCAGTCAGAGGGCACAACTTCGCTGTCCCATATCGTGGCAAATATTTGTTGTAGCCAGGGCCTAATAACCTCGGGTGCACATTTAAAGAGCTCCGGCGGGAGGTCATCCTCACCAGGTGCCTTGTTGTTGCGTAGCCTCAAGAGAATGGAGACAACTTCCTCTACATTGGGTGGCTCTGTGTTGCACTCATACAGATGGTGGGGATCGTCCGCATTGGGCGACAGGTCAGACATCACAGTGGGATCATGGTTAAGGTGGTCACAGAAATGCTCGCGCCATCTCTCTAACCGGTCATCGATCTTAGTGATTACAGCACCGTTGCGATCCAGTAAAGTCTCGGTGGTGTTCCCCGAACCTCTGCTGGCCTGCTTTAAGAGTCGGTAGAGCTTGTGGGTGTCACCTCTGGTAGCTGCTCGCTCCGTTTCCGTGGCAAAGTCGCTCCAGTAGGCGTTCCTATCGGCTCGGATGGCCCTTGTCGTTTGGCGCCGCAGCTCTCTGTAAGTGGGGGAGCCAGTGAGTCTGGCTCGGCCGGCCTCCTCAGCTAACTCAAGCGTGGGTCTAGTGATCCAGTCGCGATGTCGCCGTCGGGTTTTGCCCAGATGGGTGTATGCCAGCTCTGACATCGCGGCCTTCAGGGACTGCCACGCGGGCTCTGGGTCCGCTCGGGCGTCAGGGTACAGGCCGTCGAAACGGTTCTGGAGTGCTAAGTGGAAGGCGTCGCCAGCAGAGGACTTCAGCTTTGCAACATCGATCCGCTGTGGTCGGGAGGGTCTGTGAATAGCTCTCAAACGCAAGCGAAGGGTTGCCCGCTGTAGGACATGGTCCGATGCATGAGCGTTTCCTGTATCAGCACCGCGGTAGGCTCGACAATCCAAGACCGAGCTGGCCCAGCGTGCTCGGACAAGGATGTGATCTATTTGGGCCTGGGTATGCCCGTCATTTGAGTACCAAGTGACAAGGTGGTGGCGCGGATGATCAAAACGGGTGCTTGACACAACGAGGCGGTTAGACGATGCGAAGTTGACAAGGCGCTCACCGTTGGCGCACTGCGCTCCGACAGCAAATTTGCCTAGCACATGACGGGTTCCAGCGTCACACACACCTGGTCGGGCGTTCCAGTCACCGGCAATGACGAGTAGATCGCTTCTTGCGATGCGGTCAACTGTTCGCTGGAGGTCACCGTAGAAGTCATCTTTTATGCTGTCATCAGCAGCCAGAGTAGGCGCATATACCGAGATGATGGAAACGTTGACTGGGGCACTTTTCAAACGGACCCAAGCGATCCGCGGTGAGACAGCCTCCCACTCTAGCAGACTCGAGTGAAATTCATCGGCCAAAGCTATAGCGACACCATACAGCCCAGAGTTGTCGGACACACCACTGTGGTAGAGATGGTACGCAGTCAGTTCTTGTTACTTGCAGCAGTTTGTGGCCAGTGCCAGGTAGGCGGACCTCAGAGAGACACGCCACACCAACACGGTATTCAGAAAGGGATTTGGCTGTTAACAGTTGGGCGCCGTCATCCCTCAAAGTTTGAACATTCCAGCCTGCAATTCGCAATCCGGCATCAGCTCGCAGATTTAACACCCGTCCCGCGATGCCAAGAGGATGGGGCGCGTCGGTTCCCGCGGACGCCGTAGCAGAGATCGTATGTTGCGTATAGTTGTGATTCATGAAAGTGTAGAAAGTCAATTCCGTGTTTCGTGGAGAAAAGGGGATTGGCGCTAGGTCCCCGGTCTTGCTCCCCTACCAGAGCCCCGTTAGCCAAGCAAAAGCAAGTTTCCGGCGCGCACCAGCTTGGAGGTGGGGTTGGATTTTACGCACCAAAAGCACGATGCTATGCTATACATTGTGGGGGTTAGAAAAGACTTCCCTTGTCGTCCAAAAATTTAAACTGCCTGCTATGACCTTGACGGGAACGTTCCTATCCGTGCATTTGTCTTATTTAAAGAGGAAATAATGTTGTTTCGACCAATAACAGGTGACCAATGTCAAGTAGTCGTCTTTCACCAATGTAAAATGACACAGTACAGTAGCTTGGTTAATGACCTGCTTTAGTAACTTGCCTGTATAATGCTCGTGACGGAAACCATTTACTAGATTTCTCTTTCTAAAATTCGGTTGCTCCTCTTACATATCTTTAAAGTCTTCGTACAGCCTTTG
>JAYGXS010000108.1:0-52252 GCA_036362985.1 Ligula intestinalis
CCAGCGATCGAGTCTTTTTTCTCCTTATTCATTAGATTAACAATAGAGTATTTGGGGTCATCAGGGGTCGCTCTATCTGGAAGTCAATTTGCCGACAAGCTTTTAGAGGACTCGGAAACGTAAAATAATCCTCGAATTGCAATAATCTTCGGATTTGGGGGAGTGAAGCTTATTAGCTAAGATACAGAATAAAGGGAGTGGATAACGATGAGACTCGTTTTTCGGATACCAAACCAATCAAATGACAAGGTTTTCTTTCAGAACCAAAAAAGGCTTTGTCTGGGAGAGGAGAAGAGGAAGAGGCCTAACACAGAGTTGGACAGCCCCGAATAATATTGTTACCAGGATTTGTAGCAGCGACGTTTTAACGTTAATTTTTAGCGAATATGGCAACAAATTATAAACAGAATGAAATAAGTGCATACTATTAAAACTGTCTACCGTAGCCATCAAACAATTTCGGCTATCAACACATCAAGTAAACGATCGCCTGTGTACTAATAATCAAGAAAGCATGACACAAATAAGACCATCAGCTTCGAAAAATATGTAACTCAGGAATGATTTTTGCCAGCACGAAACATCGCACTCAACAAACATTCAAACGGAGAATGGGCCTCGATTCCTGTCCTGTTTATACACAACACTGTACATGCAGAACGCATAATTTTCACAAAGCACAATATGGTGCTTACGGGCAGAAAAATACCTACTCCTGTAGGCTGGAAGGTTGAAGTTGTCTTGTAAAAGTGCCTGCCATGACTATAAATTTACTCATTAAGACCCTTAATGACCATAGATAGAACTCATTATTAGAAACACGCGTAAAAAAGTATAGTCACAACAATAAATGCGAACATGCCAATCTCAGGTAGTACAGTAGTCGCCAAAGTCCATACAACATTCCTAATTTTGTATATTTTTGATCATTACTCGAATACCAGTGTGCATGTAATTAGGAAAACTTATAAATAACGATGAACAGCATTAGGCATTTTAAGTATTGAAAATAACTACAGGAATTGCCAAGTATTTGTAAAGACAAATAATTTTTTTCAATAATCCCGTGGATCTAAGGACATAAAAAGAGTAATAAATTAGAAAAATAAATTAAGATATTGTGTGAATTTGAAAATTTGAAGCAACCTTTATATATATATATATAAAGATATTTTCTTTAGTCAAAGCATTATTTTAACTTTACCGTTACTGAATAAGTATATGTTAAATGTCATCGAAAAAAGTTTGTCATTTTCCCTGTTTTGAATGTGCTCATTGAGAAATTTATAAATTGCGTATCTGCTCGATGTTTATTCCAAAACATTAAAAATTAGATAAACACAAAGAGCATTTACCTAAAGTAAGTGTTTTTCTATATAAGTTAAATGCAAACGGCGACGTTTGTGATATGAAGAAATTCCTCAAAACAGCCAACCAAATTTTCGAGTTTGAATCATGTACGTTGTGGACTATTTCAGCCACAATTTCTAAGCTTAATTAAAAACTTTCCATAAAAGGTAACCTCTTAAAAAGCACTTTGATTAGATGTTTGGCTGATCAACTTCTGCGTTTTTTAATTTTTTCCAACCTAATGTCAAAAGTAAATTTAAGAATTTTGAGAATTTCTTTAAGTTTCCTGAAGAATAACGATTAAATTTGACTGGAGATGAAAGAACTTTCTTTTCTCTTTACAACGGATTATTTTTCACATAAGTTAATTTACTCTACAGTCGGTTGCAAGCTTGCGAATTCTAAAAAAACTGGCCATATACATTGCCATTTTTTAAAATAGTTATTATTCTTCGGTCTGCTCCGTTTATAAATAACGCAAAAGTGACTTACATTCAATAAGACCTACTATGTCTTAAATTTGCATAAGCATGTTCGTCATTATGTTTATGTGCAAGAAAAAAATAAGCGTTATTAGTAAATTCAAGCAAATACTCTTCTGTTACCGCATTTTGTGCAAAAAAATCACAGGTTTGCTCAACGTAATTGCTAAAATGCAAATCTTTAAAGTTATTGCAAATAAATGTGATTTTTTAACTGGGTTTCAGATTCAAATATGAACGGTCTTAGTCTTTTGCTTACCGAAATTGACTCTTTTGTCCTCAACAAAATTCTACCACCGAACAAGCTGTTGTCCAGAACACAATGGCAGGTCATATGCCCCCCCCCAAAGGCTTTGGCAAGCTCAGGTAAAAAATCCCTTTTTTTGAAAACCTTTGCGCCCTTGGTGTTGTAGTCCTGAGCGGTTCGAACAATGGGCGACAAAAGCAAGTAACCAATAACGTCTGATGTCGGTCTTTTGGCCGTCGTTACATCCTAAGAATAAAATGCTTGGAATATTTAGTAGAAAAATGTTCCCACTTTTAAGAAGCACATAGTCCAAAAGCAAAATATTTCCAGAGAATTTAGTCTGAAAGACAATGCAGAAAGTATGAGGATACATTTGGGCATAGTAACGTACGATAAAAAGAAGAATATTTACGGCTTTCAAAGTGTTCTTAATAAAGGATTCAAGAAAGTGAATCCTGGGGGCCGGACTTTAGCGAATGTGGCAAGCTACAGTTGAGTTTAGACACAATTATCTGTGTGAGAGTGAGAAGTGTTTAGAAGCCTACCTCGGCAAAAGTGTCCCTGAAACCATGATTACCGACCTACTTTTCAAAGTATGTGACGTATGTACTCAGGGGCGTGTCCTCATATCCAATACCCATAAGTCAAAGGGAAGCGCATACGGCTAGCAGGTAAGAGACCTCAAGTGAATTATATTGAATAGGTATTCGGATAAGAATGCCCATGAAGGTATGCAAATACATTTAAAAGTTGGGTGCATTAAGCGAGGACAACAGCTTTCACTTAGTGGAACCGTCATCATCTTGTCGTTGGCCCGGTCCAAATCATTTGCTTTATCAAATGCGAGAGTGAGGTTCGTGTGCTGTACGTGTTCATCGACTATAGACAGCTTATTCGTGTGGTTGATTGAGAGCTGATACTCATGCAACCTTGTGCCAAGGCCTCTGCCCGTTTCACCGACATACCTTGTAGTGCAGTCTTAGCATGGTCTGCTGTAGACTACAGCTGATTGTTTTGTCAAAGGAAGCGGGTCGTTGGGCCTCATGATTGCTATCTGATGATTGACTCTGTCCAATGAGCCATACCGATCCCGAAAGGTTTCAGGATTCTTGCAGCTGCCTCTGATACATTCTTCATATAAGGGATTGTGAGCCAGAACTAAGGGTCCTCTCCTTTTGACCACTCATGGTGGGGCTTCTAAAGACACTTGCGTACGAAGGACTTTGGATAACCGTTAGCGTAAAATAGGGCATGCAAGTACTTATTTTCCTCCTGTTTCCCACTTTCATCACTGCAGTGTGTCTGAACGCGTTGAAAGAGGGTTCTAACACAACTACGTTTGCGACCAACGGGGTAGTCGCTACTAAAGTAGAGAATGCGCATTCTATTTGTAACCTGGCGGTAGACCGTTGGCCTTATCGTTCTTTTTGCCAGTTTCGTAACTTGTTCATCGAGAAAGGGTAACTGATTATTGACCTCTCCTTCCATAGTGAACTAAACGTCAGGAAAGATGGAGTTCAGCAGTGCCTTGAAGGTGTGCACTTTGTTCCTTTTGACGATGACAAAAGTGTTACCAACGTATCTGGCCCAGAATTTTGAAGGAGATGAGCTGAAGATCAGTCACATGATCCTCTGCAAAAGAGCTTCGGCAATGAGACCGGACAGAGGTGAGCCCATCGGTGTTTCCTTCTTTTGTTTGTAAACTTGGCCATTAGACGTGAAGAATGTTTTTGACATAGTTCTAGGAGCTCGATTATGTGCACTTGCTTGAGATTTTGGTTGGTTTCATCGTATTTTTCTTGGATAAGACCACCAACAGTCTCGATAGCCAGAGGGTGTGCAATTGATGTAAACATTTAGATCACGTCAAACGACACCATCACCTCGTCTTCCTCCGCTTTCAGGTAGTTGATACAGACTTTACTTTAGATTGTGAATCCTTGGTAAGAAAGCGCAGTCGATGATACAGCCACTTTAACAACCGAACTTAAAAATCGGATAACCCTACCTTTTTCTTTATGTTGATATAAATGTTGTAGTTAAAATATTTTTAACATATTGCCGTTATTTAATTGCAATTATTTACAGATAAAGCTTTGTATTCCGACAAATGTTTGATAAGTTTCTATAGTATGAAGTGTTATTTCATAGACATACATTCTATTCGATGTTGATGAAGATGGCAAAATAGGCCATATAAACAGGCCATAATAAATTAATAAGTAAACTCTTCAAAAAGCACTTTTATTAGATATTAAGATGACGAACATGTACGCATTTTACCTATTTCCAAGGTTTCGTCAAAATATGTATGGCGATTGCTGACGAGTTTTTCAATTTATCCGATAGTGAATGATAAAATGTTGCTGGTAATAAAAAAGCTCACATTTCTCTTTATTTGCCAACGTTGCGGATTGCTTCTAGGATCTGTTCGGAGCTTGCGAAAAAAAAAATACGGAAGGCAAATAAATAATAAGCTTTTGACATAATTCTTAGGCTTCTCTTTGATTGGCGTTCACCCGACCGCAATCGGAACGCAGCTGTCTCGCTATGGCTTGAGCCTCGACACAAGTCCTGACAACCGAAGCAGCTGGTAGTATACACAGATAATGTTGCCGACAAAGACAGGGCAGACAGTCTCCGTTGTCGTTGCCGGCAATATTTTTCTTATTCCTCTGTCTACTTCTCTTCTTAATTACGCATAAGCAGAAATAATGGTGTTGAGAGTGTTGATTTCTACATGATTAAGGTTGAAAAATATTAGTTTTTTTACGTTCCAAATTGTCAATACGTGTTTGTTACTGCAATTTGTTGCAAAAAAAATGGCACTTATTAGCGAAGAATAATTTTGAAAACTGAAATTGTTCCTTGCTTTCGAAAATAAATACGATTCCTTAAATTTGGCTTCTCTTGTATTAAGGCAATATCAACCTACATATTCCAGCTCTGAAAGTGATCCATTTTAATATTTTATTTCTTGTTTTGGGGTTTTCCATAGCACACTGCATTGACGAAAAGTTTTTTTCTGTTATCCATATCAGCAAAGTATATTTCTTGCATATTATGCCTTTCTTGATTTAGTTAAAAAATAGTGCCATTTTCTGCCAATTTGCTGAGATTAGAAGGCAGTTTCTCTACTAAAAGGCTTTCCCAGGATTAAATCTACGCAGTGGATCAAAATAACATAACATCGGTTGGAAGACTTTAAGGCGAGCTGCGATTGACGCCTTTCATTGTGCACTTTATGGAACTTCTCCCATGCAAATTTGTGACAACTTTTCAGTGGGTACATAACCACCTAGGATAAGTGACCGCTAAGTGACGTTCGTATATGCGGTTTGAGGCGCATTTCCCAGTTTGGTCACAATAAACTGCATCACAAATGCTCTTGGGATTTGTAGACAACACGTTTTCTTTCAAGGAAGTCAAACTTGTCCTTCGAGTGTACAACCTGTGAACGTTAGGTGGTTGAGGACTTCTATGCTACTTGAATCTGATTTTTTTAACGTTACCTTCCGCCAAGCTTGGGCGCACTTTTACGTTTGGGACAGTTCGCCAGGTGATTGTTGTTGATATCTGGGTGGCCGTATCATTTAATTTGCCTTTGTGTTTGGATTCGCGTCGCTTCATGCAGTTCATGTACCATTTGGACTACGTGAACAATGTTTTGTGTTCCCCGGGACATGTTATTGGCGTACATTTAACTTTTCTCTGTATCCATATTTGTTCGATATTGTTACCGATAGGGGGTTCAAAGGGGTTCGTCTATCTTGCCTCAATAAACTTATACTGATACTGACGCACGGAATTTCGTGGGAATCCCTTTTTGGAGAATAGTTGAAAGAGGTATTTCATTTTTGCTTGATAACTTTCTTTACGAGAGCAGTGTGTTTTGGCTCGTTTATGTGTATTAAAGAGCAAAGCTGTTTTGTTCCAAGTCATTGTTTGATCTCATCTCAGGACGGTCTGACTGACTGACTAAAAAATAAACATTTTAGCCAAGCACTGTAAATATAATCTCATTCCGGATACATTGGCGCTTGACGTCTTGCTTTTCATGTGTTAAGCTATTGAAAACCAGCTTTGTTTGACTAGCATTATTGGTTCCTGCTAATTGAACTTACAGTTGCTTCGTCCTACTCGCAAAGCTGCCATGCGCGTTACAGGTTCCGATTTGCCTTGCCCACTTAATTCTGCTCCTTAGCAACAAATAGCTCTGATTGAATTGCACTGCTACAAGGCTTTCAAGGATGAGGTGCATTTATGCGCCTTTTTTACTGCTACCTTTGCAATTTGGGAGCTTTTTGAAAAAAGTGTAATGGTATGGTAGAACAGAACAGCACCGCAAAAACCCCATACTTCTGTACTACGGGACCGGTGAATATGGGGCACAGCAGTGGAACGAAAAAAAGTAATTGAAATAATAATGGAAATGATTATTTTAATAACCAAATATTTGCGCACAAAAAACCGCAACCACAACAACCAAAACCACACACAGAATAGGAATTAAAAAGTGCCTTATTACAGACAATCCTACATCCATTAATCATCGCGTATATATATACAGTACGGAGAGTTCTGCAAGCAACATGCCCAAGTTTGTAAAATTTTAATTATTTCCCTCATACTGCCAACAAACGAAAACTTATAAAAATATTAAGCAGCATTAAGCATATAAAGTACTTAAAAGAAGTATAAGAAGAAGTGAGTGTTTGTTAAGAAAATTAAAAAGTCTCGATAATTTTCAGGTTCTAGTAACGTTCAAATAACTATGAATTTAAAAAAAACTAGATTTTAATATTTTGCTAAGTATAAAACTTAAAGCAACCACTTTCCTTATATAAAAGAAATTGTATTAAGTTAAAATATTTTTACATATAACCACATGTGGCTAAAAATTTATTGAATATCGTGGAATAAATTCTCTCATCAGTCCCCTTGTTTTCAGTGTCTTCCTTGATAAGTTGATAAATTGCACTGCTGTTCGACGTTTAAATCAAAACCTTTATAATAAGATAAAACTTAAAAGCATTTACCGAAAAAACGGGTTTTTGGATGTAAGTTATTTGGAGATGCCCATATAAGTCATGTGTGGGAATGCTTCAAAACAGCAAACTACATTGTCAAGCGTACAACATGTCTGCAAGATACCTCGCATATTGTTATTCTCTGATTAACAAAAAAACTTACTGAAATAGGTTACCGCTTTAATAAAGTGCTATTATTGGATATTTAGCTGACGAACTTCTGTGTATAATAACTTTTCCTAGGTAATGTCACAGAGAACTTGGAGACTTGACAATTTCTTTAAGTTACCTGAAGAAAAACGATTAAACTTGACTGCAGATGAAAGAACATGCTTATCTCTTGACAACAGATTATTTTTTGCTTAAGAGGATTATTTCCACGATCTTTTATAAGTTTGCAAATGCAAAATAAGGCCTTATATATGACCATTTTTGAAAAACATATCATTCTTCTGTCTGTTTCGTTTCTAAATCACGCTTGAGCGGAACATATTGTTTAATAAAGTATATTTCTACATGACTGAAATTCAATAGGGCCTTCTATTGATTCCCTTCGCGGGTACCTGCATGACAAAATTTGCTCATGCGCAAGATCAGCTGTGAGGGTTAAACAAAAAAGGACGAAACGTTTTGTTACTGTGTTTTGTGCAAAAACAATTCGCAGGGTCACTAAACATAATTTGTTAAACTTAAATGCTTGCTTGTTTCTGAAAATAAATACGAATAGTTAAACTTGGCTTCATTTCCATTTGCTCAACTTCTCAGAAGATTTTCCACTTTTGGAAGGGAAAACTATTTCACTGTTTGACTTATTCTTTAATTTTTCCACAGCGAAATGCATATAGTAAAACGTTTGGTTCTGTCGTAGCATAGGAAATTTGTTCGATAAAAACTTACTCATGTTTTCGTTAAAATTAGATCCTTTTGTACTCCATAACTTTAACTAAAATGAACCTTTTTTCCAACCAAAACCCATTCTTATTATTCAATCCACCTAGTTGACCAAAGTAAGATGTCCAGATATATGCTAGACTACCAAGTGAAATTTCGTCATGGAAGTTGTTTGCAGGTCTTGCCATCCTGTATATCGACACTTTATGGATTGGGCCACGCAAAGAAGATATAATCGAATGCCGAATCTACACGGACTCTACGTCAAATCTTAACGATTAAAGTTAAATCATGGAAGGCTGGCTTTTATTCAGTATGTTAAAACTTGCAGTAGCTTTTAAATTATAACACTACTACAGAAGCAATCCTTTCGTTGGGACATCAAAAAGGCCATATTTCTGCCAGAAAGTTAGTCTGTTACTGGCACACTTAACGGAGCCATAGATTTTCATCCCGCCTACCAAGTGGCTAAAATATGCTCAGAATGGAGCAATAGGTCGGGCGGAGGAGAATATGCCGGGCCGGCAGCCCCAAGCGAAGAAGTTTGAGACGCTCAGGAGGCACTGGAACGACGTGACACACCTGATTAAGGCACGCGCAAGGACGATAACAACTTAAAGAGCCACCAGCAATCGATCGGTACCATCGGTCGACGCATGTGCATAAAGCACGGCTATAACACACTGCTAGTGGTCAAACAAATTCATTCGATGCCGTCAGGAGAATAGACACTACGCTACGAGACGTAAGCGAGAATGCTTTTGAAACGTTAGCCTAACTACAACTCTGTCACAGGAATTTCATTATATTTTTTTGTTCCTCTTCCGGCGATGATGAAAGCAATATTATATCTGGAACTCGAATATTTGCGCATTATTATTACCTACATTTTTTGCTATGCATAACCCTAAACCTAACCAGAACCTTTGCAGTAACCCTTGCTCTAACTTTACCCATTTCCGTCACCCTTTCCCTAACACAAACCCTTGTCCTGACCCTAACACTCACCTTAAACGTACGACGCAAGACTGAATCTAGGTTTATATAAAGTGTGCTATTGTGGGACCTAAATAACACTCTCATCAGGTCCCTTTAAGCATAAGGGACTGTTTATTGTGCCAAAGCCTTGGAATATTTGTTTGACTCCGACGCTTCTAACCATCTAACTGTTATAGTTTTCTCCTCCACCTTCACAATCATGTCTTGATAACTTTTCATCATGAAACAAGCTGAACATGAGTAATTCCTCACCGCGGAATTTGTCTCGCCATATATCCTACGGAGATCCACGTACGCATCTCCTCACTGTATGAAAAATAATGCGATCTTCAGTTTACCTTTGGGGGCATGCGTCACGATATGCCTGATTCTGGCATCTAAAAGACGCGAAATATTCATTTTAGCTCGTTTCCATGTTGGCATCATGGCAAAATATGTGTGCGCAAATCAGAGGCATCCATGCAAATTTCCCATATTTAAAGCTGGATTTGTTTTTACCTTGAATGAAACCTTAACTTGACTACTGGCGTTTTACCTTGGAATTCACGGATCGACCAATATACTCCAAGGTTGTTTAATAGTTGAATCTAAAATTAGAATTTTTAATATTTTTGAAGATTAATATTGCAAAGTACGGCGTTATTTTAAAAATAATAAGGTTAATTTGGTTCACGGAGTGCTCAGAACAAATTTAAGTTTCGTTCGAAAATGTCTTTCAAAAAGACGTTCAAATTTCCACATAAATGTATCAGAAAATAAATGTCCTGTCTATTTAAGCTTTGCAGCCGAAGTAATTATTTTAGAACCTCAACATCTCATCCATAAAAACTCGTCGATCGTGATTCACATGTGTTGCTGAGGTTTTCCTCGTTAAACGTGTCAACTATAATTTCACTTATTTAATTCAAACGTTCGATAACTCAATTATTTTCCGCGCCGAGGATCAAATAGCCTCTGAATGCTCGTAAAAAAATGTCATTCCCCTTCTCTCTAAAAAATTGGAACGTGAGAAATGCCGAAAATAGCACTGAATCTGTTTTAGTGCAAAAAACCCTTTTTGCACATAACCAAACAAAAGGCTTATCAAGAAAATCAAAGGAACTAAGAATAACTTCTTCCCTTAATCCAAATCAAACACAACGAGCCGTCTTTCCTCAGTACGTACAAGGTTGAGATTTCCTGAGCAAAGAAAATTGCGATTGGGAATTAAAGCATACTTTAAGGCCAGGTAGCAGCAACTCGCGTACAATCCAGCTAGGACTTGATGCATGAGTGGCCAGCCATGGCATAAGGGTGTTTACATAGTTAGGACGAAATTCCACGTTCATTTTCGTGAAAACATTTATTTCCTTTTTCGCCAGCAAACTTTTGTCAGAAATAAAACTTTTAACTAAGAATGCTTGGAGGATAAATAATATTTCTCATTCTCAGTTAAAATCTTACTCGACCATGGTAGAAAATACTTCAATTTAAAGAACAAGGTTGGCTTTTTAATTGCTAGCCGAATTGTATCATTACCTGTCAATAAGTTAAAAAAAAACTTTTCCAAAATCGTTATTTTCATCTTCACAGGCACAGATATT
Source organism: Ligula intestinalis (assembly GCA_036362985.1). Taxonomy (NCBI): domain Eukaryota; kingdom Metazoa; phylum Platyhelminthes; class Cestoda; order Diphyllobothriidea; family Diphyllobothriidae; genus Ligula; species Ligula intestinalis. Next base: position 10,583 of record JAYGXS010000108.1, read on the forward strand.
CGTCAGTTGAGTATGTGATTAAAACGCTTTTTGAAGAGTTAATATTTCATAAAAAGATGTTTTATTTATCTTCAAATAACAAAAATGAGACTTTTGTTGCCGACATATTTTTTTATTGACATTGTCTTTTGGGTAATTGGGCAGTTTATAAACATATCCTTCTTAGAAATCTTCATAAGAACTTATATCCATCAACACATTTTATCGGCAAACGCTTTTAACGGGCACCTTTTTTTAAAGGTTTCGAACAGAATCCACGTGCGAAATACAGTAACTCGTAGAAATTATTTTCGAAATTTAGCGGTTAATATGCAAGTTTTAATTATTGAATAAAGACAATATTTTAACGAAGGAAGTGTTTTTATATAAAGAAAAATTAAGGTTATTCTTGCAATTTAGGAAAAATTTTAAATTTATTGTTTTGATTAAGAGTTTTTTCAACGTCTAAGGAGCTTGAGTATTATAAAGTAAAATTTTATTATTCTCAACAAATAATTTGTCTGCTAATATTTCTTCAAACTCACAACTTAAACTCAAATTTTTCATAATAATTTCAAAGGTTTTGCACATGCCTTAATGTAAAATTACATGTGACTTGCAATCTTTCCTTAACTTCGGCATTTTGCACAGCTTCCTAGCCGTACTGTACATAATTTTCAATTAATACTATTGCAGAACTGCAACTCAATTTCTTTTAAGATTTAGCTATATGATACAATTTAAACCTCAACCTTATCATCTCATTTTTTAAAGAGAAAGAGAGGTTGATCATGACAAAATATGTCAATCGGTGCTTTCTCCCAGGACGACTCAGTCTTCGCCATATCAAATATTCCCTAATATGCCTCAAGGGCGTGTTTCCGGTTTTTCGAGCTGACTGCAAGAAGTCACAGAAGATGGTGTGCTGTCAACAGATGAATCTGATTCTTCTTCACCTCTGGACATGGCAGACACAAAAAGAACTTGCTAAAGATGCAGTCCCGGGCATGAAAGGTAAAGTGTACCGATAGTTTTATTCAGCCGCCCTCATGTGTATGGAACCCCATATTTCTGTCCTTATGACCTAAGACATTCAACACTGATTATAGCTTTGACTTGGAACAACCTGCAATTCAAACTAGGTCGTAAAATAGTTTATATACATCCACGCAAATACTGCACAGTTATCTTAACACTGATTATTTTAACAATTTATGGGCCTTATCTTTTCTCAGCAGCTTTCTCCATGAAACTTGAAACTTTTTATATCTGCCTCGTTTCCTCCAGGAAATACGATGTCTCCTTATACCACCAGACATTAAAATGATGGAATTCATACGTACTCAGTCTAAACTGCTTCCGTTTTGTTAGCTACTATCCATCAGCAATATTTCATTCTGACTCCCGAGATGTTGAGGCCCCACGTCAACTGACGTTATTTCGCAAGACTCCATTTCATGTGCATTAATGATCACGAGCGAACTATATATTCGTTTTATTATTTCATTCTGAACCATTCTTGTAGTATCAGCCTTCTCTACCCAACTACCCCAGTTTCTTAGCAGGCGTTTCCTCCTACACTGTTTTTTTGCGAGTTGAGGCCCGTTAAATGTTGTGCTCATCTTCGGCGTAGGTTTTTTCAATGTCAATTCATTCACAATTTCAAAAAACCCCTTAATTTTGTCGTAAAGGGACAATTTCTGCTTACGTTATAACACATTTGTACCTTTTGTCTGCACAAATTGAAAAAAATTTTTATTCCGATACGAAATTTGTTTAGATAGTGCCTTCTTGGTGCTAAAAATATAAATTATAAATCACTGAAGTCAAACTAGGAAAAAGGAAAGCTGTCTGCATCCACATGTGAGGCATTGTCACAAAAAAAAGAAAGAAAATAATATAAAAATAATCTGCTTCTTGATTGCAGTTATTTATGTCTGTAACTCATAGTGGGAGATCTGCTTTAATTGAAAATTTGGTTGATTTATTGAAATCGAAAGACTTCTTTTTTTAGTAGATAATTTGCAGGTAAAGTATGTTCTTCCGCTTTTCAGTCATACATATTGAAACTGAAACGTACGCTGGTTGGATTCGAGACTGTCAGATAGCGGTCGTTTTAACTAGGTCTACGCTTCTGTACCTACATTTAATAACGTTTCTCCTATTCATATATTAAGGCACATGGAGTACAAGATGGCCTAAAGCATCTTTATATTGTTAGGGGTCCTTACTTCAAGTTGACACTTGAAGTATTATCAGATATTACCGTAGTCGTCTAAATGCATTAACATCCACACATTTTTAATCAGAGTTTTTAATTTTTCCCACGGTTAAATACGTTTGCTGAAATGCATCGACTGAAAACTGACAAGGGTAAACGTGAAAATCGATGGATCACAAGTGCGATCCCCGCACACTTGATCGATACAAACAACCAAGTTGAAGCGAGGAAGGCATTTTATGTCATATACTAGGCTCCGATACACTAATCTGAAGGCCAGCGAAAAGGGGTGCTTGCCACAGCCGAAGCAGTGGCAATCCGTTCAGTACAGCCCACTGTCTGCTGTCAAAAGACGCTGGTAGCCGCAGTCTACCTACCCTAGCCAACTACACGAATAAGTACTGGCCGTCAGAATATACGGCAACCTTAACTACGCACGCCGACCGTGAGGACACCAACCCTCCTCTTCCCATCCGCCGGACCAAACGCCCTCAACAGGCTGGCGCCCGCATGCGCGAGACGAGGGGACACCACGGTCAATAATTTCCTCCTACCCCCCAAGGCGAGAACTATTTAAAAGTTACACATAACTAACCATTTCAGTGACAGCAACTTCATTTTCCTGACGAATAATTGCTGAAATCACGTGGTTTGCCTAGGTAGCTTCACAATCGTAAATAAGGAATATTTGCAGAGATTTTATTTTTTTCGAAAATTAAAAACAATCGGAACTCGCTTCGGACGTAAGGGTTTGCCATCATCCTTCATTATAAGCAGAAGTTGATGGCAAGGCAATATGTTTTCCCCAGTTTTTAAGGGTGCCAATCCCTGTATTCGAAGTAATTGAAGCTGTTACCGTTCGCCCCTTTTGCGCACTAGATCCCCTTGTCAGAACTTACTTTGTGTCGTTGGCATCGTAAAAATACAGTTTATCTCGAGTTGACGTGGAACGTAATAGAAGATAAAAAGTACGATATGTGTTTCGTCGGCTGGGCCATACTTTGAATGCTTTTTGTAGTAGACACTCCCGTTTTTATTGCTGCAAGTGATCTAATTAATGTTTTTTTGGCTTAAAATGGACTTTTTCACTAGAGTATAGAATGCATAAAAGTCAGTCATCAAGGATTTCTTGCATTTGCATATTTGCAATCGCGTTTGACGATAACGGGACACAGAGAATAGCATAAATGTTTCTGCTATGCACCATGTGACAACAGAAATCAAAGACAAATGTTGCACGAGCAGCCAGATTTGAAGATATATCCAAAAGAAAAAAACATTTTAAAAGGGTTTACAACGATAATTGATTACATATGCTTGTTTTGGATGTTTTTTTAACAGGTACTTAAAATAGAAATGTTCAACGTTAAAATGTATTCTAACGTGACTTCAGAAGACAGGTTTCCAGACTATTTCTGCTATTTTTATTATTCTACATTATTTGCTTTTCAGACAAATTGTCATCTTTTATCAATTATTCTATAAGTTAATTGAATTTTTTTAATAAAACCCTCATCAAGACTATTTTTTATATTTCTACTTGATGAAATCTCTTCTAATTGCTCATAAAGGTCAAAAATACGGCTCAGTGCATGCGGAAAAATTTCAAGTTTGAATTTTTTACTGCGCTTCAAAAATGTAACATTCCTTATTAGGAAATTTCACAATTCTCATTTCTTTAGAAACTTGATTGCATCAATGCTTATTAAGATTTTTCCGCAAACGGCGATTTTCGTCCCACACCCGAAATTTGCGTCTCTCAAATGGGAAATCAGTGTTCAGGTACCGTCTCTATCGAAACAGAAAACTCCCATTTCCCCTTCTGACAAAACAAAATTACACACACACTCTCAGGAGGGATGTGAATTCTGTTTTTTCAAACGTTTTTATCCACAAAAAATCCCAAGAAACGTTATGGAGCTTTGAGGATACAGATTAAAAAAACATCTTTTTTATTTTTATCGCAAATCTTAAATAAATGACAATAATTTTTTCGTAACATTTTAACCTGCTCACACCATTTACAAACGGCAGAATAGTTCTTTTTGTTTTCAATTTTGAGGCAGTGCTATGGAATTAGTTCTCATTTTTCCAATCGGCGTAGGCAAAAGCCGAAACTTTGTCCTTAAAATATGTCGTAAGACGTCTTATTTTAAGCCGTACTCCATTAACTGCTACCACGTATGGGTCCGAGTAAAATGTAGAACTGACCACAACGTAAGATCTTGGTCCTAAGAAAAACCAAAGGAAAATGCAAGTGATTCCTTAGGATGATTTGCAGGAAAATTCCTACTGAAACTAGTATTTTACGAATCCTGGCTTTCACACTTATTATATAAAAAGAAGCAGAGTGCGTAAAGCAGAACCATTATAACCGCAGACATATGCAAGTAGTAAAACACAGCGAAGGCATATACTACATAGCAATAATTAAATGTATATCGAATGTGGGGCATTTTTTGAAATCAATATGAAAAAATTAATTCATAAACAACTGTGTTGTTTAATGAATGGACACGACATGGTCTTTAACAATTTCACAATTAGAAACTTGTTAAAAACCACAAGATATAGTGAATTTAAGTGAAATAATATGAATCAAATATAATTCGATACCAAGTAAGTATAATGCTGCATTTGCAGTGCCTTGTTCTCTAAACAAATATTTTTTAAATTGAAAATGTCAATAGAAGAATGCAGGCTAAAAATGCAGTCCTTTAAGCGACTGCAGTTTGTGAAGACGGCTGATACCATGTTCGTTTAAAAGCCACCATCCTGTTGTAATTAAAATATCTTTAGATTTGGCGACACAATAGGTACTTATACAGTCGTATCATATAACACTGAAGGAACCTAAATAAAGTTAAGCATTTTGGAGGACATTCAATGACGTATCACATCTCTTCTAAATTGTAAGGTTATTGTCGGTGTTATTTACTGTCAGCCTTATCCCAGTCGAGCCTCTGTCCCTAAATCTGTGCTTCTGGGGATACAGGCCAACCTGACAGTCATGTTGAGTGACTGTATCAGACAACCGCAGTTGCGGATCAGAGCCTAATAGTTCGTTCTCCACTGGGAAATCAGGATAGTTCGGGAATGCAACCTGCTACTCAAGCTAGTGAAGCATTATTAACGTAAAACGTAAAAAGGCATAAAGAAAAAAAGAGCTTATCTCGGAAAGAATTTACAGCTTTACTGAATCAATAGTGATTTACACAAAATGGGTATCCCAGTCGATTTTTTTCGCTAAGGACATGGTTGAAAGGCCACCAAAACCCTTAGTATTAACAACAGAGAAGAAGTGAATAATCATCAGGTCACATAACAAGTGGATAGAAGTGAGTCAAGCTGCAGTAACCACCTACCCAACACCCCGTGCCCATGTACTGTTTTTGAGTATTCCCATCGCATACAAAGAGATCGAGGACAAGCTGCCAGCCCAGACTACCTATATGTGCATATATTCATTTACCTGCTCCTTTGGGGCAGGATATATTGGTCGCCCGAGCCAGCGTTTGTCCAAAAGAGTACGAGAACACTTTCGAGCATGGTAACGGAAGGGATAACTTAAGGGTTTAATCGGTCCCATTTTACTGCACCTGGTAGACTCAGACCATCGCGTGGATGCCAATGGGGCCTCCCGAGTTATATACAAGGTGCCCTCATGCTATTTAAAATTCCTTGGAAAGCGTCTGTTGGCTCCGGCAGAAGCGGCCGCCATCAGGCCACGCCAACCGGTCCTGTGCGTCCAAAGTAACTTTGTCGCGGCGCAGCAGCTCCCATGGCCAAAAGCCACTAATCCAGCAGCCAGCAGCTTATCACCTCGCTCGACTACTAATGCTGATCAGATATTGACCCCAATTTTCCCGCCCCTTTCACATACCCTGAAAACCACGCTATTTTTTTCTACCAACGCGCATAGTTTATTTACTTATTTATTATATAAATGTAAAGGCCTGACGAGAATGTTCGCCCATTTATCTTCTGAAACAAAAGTGTTAAATTTTGAAAAAATAGAAAAAGAGGCGCATATAACATCGCCATGCTACTGCCAGAACTGACACCAAGTTTTTAAGTTAAGTAAAAGAGGTTTTTTGGAAGGCTGTTACAAATGCTACTGAATTTCTGACATTGACACTGTCAGAGGCATAATAAGTGACCTGAACAGTGAAAATTTCAATTATACCGGAAAAATCGGTAATGCCTAGTGATGTTTGGTTAATGGCAGTGTCTGTCAGTTGGCCTGCAGTTGGCGCTTTTTCCATGCTTCCTTCCGATTGCTGTACATGGCATCTAATTCAACGTGCCTAGTAATGGACGAGCCATCGGAGTTAATGCTCTCTAACAAATTAAAGGCCTTTCCTAGAAGGGCAAGATCCAACTATGCAAGTTCTATCCCACGCGAATCTTTAGCCCAGTTTCTAGTTTCTGCATGTCTACTTGGGAAAAGGTGATCTCGCCTTATTTTCGCCAGTTGGTGTTCATGTTAGCGTATAGAGGCTGACATTTCTGCCGGTCCACACTAAATTGCATTACAGGCGCCAGAAGAAATCTTTTAAGCTGCTTCTTGTCTGTCCAAATAGCTAACTCTATCCTCAGGGTGTACATATATATTTTCTTACCGAATTATACTTCCTGGGATGCCCAAGTACTGGTGTACTCGAACATCATAACGCCATATTCTGTGATTTTCATTTTGCAGTTTCAGGTTTAACAATATGATGCCTCAGAACTTACTGCCAAAAGGTGAATTTAAAGATGTCACTAAAAAACTCTTACTAGAAGAAATAAATGGAGGAAAGGGTTTTTGTTCAAAAAATGCTGTCTCTGGAGAGGTGAGGTGACGAGTGGTGGGGAGAGAGGAACACAGTAGAAGTGGAGGGCAGAGTGTGACTTCATCTATGGCGACCACCGGCAGAGCGCCCTTCTTGACCTTCATAGGGCGTAGTTGGAACATGGCAGGGCATGCAAACTGCGCTTAAGTGCTAGCTTATAAAAACTTCCTTAGCAATTCTCGTAGGTGTGGGGAGAAGGGGAAGAAGGTGTGACGATTACGTTTATGGCGCCGCAGTTGCCGACGAGTTTGGCATTCGAAAGAAGGTGACATGTTTTATCTTATTCAGAATCTGAGTGAGCTTACTTCCCGTCTTCTGAACTCTAATTCTCAGACTGGGTTAAACGTGGGGGGAGCGCAACACTTTAATGCGTCATTGCGTAGAGTGAACTTTTAATGGGAGCAAGTATTTTTTGTGACGTTACCACAACCGATATGTCACCGTTTAATTACGTCTTGTCAAAATGCCCAAGGAAGAACACAACAACAACAAAAACAGAAAAGTAGAAGCCAGCAAAATGAGAGTTTAATTGTGCGCAGAACCCGAAGTTGCTGTCTCAACCGCAGTAGTGGCCGCTGGCAAAGCCAACAATGACGTTGACTGCCTTCAGTCACGTTTGAGAGTGTCTGCGAATCGCTTGTATAAGATATGACAGTTGCTTTTAAATGATTGTGAAGCGCGTTCAAGTGTTGTATGATTGGTGGGTTGTATTGCTTGAAGGCTGTCGAGTACTGAGGTCCTCTGCTGCGTAGCCGCAGGTTGATGCCTTCAAGTTTCCCTCGAGAAACTGTGACAAGTTGAGCACGCGCAAGTGTCCTGCTGTGGGCGCGCGTGTGTGTACGAGTGAGTGTCGGTCAAATGATTTAAGGTCACCGAGTGGCAAGTGTTGCCTGCGAAGGCACATATCCTTATGGCAGTTTGCATGTAACATGGAAGGCGGAGCGTTGTTGGCTGCCTACCACAGCAGCGACTTGTCAGGACAACCTGCAAGCGAATCTGATAGGCTGGCCCCTAACCGTAGTCAAGGCTAACAGAGTTCACATGAAAAGAATGCTGCCAGCAAAAGGATTGTTAAAGATGGGTGATCCTTCCCAAAAACAGGACATGCTACTAGGTACGCCGGCGGAACTGATGCTTTTGCGACAGTTTACAGGGAACGGAGGTTTATTTTTAAATTGATACCTATTAAGTGATCGTTTTTGAGTATTTATTTAGGGAAATGTTTAAGTTTAATGTAAGGGATTAGAGAAGAGTGAGGGTTAATATTTGAATGTGGTTTTTATTTACTTAATGAATAATTTCAGGGTAAGAAGACTGAATTATTCACCCTTTCTGGAATTATGCGTACGGCTGTGCTTATCATTTGAGAAGAACCTACATATTCCCGTGGACTATTAAGGGACAACGTGATTACTAAGAACCAAATTAGGTGTCAAAGAAGCCCAATTTTAATGTCTGGCAATATGGGTGCATATTCGTGCTACGGCGCAATTTTAAAACTTTTCGATTAGAATGATTGCCTGCTTTGTTATGCTCTTCTTTAGAAATGATTGCTTAGCAGGCGAACCCTATAGAAAATGGTTCTTCTTCCTAAACGGATGTTATAAGAAGTTATTGTAAACATAATTTATCCTCGTGAAGTGCTCACATACATTTTGTACTTGACTAATTGCTAAAATAATGATATGTTCATTTGGACATCACGAATTTAATAAACCTACGCATACTGCTAATATTACAGTTACTGACATCACGTAGTGGCCCATGCACACCGCAGTGCCAAATTACTTGCCCCTCGTGACTGCTTGCACGTGCGCGCCACTGGTTGCCGATCCCGGCTGTGCTAACTGACCAATCATCCTAGAGGCTGACTAATGCAGGACCTCGCTGAAAATTCTATTGTCCTGTGGTAATTCAGACGAATAAGAAGAAGAAGGAGCATTCACCAGAAGAGGTTTATCCTGTGTCCGACGGCCCGGGTAGTTGTTGCACCTACCTAGAAACGGTATCGACATTCTACCCATTTTGAAAACAATGACATACAACAAGAGCTGTGAACCGGAATGCCGAGCCTCTGAAGACCCATAAACACAACATCACAGACAGAATAACTCGCTTCGTGTAAACACTTCTTTGTTGATAATGATGATTGGCTTATAAGGACAGCCCGCATCAGAGGCCACCAGTGTGCAGATTCAGGCAGTCGTGAGCAGGGAGAGGTTGGGCGACTACAAGTTGTCCTTTGCCAAACCAGAGTTCGGATAAAATAACCACCGAGATTTTCTCTATACGTTGAGAAGTTAACCCTTAGTTGACATTCTCACAAGCCACGACTTCTAGCGCATTGTAATGGTCGAAAAGCACATCAGAGTTATAAATGTTGATAAACGTAGGCTTAGAATCGGCAAGATGTAGTCCCGGTAGACTATTTTCCTATCTCTCCCCTTTCCAGGCATTTCATTACGGTCCGACGCATCCAGTGATCTAATATGGTGGCTGGGAACTAAAACGTATTGGAAGGGGATGGTAAATCATCTAACACAGAGCATAGCAGGAGCTATCGGAGCTGCTTCTGAATATCCTAAGCTGGTAGCATGTCAACCGCGTGCGCCTCAGCAGGGTCGTGCGGGGACCGTTGACCAGTGCTGGATTATCGTAAGAGCAGACTTGCGCTACATCTACCTTGCTCTCGGTTCCACTTCGTCATCTAGGTCCAGTGTCAAGACAGAATCAAGGAGACTTAATATGGGAAACATTAAGTGGTCAACATGATTTCCAGGCTGTCTCGACTTTTCTCTGACAACAAGGACATACACCACCGAGCTCCCCACTTGGGCCTACACCACGGACAGACAGTTTGCCCAGGCCTGGGAAAAACCATTTTGCCATAGTTGCGTACCTAAAATGATCTGGACACGTGCACTTCAGATCTGCCGTGTATCTGTGTGCCACAAACCAAAGCCCGGGCTTTGATATCTTTCCGCGTGTCGGTGAAGTGGTCGGCTGACTGTCGGAACTGTAAGAGGGACTATGAAGGGAAGTTAAAGCTGCCAGGCATCCGGTTGTGTGCAATTCTACCAACTTAAATTTCTATCCGCAGATTTTTTAAATCGGTCATTTTAACGTGAAAAATTAAGTTCGCCATTCAACTCTCATCTCATAAGCGTCATTAAGCGCTTTTTGCTGAGAAGAGCATACATTTATTCTACCCAGTGCGAGGTTAGTTTGCAATCCTACCTGCTGGATTATAGGAATTGCGGGCGCATACACAATCACCTCAAGTGGTAAACCCATATTCCCATCTCTTATTCTTATTGAAAAAATAGGGTTCATGTCTTACTACTCAAAATATTGATACTGCTTTAGGAATTACTTACCTTACCAGTCTCATTGATTATGGGGAAGGCAGCTTCCTATTTACACACATGATGTTCTGTAAATTCTAAGCTTGAGCTTGCTACTGTAGAAAGTCAAATATAGCCTGGAAAACGGTACATGCCTCTACCTTATAATCTAAATGCAAAGTAGATCTTCAGCTATTATTAAATACACGCACGTTTAACCCTTTAGTTTACAATATTCCCGATGGAGCTTGCGACTGCATACTCAGTTAAAATACCCAACGTGCACGCACAGGCCGCAACAATATCTTCTAGAATTAGCACTCGTGACATTGGCATGCAACTTCTAGCAGCAGTATTCCAGCCCTCATAGTGTACTCTTAAGAAAAACTGACAGTTAGGGTGAATAGAGTTAGGGGCTAAGATACCAAAGAGCAAACGTTCACTTCACTCGGAATAGCATAAATCCAGGTCCCCACTCCTAATTAAAATCGAGGGAACACGAGCCAAACGCGGACTGTAAACAGCAGCTTCTCTGACCAATAAATAACGTCAGTAATAATACTAGTACTACTATAACACAGCTACACTGCTGGAAAGCAGAAGTATCCATCATAATAGACGTAGCAATAGCAGACTCGGTTTCGTTGAGTCTTTCTGGAAACCTGCTGAATATGAGTGCAGGTAGACAGTGCAGTAGTACCATCGCGAAAGGGTACTGTCATTCAAAGGTAGATGGTTAAGAGTGTGGGAGATGGCTGCCCGTCTACGTTCAATAAACCTGATAACATTCACCATCCCTGCTCTTTGAGCATATGACTAATAAAATTAAAATAAATGGTCGTATGCCTTTATCTGATTTATGTCCCTAAATACAGAGCAGCAGATATCAAGCCCATATCGGCGTGTTTCCTAAACATTGACTCTTCAACACGTTGTTCATACTGTCTAGACTATTCTCTTAAAATAGGCCTGCATCACCGAGTTCCGGACTTGGGCCCGCACGACAAACAGACAGTAAGCCAGAACTAAAAAAGGATTTTGCCGCAATTGCGCGATCTGGACGCGCAAGCTTCGGATCTTCCTTCAGAGTTCAATCGGTGCGCAAAGACCTAAAGCCCTGAGCTTTGATACTATCCCGCGTGCCGGTCCAGGCGAGATCGAGTCAGCCACTGATTTGGTTATCTGTCGGAAGTGTGGTGCGGAAAGTCAAAACCTTCAGACGTCTGGGTGCCGAAATTCTAGGAAAAAAAGCAAACGACCTTAATTGACTCGCCGCAGTTGAGCAGCTGAGCTCACGATAGTCTTTGCATTAAAACGCTGTGATGGGGAAAGAGCGACTGGGACGGATTAATAAACGCCACCCATTTGAAAGTGCGCAAATCACAAATATCACAAATTGAAGGTCAATCACATTAATAAAGATGGCTAAGCCTGCTAGTGAAAGGACTTTTTGAACTGCGGTCTATTTTGTGGTCTCGACTCGAGAGGTCAGGATTTAATAGTTTGTGATAAAGCCTTGCTCCACAGGTAAAAAAATTTCAAGTAAGCTTACGAAGCAGGATGTATTTGTTTAACCAAATTTAATGACTACGTTTCAATTGCTTTTTGTATTCGCATGGATAAAATAGCAGATGGACAAATGAGCGTTTTGAATTTAGATAGCAACAAAGAATCAATATTAATGTATTCTTGAAACTTTGGATACAAGAAGAAAAAGTGGGGACGGGAATTAATAAAATCAAAGGCTGCTTAAACTTCGGCATGCGATTACCAGGATGGTTGGAGATTAGTCACTTGATCTAAGTTCTTAAGTTGGTTGGGTTTCTCCAGCTGTATATAAGCTGCTCCTGTGTAGTGTGAAATCCGATTTGTTTCGTTCTTAAACAGGAGCTCGGAAAGCTGCTTTGAGGTCAACAGAGTGACCGCTTCTTAGCAGATGCTTTGAAACGGACTATTGAGGTACTTCTTTTTCCGTACAGTTCGGTAAGTGCTCAGCTAATTTTATATATATTTATCTATTTTTAAGGTAAAATTCATCGATAAAGACATTCAGTTAGACAGCCACTATTGACAATAATAATCAGGAATTGCCTCCAGGGAACGGCCACACAATGAAAAGTCTGTAAAAATGGCATAGGACTCCGACACTTGAGAGTACTTAACAGAATGCTCCAGTGTTGGGTGCTTTCTACAGGAAAGAATTTCGACAAAGGCTTGAACTGCCAAGGCTGTGATATAAGTATAAGCTCAGTTAGCATTTGAACTGCTAGAATTTTAGCCAGTTCTTAATCTGTCAAACACTAACACAGTTTGGGTAAGAGTGTAGACTTCAGCGCAAGCATTGATGTACTCGAACGTCAAACATCTACTTTACGCGGAATAGAATAAATCAAGGTCCCCACTGCTTGTTGAGATCGAGGGAACACGAACCGAGCGTTGACTGTAATCAGCATGTTTTCCGACAAATTACTAACGTCAGTAATAGTAGCAGAACTACTATCACTCAATAACACTGCTGATAAGCGGCAGTATACATAAAAATAGACATAGCAATATCAGACTTGGTTTCCTTGAATATTTTTGGCCACCATGTTGAATGTAAGTGAGGGTAGGTAGTGCTGCAGCACTATCGCAAAATCATGTCACTTAAGATTAGAAGGTTTACAATGTGAAATGTGGCTGCACGTCCACGTTTACTAACCCCAAATACAGTCACGATCCCTTTTCTTTCAGCATAAGGTGGGTAGTCAAAATTTCACTGCCACTCCATATCATCTCCGTATGACTTTATTTGATAATTACACGGCAGCAAATGTCAAGCTCCTGCCGGCCATTTTGCTAAACATTTAGTGGTCAACAGATTTTCCAGACTGCCTAGACTATTCTCTCACAAAAAGGTATACATCATCAAGCTTTCCAGTAGGGCCCACGCGAAGAATAGACAATGGACCAGACCCGGAAAAACCCTTTTTGCCGCAGTTGCGACCCTGATACGATCTGAACATGTGAGCTCCGGATCTTCCGTCAACGTTCAATCGGTGCGCAAAGACCTAAAGCCCTGAGCTTTGATACTATTCCGCGTGGCGGTCCAGGCGAGATCTAGTTGGCCACTGATTTGGTTGTCCGTCGGAAGTGTGGTGCGGAAAGTCAAAACCTTCAGACATCTGGGTGCCGAAATTCTAGGAAAAAAAGCAAACGACCTTAATTGACTCGCCGCAGTTGAGCGGCTGATCTCGCAATGGCCTTTACATCAAAAGGATTTAGGGGGCAGGGCGATTGCGACGGATAAAAAACGCCACCAATGTGAAAGTGTGCAAATCACGCAGGAGATTAACGAAGATCTGTAATTGAACGTCATTTACATGAATAAAAATGGTTTAAAATTCTGCTGAAAGGACTTTTTGAGCTACAGTGTATATCGTGGTCTCGAGTAAAGAGGTCAGGACCTTAAAGCTTGTTTCAAAGCATTTCTTCCCAGGTACGAATTAGAGCAAGCGTACATAGCAGGATGTACTTGTTCAACCACATTTCGTGACGACGTTACAACTGCTTTTAGTCCTCGCAGGAATTAGAAAGCAATTGAAAAATACAGCATTCTGAATTTACACAGAAGCAATACATAACAGCAAAGTCATTCTTAAACGCGCCAAAGAGTCAAAATAATATCGCTTTGAAACTTGTGGTACAGGAGGGGAAAAAGTGGGGATGGAAATTTATAAAATCAAAGATTGCTGAAATGTAAGCATGCGATTACTTTGGCATTCGGAGATAAGCCACACACTCGACGTACTTAAATAGGTCCGGTTTATCCAGCCGTATAGAGGCTGCCTCCATTTTGCGTAAAATATTATTTTTTTGTCCTCAAAGAAGAATGCGGAAAACTTTTTTGAGGTCAATGGCCTGACAACTTTCTAGCGCATGTTTTGTAATGGTAGACTGTGGTACTTTGTTTTCCATACTGATTGGTGAGCACTTATCTAATATATAAGGTAAAGCGATCTCTGGGGGAGAATTTTTATTCGTCTGAGCTTTCGCACTCATGCTCGAGCACATCATCGGAGATAGACATTTGGGTCAAAAACATGAGTTAAAGTAGGGGCTTACTGCTAGCTGCTGGTAAGTAAACCGTCCCCTCGTCTTATTGGACCTCTTCTCGTGCACCTGTGCAACCGTGCGGCATCATATGGCTTGGGGAGGTCTATAATTCTGTTGATTGAGTTGTTGTCCATTTTTCAGGCCTCAATAACTTCCCTCGCCAGTTTGCTGTCGGCTCGGCCTATGACCTGGGCACCATCAAAGTCGAACCGGTGCTCGTTTTCTAGACAGTGCATGGCGATGTGCGATCGTCCCTCCGTTCTGTCTACGGCTAAAGAATGTTCGTGCATGCGGGTTCTCAGTCGTTTGTCCATCATGCCGCAGTAGTTGGCCCGACAGTCTAGACAGTTGACGCGGTAAACAATACCCGACGTATCTGCCGGTGCTAATCGGCCTTTGGGTTGCATTAGTAAGCGACGGATAGTAGCTTCTGGCCGGTGTCCCACGCCCACATTAAGCGGTCTGAGCACGCGCTCAATGGCCTCGGAGACGTTCTTCACGAAGAGTAGGCTACGAAAGGTTGCCGGCCTTTGTTTTTGCTCCTCCTCGTTCTTCATGTGTCTTCGGTACAGGCATTTGTTTACGAAGCTACACGGGTATTCGTTAGTGCGAAACAGGTGCCAAAAGGCTTCCCGCTCTTCTAGTTTCTTGCTCTCCGTGCTGCAGTATGCTTAAATGCGGCGAAAGAGCATCCGGACGCAACTGCGTTTATGCGGAAGAGGTCCAATAAGACGAGGGGACGGTGGACCAACCAGCAGCTAGTAGTAAGCCCCTATTTTTACTCATGTTCTTGACCCAAATGTCTATCTCCGATGATTTGCTCGAGCATGAGTGCGAAAGCTCAGACGAACAAACATTCTCTCCCAGAGATCGCCTTACCTTATCCTTCCATTCCAATACCTGGGGTCAGCATCTTCGCTTATATATACGTATATCAGTAAGGATGGTATATCAGCATTTGGGAGTAACTTGCTAGAGAACTGTTTGGGGGTTATTAGCCTTCATCAGCCAAGCATAACCCTGAATACCAGCTGGTCGGACAACACAAACAAATGGTGGAACAACTGCGCCGTCTGTGAGTGCGTTTGTTTGTGTTGTCCGACCAGCTGATGTTCAGGGTTATGCTTGGCTGATGAAGGCTAATAAGCCCAAAACAGTTCTGTATCAAGTTACTCCCAAATGCTGTCATACCCCCCTTACTGCTATTATGACTTGACCGGAATCGGCCTGACAGGCAGTCACCCGTTGAGGATCTCTGACTACCACATGAACTTTGTTTAGTTCGGAAGCCTATTCGATCGGTGTTCGCACAGTTCTGAGTGAATATACATATATGTGTAAGGCACAATGCATATATGAAAATTTAGTTATGCACCCACTTCTGACAATAATATAGAAGAATTTCTTCAGAATATTGAAGTTAACCGAGCAGCCACATAATGCAGTCTAAAAAACCAAATAGGATCCCAACACTCAGATTTACTTACCAGCATGCTTTAATGTAGGGTGTTTCCCACAGAATAGAATTTCGACAAAAGCTTAATCTGTCAAGGGCTAAGATATAAATATAAGACCATCAAGCCCTTAAACATGACCTGTTTTGAGAAGCAATAGACGACTCGATCGCTGGGACAATATGTTTATTCGCCAGACGTTTCGCAATCCGTCACGGATTCATCATCATCGGTTTAAGCAACTTTTAAATTTGCCAAAATAGTAGTTTCAACGGGAACCGTGAAAATGACTTGATTTTGGCTTCTGTACAATGAAAGCATTTAGTTAGGCGTCTGTAAGGTTAAATTTAATAAAATAATAAAGTAGGACCAAGAAAGCTTAAGTAATGCATCTCATATACCCCTAGTCCCAGCATTTTTTCCAGCAAAAACGGTAATTAAAGGGGTTTGGGAGGTAGGCAAGGAAGATTGGAGTAAGTTGTTTCGCGAGTAAATTGAAGGTGTGTGCGGTGCTTTGCGCTTTGGACTGTATTAATCTGTCTCCAGAACGGTAAGTGGGACCCCAGGTAACTTCAAGTAGACGACCTCCTAACCACCATTTCTAATTTGTTTCAGAAAGTTAAAGAAACCTGCGTTTTAATATTCTGGGGTGTCTGCAATACGTTAATCGGCAGTACAGATTAGGAAATGCAAATATATATAGTTCAACAAAATTTCTAAATACAGTAAAATAAAAATGCATATACCGGTCCATTCGATTCACCACCCATAAAACCGCTATGACCACCGCTTATATACGAAATAATGCTGGGGCTAGGAGTATATGAAATTCACTACTAGAACTACTGTTGCCAAAAGGAAAAATGCTCTTTTCCTTAGATATTTGCGAATTGATTCTGCATGCTTATTTATTATTCACTATTTTCATACCTAACATTGAATATTAACACAAACTACTGATATGAAATTTTCCAGACTATCTGGCCTTTTCGCTTATAAAAAGTAAAGCATAAGGAACCCAGCTCCCACATTGGGTGCTCACGGCTGACAACCAGTTGGACAGGCCTAGGAAAACCTTTTTGCCGCAGTTTTTGAAAGGGCTGATATGATCTGCACTCAGAGTTCAATCGGTGTGCGCAACAAACTCAAATCCGACATTTGATATCTTTCCGCCAGACAAGAACTGGTCGGCCACTGATTTTTCCGACTGTTGGAAGTTCGCGGGGGAAGGATTGTGGCGAGGACGTTGAAACCGCCAGACATTTGGTTGCCGCAATTCTAGCAAAAACATCTAAACGACATTAGGGGACGCCTTGTAGTCGGTTGAGCTCGTAATGGGCTTCGCACCAAAAGGATGCGGGTAAGTTGGGGGAAGGTTAATGCGACGGATTAAAAAACGTCACCAATATGAAAGTGCGCGATTCGCGCAGGCGATGGGCGAATTTCAGAAACTAAAAGTTAATTGGAATTAAACTATTAAAAAATTCTAGTGAAATGATTTTCTGAGCTGCTGTCCGTTCACTGTGTGGTCAGGAGTCGAGAAGTCAGTGATTTATAGTTTCGGCAGGAAATTGTAGCCAGTTTACGGACATGACTGCTATTGAAAGGAAAGCGCCATGTATCACTGTGCTTATGGGGCCAAAAATCTCAAAGTTTTGCTTGCACCACGATAATTAGAAAGTGTATGACCTTTAAACTACAACCGGAGTGCTTTTGAACAGTCCTCTAACGCCCCCGCAGTAGAAAGCAGTATTACCTAACGTTAAAATAGTAAACATACATCTCAACCTGGGAAGGAAGGATTTGCGGACTCATATTCAAGTCCTATGCTGACGTATTTCACATTGCATAAACTCGAATATGCAGACTGTACGATGGAGAGACCTTTCAAATGACCGTGTATAGTCATTTGTAGACTGCTGCTAACACATTTCTAACAGTTGCTGAGGTGTGTGAGCTTCAGCGTTACTTCTTAGAATTTGAAACGTAGTGAGCAAGACGAGTACACCTGATTTCCTCCTAAGCTATCCTTGCGTTACGAGTCCAATTGTTGGTAGGCCTCAGTCGAGAGGAATCAATAAAAAAGTCCATCAGGGCTTGCCAATTACTTCTGTCCGTCACAGCCAAAGCAGATGTACATGTGGAAGGAGGGTCAGCAGCTTTCCATGCAGTGCTGACTCAACTTCGGGCTCAATTGTTAAAACCCAGTTCGTTTTGCCGTAGTCCTACTTGCTCATTTAGCTGTTTCAAAAAGACACAGTCTGATTTTATTAGACTGTTTCAATAGAATACCGTATAAGCAAGAGATAGGGTAGTACACTCCAAAATACCTCCGTATGACTTTATCTGCTTCACGTTGCTGGTGTCAGGGCAGTATATTTCAAGCTTGACGTTATCGTAGAGCCTGTTGTGGGAAACAAACGGTACGTACTACGTATGTAGCATCTTCTAAACATGATACGGGAACAGGAATCGCCCGCAATAAAAGTGTCATTGAGCCAGATATAAGGGACCTAGGGTTTATAACTACGTCATGGTTCCTTTTTGGGTTGCTTTATAGGTTAAAGTTAACTAAGGGTTTTGTTTGGGGCCAAAGCTAGAGTAAGTTTTAACTGTGAAGATGAGATTGAGATGTTGGTCAGGGAATACTACTCACTTATGGGTTATCGGTAGCTTTAGGGAAAGGCCAAGATAATATTCATCCTTCCCGACGTTGTGTTCTGTTGAGAAACATAAAAAAATGATTCAGTTGACCCAATAGTGCAAAAATGCGTGGCCTCGTTGGAATTCGAACACACGCTAGTGCAACACAATAAGGTTAACATAATTATTCAAGCCTTTCAAACCCTCCGTGTAAGTAAGCAATCCTAGTAGTGATTCTGGAAGATTCTAGATGATTGAATCAGAAATCTCGCCTGAGTAGTCAGCTTACTATATCAGTACTCTTAGATTCCATGCGCACAGTAGGCGGGACAGGTTAATCAACCCAAGTGTAATTAAATTCAAGTCTTTTGACATGCCTTTGGAACTGAATTGGTGGAAACTTGGCTGTACTATAATCTTCCCTGCTGGTGTAAATTCAAACCCCACCGGGGCTATACATTTTTCACGATTTGTTTAACTGAAGCATGAGAATCTGCCAAACTCTCTTAGTATGCCGAATAGATCCCAAACAGCCAAACTAGCCCCTATAATCTTGGCGCCAAAGCTTTCGGTTAAATTTTACAGAAGTCATTCCTCCGTAAATCTAGAAAATGCCATTTTGGTTGAGTTTACCATAGGATTTTTATGGATTGTTAATTTTTATCTGAAAATTTAAGAAACATTACCCCGAAAAACCTAAATTCTTTAATTCCAGTTTAAGTTAATATATTTAAAACCTTTTCATCAGGTTTTAGCAAAATCAACTTGAATTCCCATTGAAAATTATATAATTGGCCTCCTGATTAAGGCTAAATACCTGCAACTCAAATGGTACCTGAGGTTTGTGGGCGTTGGTTCGGCAGCCAGGAGAACCAAAATTTCAATTAAATCGTGGAATAAACTGTGAAAGGTTTTCAAAGTGCCTAAAAATGCCTGTTTTTCGGACGCCACAATAAACGTGCTACAAAATGCCACCGTTTGCTAAAATGAAGTGAGAGACAAGAGCTGAATGCTAGCCTTGTCTGAAATGTGGAAGCCTCCAACTCCCAAACGTTTTTTTCTATTTCATCTGTTACATTTTTGTAAAGCTCACCACGAATTTAGTATATTAATAATGACCACATGAAATTCACATGTGTTCTCACTGTGAAGTATGTTAGTATCGGTGATTCATGTTGTCGGCTTCGGCTTTTAGAGACTTTCCTCAAAGATATCACTGATGTGTGCATTTTTGAAATTATCGCTTTAGGTTTCCGAGAGGCCAACTTAAGAAACACAAGACATTTTTCCATACTCCGTGGCAAACTTTTATAGTTTACAGATAGATTTAACTTCCAAGCTGATTGGTACGCATTATTTTGCCCTCTCAGGATACTGTGGGGACTTTTAAGATAATATTCCACCACCCCTCACCTTTGCAACGAGTGCCATCTGTGTATTTACCCTACGATGCTGGGAGAAAAATGAGATATAATCACTGAAAAAAGAAATTTATTCACCCACTATGTCAACTTTTCCTCTGCTTAGTGCGGCAATTGCGGATTGTAATTGGTCCGTCGTTGGATGGCAAGTGCTTTTATTGTGTTTTTATTAACCTTTTTTGAAAACCTTTATATTCAGGCCAAAACGCCTCTTTTTTAGTGATCGCATTTCCTTCATCTACCGTGCTGCATTTTACATCTCATTGTTTTGGTACCTTACCGTCCAGATATGACCAACGGGACCAATGTGAGAAAAATACAGAGGCATAGTTTTCGTTAATCGCAATAATTTTCTTTTAGTATTCCAAAAAAGACATCAACTCACTGCATTAAGGTGAGAACTCCTCCAAATGTCGGCCTTCAGAGACTTAGTCTTAACATATCACATATGTTGACATTGTTTAAATTACCGTCTATTTTTAGTACTGGTTTGATAGAGAGGCAAACCAGAAAGTACAAGAAGCTTTTCCGAAGCAGAAGCTTCGATCCCTGGAACACGAAGTTTATTTTCCTGACATTTCGGATTCTGTCGAAAACGCTTCTTTAGCGGGAACCGTAGAAAAGGATGCAACATGCACAGACGCTTTTAGCTACTTCGCGTCAATTTTTTTAATGTGTGGTCTGATTTCACTTTAAAGGATCGTCAAGTTGACTGGTAAGTTTCACTCTGCCCTCTCAAAAATGGGAGCGAGTTTCAAGAAAACAGTCCCTCCTTTCCTTAACTGTGCATACTGTGCATTTAGCCTAAACCTTGCAGTGATAGGAAAAGTAAAAAACGTAAAAACCAACAAGCGGTATTTATTCGAGAAGAAGATGCGATGATGGTTACAAGACAGTTATTCAGCGTTAGACGATTTTACATCCTTCGCGGATTCTTCATCAGAGACATCAGCAGAAAATAGTAGCAGAAACTGTTACTACTACTGTTTGCTGTTGATGTGTCTGATGAAGAATCCGCGAAGGAAGTAAAAACGTTAAGTGAATAAAACTCTTGTCCCGGCACTTGCCTTTTGATCTACTCAAATACATGCTGGGACTCGCATGCTCGGTTGTATTGGCAATTTACTTGGGCGCGATGCGCTCCGATCGGCCCGACGATGGCAAACGTTCACTTTCCGCTACTCCTCAGCCTATGCGTAGATCTGGTTTCTGGACAGGTGTCTTTAAAATAACGTGTTGCCGAAGTGTGTAACAACTAACTCCCATTAAGCAAGGAGCCGGCGAGACTCGCCGAGTTTTAACATGACAAAGGAATGATCCGTTTGATTTTTCGAGATTACCATACGAAGCTGCGCAAATACCTTCAGATAAATGAACTAGAAAGCAGAACAGGAATTTTTTTGCCTAATATCCCCAATTTACCTCTGACGAATACAGCAGTAACGGACTGTAATATGTCCGTAATTAAATGGCAACTGCATTTTATAAGTGCGCATTTTGTGCGTATTCATTATATTTTTCGGCAATTTCCTGGACTGATGGATCTGAGTAAAAATCTAAAACATAAAATAGAAAAGCCGCTTGGTTCAGCGACTGCATCTTCTTCTCCCAAACGTGCCTTAGGCAAATAAGCTTTTTGAATCGCGCTGTACTGGTGGCTTACCATCCAGACATGACGCTGGGTCAGTTATCGCTTAAAGGATGGAGTTACTATTAGTATAATAAGAAAAACATTGGCTGACTGAAATAAGGTAAATAATCCTTTAACTTCCAAAAGCCCCTTTTTCTTTTTGGTCAAACAGTTCTTTTAAAGGTCATCACGAATTGTACATATTAATGTTTGAAATTGCTGAAATATGCATGTGCATCACTGTGAGGTAAGTTAGGATCGGTGGTTCATGCCTTTGCCCCAGCTTTTAGAAACTCTGTCTACAGCTATCACTTACGTTTGCATTGTTTGAATTGCCTTCCAAGTTCAATGCTGGTTTCAGCGAGACAAACTAAATAAAACCACCAGATGCTTTTATCCACTCCGCATCACATTTTTATAGTACGTGGATCGACCTTACTTCTCAGGCTCATAGTGGCGAGTTTCAAGATAACGTTGCCTCCCTTCATACTCTCTGCACGCTGTGCATTTAAACTAAACCATGCAGTGCTAGGAGAAAAATGCAATCCCCGAAAAAGGACATATATTTGCCTAATAGCTCGGCTTTCCCTGGGACGAATACGGCAGTTGCAGACTGTAAGAGGTCTGTTGTTACAATGCAACTGCGTCCTAGAAGTATTGCATTCCGTGCATGTTCCTTACCCATATCTGAAAATCTGAACCATCAGGCGGAAAGCCCTCTTGTTTCAGCGATCTTATCTTCTTCTTCCGAGCTACTTAAGGCAACTAACATGTTTGCATTTACTTGTAATGCTGTCTGACCATTCACATCACACCATTGACATGGTGTAAGGTGAGCCCAATAATTGATCTACCAAAGGAGGGTGGTTGGCAGTCCCAGTAGGTTCACTTAGTAAAAGGGTTCTGAGAAGAAGACGACTCGATCGATGGGACAATATTTTTATTCGCCTGAAGTTTCGGCTTCCATCGCGGATTCATCATCAGAGACATAAGCAGGAAACAGTAGCAGGAACGTTCAAAGCGATTCCATAATAAATAATTATCCTGGACCTCGCCAACCAAATATCTCGTGTGAAAGTTTGATTCGAAGCAGTCTGACTTCTTTTTAGTGTGAATTAGACTCACAGCAATCAACAAAGCCGTTTCATTTGGCAGTAACCTGCCTTCCAGGGCCAACCATTTTTATCAATCATAAGCTTTCTCATTATTCCTTTAAATATGTCATATTTCTTCTTATAATAAACATTTATTTTAACGGCTGCACAGTCTCATGAGAAATATTTATTCGAACAAAGGAAATTTACCCAATGGTGAGCTAGTAGTACCAAGTTTTCAACACCTCACCCGAAGCATTTTGAGTTCTTTTGCCTGCTGATTTTTTTTGTACAGGAATGTCATGTTTTGCCATCTTAAGAAACCTTTCAAAATGCTGCAAAATGAGAAAAGAGACCAGAAAACTGGCTTTTAGCATCTAATTAATTCCTGTGTTCCCAATGCATATGACAGAGTTTTATCTTACTACGCTTCTTGACTGTTTAAACTATTTCAGTCGAAAGAAGGCATTGTTGGTGCTCATTATCGTGCTGCATCAATGGTTTCTTACCGATTAACAACGTCATAGTGTAGAAAAGCGGAAGAAAACTGCACTGCAGGTGACATTGGATAAGGGCTCTGGTACTCAGTTGTGTAGGATCTACAAGTTCTCTCGTCAGCGGCTGACTCTGGGCGAATTTTCAGTTTTTTTAGCCATTCGCCCGAACATCAGAATATATATTGTTTCGCTTTTGAATGAACGTGGTTACAGCTAAATTGTGACGAACACCCCTCGTTCTGAAGGCAGTGGATGCTCGGTAAGTAATCTTAACCAATTCGGTATTACGTGGAGAAGGTAAGGATAGGTTACCAGTACAGCCCACATCCATGTGCATCTACTCCTTTACGTACTCCTACGAAACGGGTTATATAGGTCGCACGAATCTGCGCTTTTCCAAAATAATAAGGTGACACCTCCCAGCCTGGCTGAAAAAAGTGAATTCAGGAGCGTAAACAGTTTTATTCTGCAACGCATGGTTGATTCCGGACATGGTGTGGACGCCAACGCAACCTACCGGTTTCCTTTTAAGTTCTCACCAAACTACCCTAAGTCATTTGGTCAGCCTCTGCTAGCAACAGCAGAATCAACCGCTATTCGGTTGAGAAAGCTAGTCTTATGCGCGCAAATGGCACCTTCTGCAAGCCCCACGCTTGGCATGTCCAACGGTCACATAACTGCCTGCAGTTTTTTTCGCCCCTTATCTCTCCCTTTCCCCACCCCCTCGTCCGCCTTCGAAAAAGCCTCACTGCCGCCTAACCAACCGTCTATTATTGACTTCCAACCCCTCATATTCCCATGACTTATTTGCATGTAACGACGGACGTAAATGAGCTCCCCATATAAATTTAAGAGTCCAAAGTGAAGTCAAGTTGGCAAACATATATTTTCAGCAAATCATCATCAGGCCAAAACATTTGCAGGGTAATTTAAACTGTGCAGATGGACAGGTTTAAATAGTGTCGTCTAATTACAACTCATCGTTTATGCGTCACCCGCATGACGAGGTCGGCGTGTAGGGGTTCTTGCGATGGGGGAGGGGGGGGGGTAGGGGAGGTAATTGGGTTAGTTGTAGGGATTGATCAAAGCGGAATACATGGAGAGATAATTGCTGCCACAACTTTGCTGGGCGGTTATTTGGACGGTTCTTTGAAGAAGGCAAACGAAAACCACTAAGTAATCTGAGTACAGACCGTAATTTGTGTCCAAACTTTCCTGTATTGTTGTGAAAAAAGTATTCATGTTCTAAAAAATACCGGTTCTATCGTAACTTCGTTTATCTAGCTTATACTGCTTGTCAATCGCCACAGAGCTTGTCAGCAAATGGAATTATAAGCGTTTGAGGTTTCTAAGAAAGTTTATACCAGCTAGAGGTAACGGCTTTAACCCCTTTTTAAAAAAAAGGTTCTACTTTGCAGAAGATATGGCTTATTAAAAAGATAAAGCAGAGGATTTCCTTCAGTTCAAGACAAATATATTCTAAAACAGTCAATTTCCTATTGAAGGATTGCTAACACGGAACCTTTTCTGAAGGTTACAAAGAAAACTCAGCAAATCTGTCACAAGAATGACCTAACTGCAATCGGAAATCCTCCAATGTGAGCAAGAATGCAACTGAACAATGAATTCTTTATGAGACATATTATCTATATGCATATATAGGAGCATTGTATCCTAATTAAGGTATCCGAATAAAACAACTGAATCATTTTTTATACATCTAGGTTCAAGGTAAGACTGTAATTGACTCAGCCGATTGAAACTACCGCTCATCGTGCGACCGATATTTTGTGATCGTTTGATCTTGTCGAGCAGTTTCTTTGATCCAAAACAGAGGTATTGATTTTTTACCGTTCTTAAGTTAAGAAGTCAACTTCGCAAACATATGTTTTCAGCAAATCATCATCAGGCCAAAACATTTGCAGGGTAATTAAAACTGTACAGTTGGACAGGCTTAAATAGTGTAGTCTAATTACAATTCATCATTTACGCGTCGCCAGCATGGTGAGGTCGGCGTTTAGAGGTTTGTGCGTCCGGGAAAAAGGGGTAGGGGGGGTAATTGGGTTAGGTTGTGAGGTTGATCAGAGGGGAGATGCATGGGGGGATAATTGCTGCTATTTGCGCGCAGCGAACGACTGTCATTGGGGGGTTGGTGGCAAAATGCGATCGCCACCTGGCGTCGGGTTAGGGCACGGAAGTGTAAAGGCTACTGCCAGCTTCTTCTAACAACACAGCACCGGATTTGCTAACCGTATAGCCACTGCTTCTGCTTTTGCACGCACCGTTGGCGTAGGCCCTTGAACAAGTGGGCTGCTATCCGGTTCGACAATCTGAAAGTCTTCGTTAGTATCGATTCGATTATTCGTATTGGCAAGATGTGCCAAGATAGAACTAGAGATTGATCTAGTCTCATCTTAAATTAACCTGTACGGTATATGCTCACATACCCTCTTTTCGCAACGTTATCCGGCCGATATATCCCGCTCCACAGGAGCAAGTAAAAGAGTAAATACAGAATGAGGTGGACTTCAACGGGAGTCAGTCTTTACCCTTAAATCGTAGGAGGAGAGGGTACGTAAAAAACACGCGTAAGTTCGCCGCTGAGAAAGCGCTTGTGATTGCGGTCTTCAGGCGTCGTCTAGTCTAGATTAATCGACAAAAAGAAGGTCACGGTGTATTGGATAGTTTAAAGAAGTGGTAGACCTGCTCAGTACCTCTGTTCTTTTTTATTCACCCGAGCAACAAGCAAGAGCAATCCAAGAATATCGGAGGGATTCCAGTGCAGGCGGCTGGTACTGCGCACATTTCACCCTTTAGGTGACCAATCAGCTGGGCGGTGACCTGTTGCTGGCAGTGGGGGAGAAAGAATGAGGTCAACCCTCAGCGCATTTAATTCCTCACTAAAAACAATTTGGTGCGCTCGAAGCTATCACGGGGCATTAAAATCCGTGGTTTGGATGGTTGCAAACAAACGGGATAACGTTAACGCCACAGTCGGCCCAGTGTGTTTCTTGTTTTGTGGAGTGGATGTCTGCGGACTGAGAGTACGACTCAATGGCTCCTTCTAAATGCGGCCTTTATGGCGCTTCCAGACGGGAGCGTACCTGGCGAGACGTGCTTTTGGTACGCCTGTTGACTGTTGACCGTGCCAACCGGCTGCGCCCTGCCCCGTCTCCAGACTTCCCGACAGTTTTCTTAACTTCGGTTCTCGTTGCGGGAGTGGGGTGGATTCCCCGCAAGTCTACTTTCAGTATTATCCCGCGAAAGTCACCGCATTGGTTCAGTGAAGCTCGTGGTAAACATCGTTGGAAGCGATTCACGAACTGTCGGGTGTGCATCTCTTTATAACATACGCCATAGTGAACCATATACATGCGGGCGTTGTCTGTGGTAAAGCCAAAAAAACCGATTTAAGCACTCACGCCTATATAACTGCTTGTTCATCTTTTTTAAGGTATTCATTCCTATAAAGTCAGAAAAGGCCAATAAAAGACGTCGGTTCAGTTATTTCTGAGCCAGGTCTGTGCGGTTCCATAATTCTTGCCTGCCATTACAAGGTATCAGACATAAACGCGATGGTAGGAACCGCAGAAGGTCAGTGAACACAGTCGATAACTAAGTGGGCAACACGAAAATTATCACGAGGATTCAAAAATGCGATGCATTTCTTGACCAACACTATGGAATGCCGCCCACAGACACGCCGTGTTAACTGGCTCACTCCCTTAGTACCTTCTGGCACGGCATTCGGCTGCGGCATAAGCATTTTCTGATTATTTATAGTCACAAAATATTGGTTGAATGCAGGAAAGGGTGCTATTTTTAGGTATTGCACCTCGTATACACCTATTCCCAGCATTGGTGGTTTAAGGATAGGCACTGAAAGAAATTTGTAGACGTAAGTGGAAAATGGAAAAAAATGTAGTTAAATTTGTTTTCCGCGACCGCTGGGAGTAAGTTGCTTCGCATGTAAATTAAAGGTGTGCGCGGCGTTTCGCGCCGTAAACTCTATTAAGCTCACTCCAGAATGGTAAGTTACACCTCAGGTAAGTTGAAGTACAGGATTTCCAAAACCACCACTTCTATCTTTTCGAGAATTTCAAGAACCCTGCATTTTGATAATTGGGTTTTTCCGCAATATTTTAAACGATAATGCAGACTAGAAAATTCTTGATATGCAAATCAAAAACATTTCTAAATAAAATAAAATAAATTATGTCGCAGTTATTACGGTATATTCCAGTGCTTGGCCTAATTTTCTTCACAAAAAAGCGCTATAAGCACCGTTTCCTTAGAACAAAATGTTGGGACTAGGGGTTTATGAGGTGCACTACTCAAACTACTGCTACTCTTTTGGACAGGCTTGTTTGACACTAACGGACCTGAACACGCAAAGGTAGGAAACCAGGAAGTGTCCGAAAGTAAGCTTTCAGCGATTGCGCTTAACTTATACTAGCTTGCCTTTTTAAGTCAGTTATGTTCGAGGAACATAAGCACAAAACTTCGCTCTCATGCAGCCACTACAGTTGATAGTTCGTCACGCAACGGGTTCTCCTGACGGCTAACTGATGGTGACAAATATAATAAAACTGTTGTTAGGTGCGTATGCAATGCATTTTCATTTGGTAGCTGAGCCATAAAATAGAACTCAAAATGGCGGAGCAAGGGCTATTCATCTGGGGTCTCAAAGCCAAGTTTTAAATTTTCGTCAGTGACGGAATCAATCGGAGCTAACTAATCGGTGCGGTTTGCTTCTTAGGCAAGTAGCGAGAAACCAAATCACTTATGAATTAAGCAAATAGTATGTTTCTATGTTGTTTGTCTTCCGACTCTGTCTAGAGGATCGATACATATATGATTTGTAAATTTTTGCTGAAACAATTTCATTTTCACACATCAAATCTACTTTATTCCAACACAGTCCTACATTCATGTTTATTCCCTTTGTTCTGCACGTTAACAGACGCTTCAGTCTTAAATTCAGTCTTGGTTAATCTAGTAAAAATATGTGACAAAGAACACCAAGCAATGCTTTAATGAATGCGAAGGCATGCACGAGGGCAGATATTGGTAGTGGTAAAGAATTATAGTTCAGGCGAAAAGAAATGTTTTGACGGTAAGATGAAACTTTGCTAACCAACAGATCATTCTAAAGTCGGTCTATTCCTGCAGTCAGCTGGTGAAGGTGAAAAGGCCACTCTGTATGTGTGAGTTATTTTGGCGCAAAAGGACCTCAAACGGCTTGTGCCTACTATATCTCTGCCACAGTCTAAGTTTGTTTCCTTCACCGTTCGGTACTTAGCCTTGAAAGTCTAACCCGTTTGCGAGAGATAATTAGCATATTGTCTGCATCACACCTTCTTCAATATATTTGAACAATCAGATTGTTAGCATCACTGTCTGTCTCCTCCGTCCTCGTCTTCACGTGTAGATATCGGCTAATGCCTTTTAAAAAATAAAGAAGTCAGCGGATTGTGTGTCAAAGGACCCTTAAATGTGAACGGTGTTATGAAACATGCCTAGAATATCCCAAAATAATTTGAACCTTCTAAAATTAATGTTAATTACATATTCAGCACTAATTTGATGCATTCCTCAATCTCATGGCTTGACGATATATGAACGTTCCGCTCATACACAATGTGTACGCTGGCCTTATCCCTAAGTACATTGTAGCACAAAGTTGGCTACAACATATTCATGCCCTCTCTTTTTATAGCCACAATGTGCTGGTTCAATGTAGAACAGAGAGCTTAGTGATCTTTAGAATACGCGATTATCAAAACAATAAAGCCTGTGTTAATCCCTGTAAATAGGCGCATTCGCTGTTGCAGAGCTCTAACTAGAGTTTGTTTTTGGTATGCCCTTATGACTTTTGTTTAAACCCCTTTTGTAGCTGGTTTTTTCAGACTTGGTTGACACTGAGTGACCTGAACACAGAGAAATAGGAAAATATACCCTTCTTATAATTAAATGAGCCTAGTAGTCATTCTGGTGGATTCTAGAAAATTTTTAAAGCTGGCAAACAAATTGACCTAAATGTCATTAAATGCAAGATGCACGTTGAGCTTCGTAGCTCAATCTTAGAGTTTTGGCTGCGCAAAAGCCTGCCCTGCTGATATGGATACAAATACCACCGAGGCCACGAACATTTCACAATTGGTTGAACTGAATTAGTCAAGTCTGCTAAAACCTCCTAGAAAAATAGAAAATATTCGGAAAAAGAAAGCTGTCAGCGATTGCGCTCAACTTACACTATCCTTTCTATACACAATATGGCCCGAAAATCGTGTAACTTTCGTGATGATTTTCAGCTTATATTTGATCACAGTATTTTGATTCATCAAGTTGATTTAATACTGGGAAAGACTTAAAGTTAGGGAGATGGCCATTTTATGAAGGTTTATTGCGAGAAATGGGCATTAGTATCATATTGAAGGAATGTCCTATCCTACTGAGTATGGCAGAACCAACCTGTGTAATTAATATGCATTTTGTTATGGAAGAACTCCAAAATAATCAAAAAAGTGTTAAAATATCCCTTCCAGAACTAAAAAATTTGTTCGAAGCTGTTTAGTTTCAAGTGGAGCCAAGTTCAAAAAGAAGGAGCGATTAATATTTTCAAAATTGTGTTTAATTGACCTGCACAGAATGCAATGGCAAAAAATTGTCGCATTTTGTTTTACCGCATCGTCTACATAGTAAAAGCAAAGTATCCATATATGTTACCCTGAAAAAATTTAAAACAGACAGAAGAATAATTATCTCAAAAAATGGCCACTTTTGTTTAGATTTGCAAGCTTAAACAGATTGTGGAAGTAATTCACCTTGACGAAAAATAATCCATTAAAAAGAAAAAAATAAAACCCTTTTATTTTCAATAAACTTAATTGCTTACCTTCATGTACCTTAAAAAATTCTCGAAAGCTTCCAATTTCATTTTGTCATTACATTGAGAAAAGGTAGCATACACAGAAATTCGTCAACTGAATATCCAATTTAAGCATTTGTTAAAGACGTCACTAGTTTTAGAATTTTTTAAGTTATTTATTATTAATGTCAAAGTCATATTGTGGACATTATTAATGCTCAGGAATGTGCTTTGCTGTTTTGAGGCATCTCCAAATATCGTGCGCATGGTCACCTTCCTACGAATGGATATCCAAAACTCAAGTTTTTGGGAAATGCTTTACATGTATATCTTATTTTTAGGTGTTGATTTTAACGCCCAACAGAAGCTATATGAATAGATAAAATTATGAGGCTACTTAAAACTTTGGTAATTATGCCAGAATTAAAAGGATGCCATAAAATAAACGGTAAAACATTAATATAAAATAGTTGTAATTCTTTACATTTATATAGAGAAAGTGGTAAAATTAATGTTTCAACTTCAGAAAATATTTTTATTTATTATTTTAATTTATAGCTATTCTGCGCGTCTCTGAAACTTGGAGATTATTGGGAAAATTTTAATTTTCTTTACAAGTACTCAGCAGTCGTTATACTTATTTTAAGTTTTAAATTTAACGAATGCTGTTCATTATTATTTCGAGGTTTTCTTAAATGTGTTCACGCAAATGTATGAGAAGTTATGGGAAATTTCCAAAACTATGGATGTTGCACAAAACCATCTGCCAGCTCTTTTCATGGACAATAAGCACGCAACTTCGCAGTTATGTAGAAACTACATGTGATAATACTTCAAGTAGCGGGTTCTCCTGACCGTGACAAATATAATAAAACTTTTGGTGGATGCGAACGCGATACACTTTCAGTTAGTAGCTGATCTCGAAAAGTAAACCGTAAAATAAGATCCAGGGCTTCTTATCTCGAGTGTTGGATCCATGTTTTGTTTCACTAAGCATCAGAGATGGAAGCAGACAAAGCTAGCTACTCGGTGATCGGGGCAGCCTTACTGCTTGTCGTTTAGCAAGCAACTGTTGCTCCTTTGGCAACACGCGATAAACCAACCCGCTGATGAATAAAGCAAATAGTTTTTATATACGAAAAGCATTTTTCTAATCCTGAAAAGCTGCTTTTAAGAACAACACATGATGTATGAATTGAATATTTCGGGCCTAAGGTGTTCCATATTGAAAGATGTAGTCCCTTTTCCCTCCTACACAGTCCTTTATCGATATTTGGCCTGCTTCTTCTGCTCTTTGTCGTAGTCATATTGGTGTTCAGTAGTCGTGGCTAACGGTTGGCCCTTGATATTGGATACGTTAAAATTCAAACGCTCAACTCGATTCCGCTACGTGTCAGCTCTGAAAAGTGAAGACACTGGTTATGGCCATGGAAGTCTCAAACATACAGAAGGTTACCCGGCTACATTTAATTACACTTTCACATATATCTTCTGACTGCTTGGGATGACATGTATCAATACCCCTAGTGACTGCTAAACGCGATCAGATGAGTTCCAGTAAGCAGTTCAGAAGTAGAAGATTTGATCACTGGAAATATATGTTTATTTAAGTTGACCCAATTGTGAAAAAAAACTCATGGCATTTGGCGGGATTTGAACACACATAGTGTGGAAGGCCTTTACTTGGTTCCAATGCTCCACCCATTGAGTTATAAATGCCACGCCTAGCTTTTTTAGTTTTAATCACACTTAGATCGATTTTGTCTGCCCAGGCTACTGCTCGTACGGAACCCGCCAATACGGAACAGGAAGCAGACTGCTCAAGCAGGATTTCCTTACTAACAATCTAGGATTCATTAGAATTTTTCTTACGTTCTGGATCCTGGACTGAACCCATTATTTGAGATGCCCATAAAGAAGGATTGACTGATCGAAAATACTCATTGCGCTACTTCGAATGTCTCATTCTACGCCTCACATAGTAGATGTAACGCATAATCTGAAATTCTACTTAAACTTCTGCGGTTAATTATTAAAAAAATGGTTCAGCATGTTAATGATCTATACTGCCTTAAAGTAGTGAGATTAAGCTCACAGAATAATGGAGAGCGATACGGAGTCAACTGTCTAAGAGAGAAATTGTAAAGGAAGTCACTAAAGGTCGAGCGCACCATACTCACATCCAAAATGTCTCCCCAAGAAGAGCACCTTATAATCGCTCGAAAAATATCACCATATTTTAGCAGCGTAATTTTTCGATCTTATTGGTGAAGTAGTCATATGGTCGACCAACGGAACAAACTTTACTTTTTCCTGAGCTTTCGAGCTCCTACAAGAGCCCACGGTCAGAGGTGGAGAAACAGTAACAAATGTGGAAGCTACTTGGGGCGTATGTAAAATAACTAAAATTTTGAACGTGCAGAAAATCAATAATTAGGTGTGCTGCCGACGTGCCACTGAGGGCTGTGCTAGCCTGTGCTATAAGCAAGATCGAAATGTTGAGTGGAAAAATTTACAGAAATAGAATCGTCAACAAAACAAGTAATTTTTATGGTGGGAGGGATGGGCAATTAAAAAAGTCATAGGCCATCTCCGTGACCAGTTAATGCGGAATGGTTATCCAAAAGCATTTATCAACCAATGCCTACGCGTTCGGCCTCAGAGGAC
Source organism: Ligula intestinalis (assembly GCA_036362985.1). NCBI lineage: Eukaryota > Metazoa > Platyhelminthes > Cestoda > Diphyllobothriidea > Diphyllobothriidae > Ligula > Ligula intestinalis. The sequence goes on from JAYGXS010000108.1 coordinate 43,334, forward strand.
CCAAACAGAAGAACCGACGAAGATATGGCACGCTCTGCCATACATAAAAGACGTCTCAGAAGCGACTGAGCGCATCGCTGCGGGGCTAGGTGTTGGAATTGCACACAGACCCAAAGCTACAATGCGCAGCAGAGTGATGAAAATAAAAGACCGGCTTAAGCAGAATGAACAATCTGGTGTAGTAGATCGCATCCCATGCCTAAACTGTCCCTGTAATTATACAGCTCAAACGGAAGGCATGCTTGGATCGCGTATACGTGAACACAAGCAGGCCGTGCGACTACGCGACGAATCATCACAAGTTGCAACTCACACCTACGAAAGAGGCCATGAGTTCAACTTCGCTGCCGTCAAGGTACTCGCCCACGCGGGAAACAAGACGAGCAGAGAATTTATCGAAGCCTGGTCCACGGATGAGAATTAGGTCAACAGATGTGTCGAATTGGCGCCAGCGTACAGGGCCTTACGCTATTGCAAACGATCACATCCAGACGCCCGCCGTAATCAATTGGCCCAAAATCCTCCATAATCATCCCACTTTTGATGCTGACGTGAACATTTGGCGCCCAAGCCTACATAATCACTCTCTTCTCATCCTCCTTCCCTTCTCCTATGACTTTTTAATTGCCCATCCCTCCCAAAAAAACTATTACTTTTTTGTTGACGATTCTTTTTCTGTAAATATTTCCACTCAGCTTGTCGATCTTGCCTGCTGGCACAGTCTAGCACAGCCCTCAGTGGCAAGTGGGCAGCACACACAATTATTGATTTGCTACACGTTCAAAATTTAAGTTATTGTACACACGCCCCAAGTAGCTTCCACATTTGTTACTGTTCTCCGCCTCTGACGATGGGCTCTTGTAAGAGCTCGAAAGCTTAGGAAAAAATAAAGTTTGTTCCAGTGATTGACCATATGTCTCCTATGCCAATAGAAGTTCCTGGAATACGAGTATTCTTCGATCTAAGGCATGACCTTGCCCAACCCATCGCAAACCTGTTTAAATCATTTTGGCCAGCTGGCAGTCCACAATTCCGCGTCCTGTAAGTGCTTTTTAACCCGAAAATTCATCAGCAATCGCACAAAACTTAACTTATCACATTAATTTACCCGTTGAGGATTTGCCTGTCAATGCACACCTCACATGATCATACATCTTGTGTCGCCGGAAAGATTTAAATTGTTTATCAACTCGGAGCACCAGTGACTCTGCAAAACTAGCCAGATAAGGATTCGCACAGATGGATACATACAAATGAAGGTCAGATACCGGCCGCGAATATCAACTAGCCATTACACTTCTATAGGGAGGGAGTAAAATGTAGCATGCTGATAATTTTTTTAAAAACTACAGGCAGCTAAGTCATGGAAATTGGGGAGAGGGTTGGCGCTCATAGTTCTCGACTGCCTGCGAGGGAATGAAGGTTTGTTGAATCAGGACAGGGAGAAGGGTGGAGGGAGAGAAAGCGCGGAAAGATGCAGACGCTCATGTAACCCTTGACCATGCTAAGCTCGGGGCTTGCATGAGGTTACGTTACGCGCTCATAACCGGCCTCTGCTGTTGCTGGCAAACACTGGCCCAGAATTGTTGAGCAATTTGGCGGAACCTTATAGATTACCTTAATGGCTTCGCTAGGGTCCACAGGAGGTCTGGAGCCAAACATATGGACAATAATGGCACTGGTGATGCTTCTGGCTTCATCTTTGGCCAGCCATGTCGGGAGGTGCTTCCGTCTTCTTTTGGAAAAGCGCCGACTCGTACTACTTATATAATCTGCTGCACAGGAGCAAGAAAATGAGTAGGTGCACATAAAATTGCTGTGAACTGGCAGTTTATCCCTACCTTCGCCTTGCATGACCGGGTTTCTTGAGAAAAACACCAGGATTATTGCTGCTGGGAAGGCTCGGGATACGGCTTGGTTGTGGCGTATTCTTAGGAGTTCGCTTGCCATATCCTTTTTGAAGGAGACTTTGGGAAATAGGGCCTTCTTTTCCACAGTAGGTGTGGTGGGTTTTGTTTCTGTCTCCATCATATTCTTGATGATGAATCTGTCCTGATATCCATTCTCTCGATGCAGGTGGTGGTGAATTTTCTGGAGCTCCAGTTCAATACTGTCTTCCGAGCAGATTTTTCTGGCTCCTTGCGTTAAGCAGTGGACTAAGTTACCCTTCTGTTGAATGAAACTTTGGTACATAAAAAAAACCGTTCTGAAGTCAGTCTATTACTACAGTTAGCGGGTGAAAATGAGGAGGCTTCCCTGTAGGTGTGAGTAAGTTTGACGCATTTTTTTGGATGTCGGTTGGAAAATGATCTCAATCACCCTTTGCCTACTATCTCTCCGCGACAGTCAACGCTTGTTACGTTCGCTGTTCGCTAATAAGTGTTGACAAGTCTAACCGGACGCAAGCGATGATTAGCCTATTTCCTGCAACAAGTCTCGTTAACCAGCAGACTCGTTGAGTCTCCCCCCCTCTTCACGAGATTTCTGATTTTGTTTACTTAAGGCCAATGACTTTCTAAAAATAACGCAGTAAACAGTGTTGGTCTCAAAATTTTCTCGCATGATGAGGGCGTAGTTTGGAGGCATAGAGGTTATAAATTATCCCAGATAAGCGTAGTAATTAGGCTGACCATGTTCGCTGAGCAAGGGTGTTCTAGAGAGAAAACATACATCCTCCTTGTAGGAGTAAATAGTACGCAAAGTGGCCGTTTCAAAATCAGTGAGGGAAACAATTCCGTCCCATACTAACTATTGTGGATGTCTGTGATACCTTCAAGATCATGAGCGCGGAAAAATAAATTTGGATAGTGAACACGAGGCAACCAGAAATACTCGTTGGGTCACTCGTAATTGGACACCTTTTACAACGGACGTATAGTCCTTTTATCGAGTATACAATTTTAAAAAGACGTGACCGTCTAGCTAATGATGACTATGAAGGATAGCCTTGAACACTTTTCTGGTAAATATATTAATTTTTAAGAGCAGCGAAAATCAATAAAAATAAAATGTATGCTGCTTAGGCAGTCGCTTTTAACAAGTACAGTTTTTGCAGGCAGGTAGAAAGGTGTGTTATCATTACAGGATTAGACCACACGATGCTTGATCTTACAACCACACTTACATAATATAGTGTAATAGAAAAATCACTCCAGGCATTCGGCTAACATTTCATGTGATTGGCAAATTCGCAGTTTATACATGACTTGCTGATAGAACCAAATATAACCGTTTCAGGAAGACGTTGAGGAGTGGAGGAGGCGCTCGCAGGGACGAGAAGTTAATTTCCCCGACCTGTCGGATTTTTTCGGGAAATCTTTATCAGATATCACTATATACTCTTGTAATGCATGCACAGATTACGCAATATTTAAAGGTTTAAAGTTTTAAATATTTAAAGTGGTAATGGGTTTTATGGTTTCATGAGACCAAGGTAAAAATTATCTTCTCAGTCCAGCAACCACATCGTTATTTCTGATATTCACGCATTGTTTTTTACTCCAATTATTGTTCGGAATCAACGGAAATTAGTGTATCAGAAGTTGTCAGCTGAGAGATGTCATATCGCTAAAGGTTACAGTACTGGTAATTTGAATGGCCTCAGTATTCATTCGCTCCTATTTAACTTTTGAGAAGAGAGAACGTGCCGTGAAGTATGTTTTTTCTCTGGCTGAGTAACCTAATCATAGCGGAAAATAATGTGTTGTTTAAGATAATATATTAACGTGCTTAAATCGTACACTTTGTCTTCTCAGACAAATATACAATAAGTAACATAATGCAAGGTGGAAGATTGGTACTGGTTAAAATAAGCTATTTTCGCGTTAAAATCATCTACATGGTTATCGCTCAAATGTCAGCAGAAAAATCACTTCTACCAAGCTACTATCGTAAGGATTTCGGCCGCCTTCTCGCACCAATTGCAGTTGGAGTCGTGCGCTGGCTGGAGATAATCATACGGCGTCAGAAAATGAAACCGAAAGACCTACTGCCACGGCAAGAAACATCTGGAGTCCGCTACAGGATCTGCTGCAGTTGCGGACAAAGCAGTTGTGTCAGAAAAATTGGCAAACTTCTCAAGACGCCACTTGTTGAACACGTTGCAGCAGTGCGGCGAAATAGTTCCAATTCTCAAGTTGCAGCTCATTCCACGAGACCCGGCCGCACATTCAAACTTTATAAGTCCAAAATTCTCGCCAGAGGTGCCAATCGGGTGATCGAGTCACGATTTACGGACTCCAATACACAAACAAGTGTAACAATGACGCCGTCACAAGAAGTTGACACCTTGCGTCCTCACTTCTCCCAACAAAACTCGAGACAGGGACCACGGGACGACATTAACTAATTGTTGGACTCCTTTCCCCACCCTGGTTTCTCTGGTCTCTAATTAAGACTACAGTCTGATCCCCTTTGACCCCTTTTCATCTCTGTTCCCTCTTCTCCCTTGTTACTGCTGATCGGTTTGCCTAAAACGTTCGTTAACCCTACCCTCCAATATATTACTGTATTGCCTGATGATGAATTATTCGAAAACGTTCGTTCATCTAACTTGACTTAAATATATACAGTAATATCTACAAATCAGATTTTTTTCAATCCACCGCTTCACGCGAAACCTAACGCTAAACACAAAAATAATGAAAATTTACATTACTCATTTCGTTTGTACGGGCCATTGCTGCCACCACCATGCAAAATCACTGAATCTATCAAGCGCGGAAAAAACGAAGGAAACTAAGCATTAGTTATTTATTAATAAAAGAACGGTGCTTTTATTATTCTGCTGTATTCCGGCAACGAAATGCTATCGTAAGAAATCCGGTTGTAAGCCACGAAAATGGTAGCGTAGTGTCTCACATAAAATAGGCCTATCAGAGTCCAGGGGCTCCCATAAGTCGCGATACGGCACAAAGTGGCGGATACTAGACGCAAATGTTAATACAATGTGTAAAGCATTTTACTGGAATGCCTTATTAATGCAGTACCGTAAATGCTAACTATTACTTGTACAACCTTTAAGGAATTGTATAAATTCACAGAGTTTATTTCACTAAGCTCAATGTCTTTTCACAATAGTCTTATTATTACATACGAAGAGAAGCATATGTAGGCTTTTGTTATTTGAACATCCAAAATTCACACATTTTCAAAATTCAGAACAACAAGAAGAAGCGACCACTGGAACAAAAGCTTTGTTGTCCTTACGTTTCGGGTTCCGTCGGAAAACCTTCATCATAGGTAATCGTAGAAAATTGTGGCACATGCGCAGATAAGGGTGATAATGTACATGCATGTCTCCGACGTTGTTACGATTACTAATGATTAAGGATTCCCGACAAAATTAAAAGATGTCAGGACAGTAAAACACTTGTTCCAGTGGTCTATTTTTCTTCTTTTTAACTACTTCCTGGATTTCGCATATTCAATTCTAGTGGAAATTTTCAAAATTCACTGGGGTTCAGAAAAGTTACCTGCGTGACGTTCCTGCTACTACTGCAATTTGTGATCCAAAAAGTTCATTGTTCATTATAGTAAGAAAGTTCGAAATGAATAAAAGCACCAGTAATCTCCTTTGCTCTCAAAGCTTTGATTGAATCCATTTTTAAAGTCATTCAGAGGTTGGTGATATACGTAAGAGGAGTACAAGAAGCGGACATAAGAGTTTCTGTTGTTCAATAATTGCTCTAAAAAGAGGCACTCGATCGTTTTGTGTTCTCCAAGTACTCCCTTACTGACAAATGTCTGCCCGTTTACAATCAGGTCACATATACATTTCACACATAAAACAAGGCGTTGTATCCTAGATGAGTTTGCTCTTGTAATTCATTCTGTGGTAAGCGATTAAGATATGGGTTACGGTACGTAAGAATACGCATTTTTTGACAACTCCTTAGCATTTAATACTATCCCATGCGATATCCTTTTGAATAAAATGTCACCATGCGCTTTTTCCGGCTGGGCTGTTTCTTGGCCTGAGGAATATTTTCCTTTTTGTTCAATGTGGCAAGCGAAAATCCACCGTCCTTCCGAAAAATTTTGCAGGTCTCCAAGAGTCTATCTTACCCCCTTACCTCTTCTCCGTCCACGCTGACGACTCACGATCGCCAAACGAATATTTGTATACTAACTATAGTGGTGATTTGGTTGTTGGTCATTCTCCCAAAAGTCCCACACATCTCCGGGTACTCAAAATGGTCAAGACCATGTCTCAGCATGGTTTTAAGCTAATGCTGTTTGACTGAATAATCAGGAGTCAGTCCAGCGCGTATACCGATTGTGACCTTCTTCTAGTCCTGAATCCTTAGACGTCCTGCCGGATGAGATATCATCTTTCCGGTACCGCAGTGTTACTCTGGCATCTAATGTTCCATTAACTCTTCAGAGTGGAACTTTATTCATTAATATTCATAAATATCTATATTATATCCCACCCATCACGTCCTAATGTGTCAATCTACCAATGCCTGGTTTCTCCCTCTCATCTTCTACTGTTTCCTGGTTATTCTTTCGGCCTTGCTTACAAAAGCCCTGGCCACTTCAGAGTGTATCCTCCGAATGCTCTTTTCAACAGTCGGCATTTTTATGCTTTATTAGCTGACACAATAATACACCGGGAATTTAAAGCGCTCAAGCTTTATTGTGATCGCATGCATAATGAGGTCGCTCACCCACTTCACTCTGCACTAACGGCTGCTAAGTATTCCCGTACTGAGAGCTGAAGTTTCCGACATCGGCATATCAGCTAGCTGCACTTACATGCCTAGCACGTTACGCCATGTGTTGAGAAACGGAAATACAAAAATTGAAATAAGGCCTGTCTTCATAATAGATATGGATTTCATGTAAACCTCTAGATTTTGACTATCCTTTTCCATAGTTCGCAATGAAAAGACGTTGGGTATTCAGTGAGTTTTTTTACTACTGTGCAAATATTTGCATTTTAGTGTTTTACATCCTAACTGACAAAAAGCACTGCTAACGAAAACCCACTCTAAACACCCGAGGTTTAAACGCTTCCTACTTTCGCATTCATCAGCAACCACACTTGCATAATACCGACTCAGTTCATGTCACCTGAGATCGGGAATATTCGGAAGACATATTTTTCACCGTTTCCCTTTGAAGTCGAGGTTCTACAGTCCTCAGAGTTATTCACATAGCAACCGGCAGACTGGAGATATCTCTGCTTACAAGTGGCTGAATATGTCTCATTTCCGCCCGCAGGACTTGAGTATAGAGCGCAGCCATGATGATGTTTCCGAACCAATTGGTTTAAACGAACATCTTGGACGCGCATTGTGGGTTCGCAAAATGATGATGGCAGATATTTTCGGAATGAAAATTGAATTGTGTCTCCTACATTGTCGGTGAAGTACCGAGCAGTGGATTAGTAATCGCAATAAAAATTTCTGCAATCGTCACTCATCGTAAACTGCAGATAAAAAAGGTGCTGACCAGTAGTGTCCTTGATCCAAGGCGCACTATTTTCATGCACCATTAGAAGTTGCCAGTAGAGTGTTGAGATGGAGGGCCTGGACGGTCGCTGTCCATGTACTTTCAATTTCCTGTCCCTAAAATACTTATTGAAATTCCAACGTATGTTTTCGTTAAGGAACTACTTATTAGGTGAAGTTTGCAGATTATTCACTGTGCGGCATAGCTCCATGGTATTTCGAATACGCGATGACTGCAGTTTTTAAATGAGATAATAACTTGAGTTGTACACTTAATTGTATATTAAATTGTTTTTCACATGAAAAATCAGCTACAATTCTGAAATGTGCTTTCAATTCGGACTTTTATTTAAGTAGGCGTGTAATATTGATTAGCATTTGGCTTAATCTCAATATATATACAGTCAAAGAAGGATACAAGCTTTTGAGTGCGTTTCCTTTTGACCCCCCTTTAAAAGAAAGTATCTTCTTTAAAAAATGGTTATCTCAGTAGTATGAATTTTCCTTCAGGTTTTCATTACCTTTATCTAGTAAAAAATGTGCTACAGAAGAAACGTCCTAAATATGCTTCCTTAAATTCGTTTGGTTGCAAATTACGCATTCTTCCAATTTTATATTTAAACAAAGTGTGTCATTCAACTTTAAAATATTTCTAAATCACCAATTAATTTTGATCTCCAACCTATATGCTGCATACGTTTTGTCTTAAAAAAATTGAAAATTTCCCTACGGTGCAAAGAAGAATTCATATAGCTCATAACATTTTGCTATGGATGTGGACTTGGCCATATATTTTATAAGCAGTATGAACAAATGCACAGATACGTTGCTTATGGAGTGCACCTTGCACTATCGTTAACCTCTCAAAAACAAAAAGCTGCTCTTTCTTCAAGCATATAATCCAAACAATACGTACATTGCTACCAAGCGAACGCACAATAGACTTTTTGTGCATGTTGTCTAAAAATTATTTACATTTATTGGGGCAATAAAAATCAATCAGAAAAAGGCCTTCTACTTAAAGATATATTTTACTAACGAATATGCGTCTTGCTGATAGTTAAGATACACTTCGCTTGACAGCGGGGTTTCTGATGTGTCGGAATTATATTGAGATTCAGCTGTACGCTAATTGGTACATGATTTCATGATTTCGGCTGACATTTTTTGAAATACAATTTTTGCTTATTTTTAAAAATTAATTTTTAATACAAATATGGCCTTGCAAAATCTTTGAGTCTCGTTGTTTTTTTGCCAGTCGTGTCTTTTGAAAATTAGACCCAAAGAAAACGTCAACTTAGTTGTTTCTTTTTTAAACTACCCAATTTTGAAATATATTTCGGACCGATTTGTAGTTGCATTTTCATTTAGCATTTTAACACTCCATGTGGTATGCCTTCCTTGAAAGGGCAGTCATATATTTACGCATACCGTTAGGAAGGTTAAGTAACGTGTCCATAAA
>JAYGXS010000109.1:0-29412 GCA_036362985.1 Ligula intestinalis
AAGAACGTTGTTGCAATTAATGAGCAATCACCGGAACAATTAAGACTTCCAGTGGTGGCTACAGGAACGGACAATTATAGTAAACATGTGGGTGACCGCTGTGAACTATAAATACCGTGCAATCTCTGCATGTATCACCCCCTATCTGCGCATGTCTCAGACCTGTTTACGATAACCTATGACTAAGGATTCCCGACGGAATCCGAAACGTCAGGAAAATAAAGTCATTGTTCCAGTGATCGCATCTTCTTCTTCGGAACTGCTGCCTGGCACTCGTATATTCTCCTTATTTGGCAATCTCTTTGGGCGCGATGCGCTCAGGTCGGTTCATCGGTGGGAAACTTTTGCCCTTCAAGAGTCATCTACTTATGCGCAGATCAGATTCCTGCACAGGTGTCTCGATAATAATGTGCTACCGAAGTGTGTTTCTAAAAGACCTCCGGTTAATACAGAGTTAGCGAGACGCAAAGTATTCAAGCACGGCAGAGAGATGATCCGAGTGATCCTTCAAGACTGTCACGCGAGGCTTCGCAAGTACTGTCAGAGGATCGACGAAGAGAAGGCAAAGTGCTTTGAGCTCATGGGTGAGAATGGCACACACCTGCTCCAGCAGAGGGTGGCCGAATGAGCCCGCGACCACAAAGCGAAACGAGAGGCAGCATTGGAAATTAAGTTTCGCAAGCTGCCTCACCCGAATTCATCCAAAGACGACAAATTGGTGCACAATCTGCCATCCAAAAAGCTCACGGAAGAACAAATGCAGGTGTTAAGGCATGAAGCTTCATTCAACACAGCTGATGCCAGACCTGCCAACCTGGTTGCTGCTGTAGAATCAATTCTGAGCCAAACAGAAGCAACCGACGAAACGAAAAACCTCATACACCATCAGGTGTCGTCCCTCCTCATGGCACATCGACCACGTGACGCTCTCTCCAAGGTCGAACGTAAGGCACTCAGAGAACTCAGAGCCGACAATGACCTCGTTATCGTGCCGGCGGACAAGGGGCGGTCTACTGTCGTATTGGACAGGACAGACTACATTCACAAAGCTCAGACTTTGTTGGACGATCGTCAGTCCTACGTCCCGTGCAAATCCAACCCCATGAAAACGCTGACACGCGAGATCAACAAAACGCTGTTGGCAATGGAGAACTCAGGTGCAATATCACCAATTGATCGACGCATGGCGAGAGCGCAAGAAACGGCCCTGGCCCGCTTCTATGGTCTCCCAAAGGTGCACAAAGAGGGCGCACCCCTCCGGCCAATCGTATCCCTCAAAGGAACTCCAACCTACGGACTGGCAAAGTGGCTGTTCCGACGGCTCAAATTATTGACCGCTGATTCAGACACAACAGTCAGGTCGTCAACACAATTCTTGGAGAAACTTAAGGGGATAAGTCGCCAGCCAAATGATATCATGGTTTCCTTTGATGTCACGTCCCTTTTTACTTCTATTCCACAGGACCTGGCCGTCAAGACTATCCAACTACTCCTTCGAGAGAAATACGATGAAACGGAGAATCACCTCGGGCACGCTCAAATCCTCCAGCTCATGAAGTTCTGCCTGAAGACGTACTTTACCTTCAACGGGACTATCTACGAGCAGGTGAAGGGCACGCCTATGGGTTCGCCTATTTCCGGACTCACAGCAGAGGCGGTCCTGCAACGGCTGGAGTCGCTGGCTATCTGACACCACAGACCGAAACTCTGGGCTCGGTATGTGGACGACACCTTCGTCGTTATTGAGCGGGATAAGGTGCTGACATTCAAAGAACATCTAAACACCGTCTTCCTGGACATTCAATTTACGATGGAGGAAGAAGAAAACAACCAGCTGGCCTTCCTGGATGTCCTCGTTTGCCGCAAAGACGATGGTTGCCTAAAAACTAAAGTGTTCAGGAAAGCAACCAACACTATGCAAGTCCTGAACTACAACATCAACCATCCAATCGGTCACAAACGCAGCTGCGTAAGAGCGCTATTCCGGCGCATCGAGACGCATTGCAGCGAAGTGGAAGACAAAATTGCTGAATTTCAATACGTTCGACGGGTACTGAGAGCGAATGGATACCCGCACAATTTTGTCAACCAGTGCATTCGCAAACGAGAGACGAAGCCACGTCCAGCTGTTCCAAACGTTTGGCGAGCTCTTCCGTGCGTTAAAAATGTATCGGAAGCGGTCAGCCGTCTACTCACCCCACTTAGAGTTAGAGTTGCACACAGGCCGGAAGCAACCATCAGACGCCGGGTCATGAGGCCGAAAGACCCACTGCCACGGCAGGAAACGGCTGGAGTCGTTTACCGGATCTGGTGTAGTTGTGGACAAAGCAACTACGTCGGAGAAACCGGGAGATTACTCCAGACGCGAATGGCCGAGCATGCAGCGGCGGTGAGGAAGAAAGACGTCAACTCCCAGGTTGCAGCTCACTCAACGGGACCCGGCCATATTTTCAAGTTTGACGAGGCCGAAATCCTCGCAAGAGGGGACAACGGCGTGAGCCGCGAGCTGCTCGAGTCATGGTTCTCAGGCCCCCAGTCCATCAACAAGCGCAACGATTTGGCGTTCCCATACGGTGTACTGAGAAATTTCCTGAACAAGAAAATCAGTCACGTGGGAAGGACTGGGCGTAACTCTGACGACAGCGGGCCTAATTGTCGAGCAATTATCCAACCTACATCCGACGCGGACAAGAACGTTGTTGCAATTAATGAGCAATCACCGGAACAATTAAGACTAGTAAAGCGATTATTCAAGTGGCGATCCCGATTTCTGGCTCAGTACATGGACGTGGTGGAGACGTCTGTCAATCGAATTTGTTCACAGTATTCATAGAGAAAGTCAGTGCACACGTGTTTGGCTGGTTGTACCCAAAAACTGAAATAATTGTATTCACATCTGCTACTTCAGCGTCGTTGATCACATATGGGATCGTGATCGGGTCGTGCCTTATAAGTTCATAAGGAATCCCCCAAACATCACCTTCGATTAATGTTTGAGAAACCTCCATCTGGAATTGGGCAAAGAAAAATTGCTAGATGAGCTACGAAATACAAATTCAATAGTTGTTGGTTTAAAATGTACTTTATCTTGCAAGTTTAAGATGTTATTTGGAGTTGAGCCTCAGAACGCAGGTAACTTCCAGAAACAGACGGGGAGTATTTGGGAAAGTTGATTTTGCTGTACATCAAAGACAATTATTCAGGTGTTTGCTTTACAGAGAAAAACATCAATTCGTGATCCGCCGTGGTAACCCAGCATTTAAGTAAAAACGAGAGCATACAGCCCGACCAGTCATATTTTCTAAGGGAACTGCAGGCGGGTATTCTTAGAGCAACTGTGATTCCTAGAAACGTTGAAAGTCGTTTACATGTGCACAAAAAAGATAAATGATGAGGATTTACCGTTTTTAAAGAGGCAATATCCATCATGAAAGGTGCTACGTAAGCTTTTGTTAAATTAGTAACAGGTTTCTTAAGAATTTTAAACTGATCGAACATTCTCCAAAACGTCTGTCTTATACCGGATGTACTAAATCCGTGGCTTCAGGTACATTGACTGCTTGCGAAGACTTCATCTGGAAATCGGGCAAAAATTAGTGGTACATGTCCTGCCTCCTGCAAAGTCAAGAATGAATGGTTTAGTCCATACGTGATTTTGTTATTTTATTTCTTATTTTTAGCTGAGCCTTAGAACCCGGGTAACTTTCAAAGTGAGACAGAAAGGATTTGGACGACATCTAAGGTTTTTGGATATCCGACACATTGCTGTCCTATTTGCTAAATAGGATAAAAACCTTTTGGGAAAGACTTCTTCCGATATAAGTAGCGAAGGTGTTCGGGAAAAATACTGCATCACGAGAAATGGAAACGGAAATTCTTAGAAAGGTTTAAAATAGTTTACGCTTGGAGAAGCAGACTTTCAAAAAGGGAAATCAGTAAGATGAAATGCGCAAGTGAAGCTTCCGTCAGATTGGCACAAGGTTCGTTAACAATTGTACACTGCTCAAGGCCATGATTGAGGAGGCAACTAATAAACCAGCAATTTTGGTTTCCTTTGTGAACTCTGGTGGTGGTTTGTATCAAAATCAATGAATTTCGTACGAATATCAAGCTAATGCAGCCAAATTAACGGAGTGACGATGGAGTCACAAAATGGACCAGAAACGTTGGAAGTCGTTTACACGTGCACAAAATTATCATTGATAAGAATAAGCCGTTTTTTAAGATGAATATCCATCATGAAAGCCACTACGTAAGCTTCCTTAAAATAAGTAACAAGTTCCTCAAGAATTTAAAACTGATCGAACATCTTCCAAATTTTTCGTATTACTTCTGATGTAATTAATCCGTGGCTTAAGGTACATTGACTGTTTAAGTAGGCTTCATCTGGAAATTGGGCAAAAATTAGGGGTACATGTCCTGCCTTGTGCAAAGTCAAAAATGAACGGTTTAGTCCATACGTGATTTTGCTATTTTTATTTCTTATTTTTAGCTGAGCCCTAGAACCGGGTGACTTCCAAAGTGAGACAGAGAGGAGTTGGACGAAATCTGAGGTTATTGGATATCGGAGACATTTCTGTCGTATTTGCTAAATCGGACAAAAACTGTTGTGAACAACGGTTCGCCCGATATAAGAAGCGAAGGTTTTCGGGAAAAATGGTGCATCACAGGAAATGGAAACGAAAATTCTCAGACAAGTTTTAAATAGTTTACGCTTGGAGAAGCAGAATATAATAATGATGTTTGCTTTTAAAAAATCGATTTTTTGGAACGTCTGGAGAATCTCTAAGACTGCCTGCCTCTTTTACCTTCGCCCATGTCTCCAGGATCTGAAGGTAAATATAAGTCGATAAATGTAATATTTTATTAGCGTTTCTTTTGGAAAAAATGTCGTGGTCCTAAACGTTTTCAATCTAAACAAATACAACGCCATTTAATAGGCATGTTTCAGTTATTTCCGCAGCGCTATTTTCATGCAGGATAATGTTTACACTATTGATTGATCTGCTATGTTTAAACAAGTGCTTTTTGTCTGCATTGGCTATCGATTAATGTCAGGGCCCTGCATAGTGATTCACTTTAGTCAGCGCATTTAATGGGCCCAACGAACTAGGTAAACACACATCTGCTTCCTTATGGACAGTTAATTTTGCTTCCTCTTGTTGTACTCTTATTTGATAGAAATTTAACATTGGAGTAAAAATTAAAGGAAAACTAATAGAGGAATTGTCATTTATTGGCAGCAGTGAGCCCTAAGACAAGAAAAATAAACGATGGAGAACATATAATTTTAGAACTGCAACAAATGGAACACAGGACGGTGATTTTTTTTCAAACGCGCATTTTTTTTGTTTGAATATATGGTAAAATTCGAAAATATCATATCTCCAGCGTTTTTAGTATGCCTCTTTTAAACTTCTTAATGCATTTATCAATGAAAAAGGATTTTTGGTAAAATCATGCGTCCTTCCTCCATTGTCTGAAGTTAAACTAGCAGGTTCTGAGGCAATCTAAGGTTGTCAACTTAAAATAATCCATAAGGTTTCAATTTTTTTAGTACGGTGGAAATTATATGACATGTCAAATTAACGACGAAAATATATGCATAAATGATTTTTATCCATTTTTTCACTGCAAATTGCACTATTTTTCTTAACTTGTTCAGAAAATATATTATATCGATGACTAAACAGCCAAGGCCAACAGCTTTAGAGCAGCAGTTGCATTTCTTCTGAATACGAACAATGGTCACTGAGATTGCTCAGTGGAAATTAGGGGCGGGCCTTACAGAAAACGAAACCTCTGCCCTCCTGCTTGCACAACGTCACATCCAAAAAGAGAAGTCAAACACGTCTGGACACCAAATATAGTAAAGGATCTGATGAATACATTTATGTCTTCTTGCAAGAAGTATTTTAGCTTCTTTTTACATAAGTATGATCAGTACAGCAATACCTCGTGAAGAGGAGAGCATTCAAACGACCATTGTTATCTTAACCTTCATTGCATTACCTTGATTGAGGAGGCAACTAATAAAGCAGCAATTGTGGTTTTTTCAATCAATGGTGGTGATCAGTATCAAAATCAATGAGTTTCGTAAGACTTTATAACTGATACAGCCAAATTAACGAAGTGACGATGGAGTCACAAAATGGACCATTCCTCGCAAAGGCCTTCATGGGTTAGGTCAAAAAAATGAAATTCAAAGACAGCATCAAGGTGCTTGAGTTGTATTGTCGATACGTGGATGGTTTATTTTGCCTAACAAATCGCCCTGCTGATATCAATGTTCGTGTTAAAAAGTTTCTCACGGCCCATACAGCACTAACATTTGCGGCAGAAACCGAAGGAACAATGAAATCGCTTTCAGATATGACCTCTCACACAGTAAAGTGTATGGGTAAAACAACGCCGGCTATTTAGACAAAAAAACTTGATGGATAAATACGTTAAATTTCTTAGTTTGGTTGTCCTTAATCTAAAACGAAACTCAGCATTATGATAAGCAGCCAAAATACGACGCATCACCTCCTCTTAAACACTGGAAACTGAATTTCAGCAACTACAAAACATAATCCACGAACATAGCTATCCTGAAAGATTTATCCTCAGAACAATCCAGGAGCGGGTCAAAAAGGCTGCCTTTGCAACGCCAGAAACGATTTATTCATAAGACTGCCTGTTTTAGGAGACGCGGCAAGCGAATAGGTAAGGCGATGTCTAAGAGAATCAGTCACGGGTGCATTCCCAACGGCAAACCTACGCATATTATTCACAAACGCCCCCCTGTTACGGATTGGAGGGGGCTAAAGAAGGCCACATTTAAGTGCATTTATTTCTTTACCTGCCTATGTGGATTTGTATATATTGGCTGAACAGCGTGAGGTCTGCAAAAGAGGGTGCGTGAACACATGCCAGCCTGGCTGGGTTAGCGAGAAAATCAATTGATCTCAACCTCATTCCTCGCACAAATGATTGATAGGAACCACCATGTTGAACCGAAAGAGGTATTTCAAGTCATATACCACGTTCCGACCACGATTCTTAAGGTCAGCAAAAATGGCTGCTCGCCAGAGCCGAAGCAGCGACAATCCGTTAAGCAAAGCCCGTCCTTTGCTGTCAAAAGACGATGGTGGCTGCATTCTGCTTTCCCTGGCCAATCACACGCTTGAAAGCTGTGCTGCTAGGTCAGATGCCATCCGCAATTTCGCATGGCAACCGTGAGAACAAGCCTCATTCACCCCTCTACCCCGCTCGTCAGACCCAACGTCCTTAACAGTCTGGAACTTGCATGTGTGAGATGGGGAAACACTACGATTACTAATCACAACCTTAATCTTACCCAAGTACCATTTAAAAATGCATCAAGTATAACTGATCATTCTAGTCCTTGCATTTTACTGGCCTGACGACAAATTGCCGAAAATAAATACATGCCAAAACGACTTCTTGATTTTTAAATGGTAATATTTGTACAAATAATATTAATCCTTCAAAACAGTTCCTTTTTTTCGTAATTCTTATTTAGTTTCCAAGGTTTTACTAAAGATAGAACAGCGTACTGTCTTCCTTTCTAAATAAACTGGAAATATGGTTGATCAAAATTTTGATCGGTATATAACAGGAATCAATCGAGTATTAATATCTACCATCTTTGGCTCTAAATTGGTATCGGTACATAAAGAGTATGGCGAGTGCTGCAGGCAGCATACCCAAGTTTATTAAAGTTTGATCATTCCTCGCATACTAACGTGAACATAATAACGAAAACTTATCAGTAATATTGAGCAGCATTAGTCATACTAAACAGAAGTAAAAGAAGTACTAAGTGTTTGTTAAAAATTAAATTTTCCTGAAAATGCAGAGTTTCCGGAGACGTATACAATAGCTACAAATGAAAAGAAAGAAGATTTTCGGAAAATCCAGTTGTGTTCGTGAATTTTCGAACGAATATCACGTGTACGTCGTCCGACTTGATAACAAGTGAGGGCTGGGAATGTCACAATAGAGGTTTTGGAGGCAGAGGTTACAACGGACGGGGAAGTGAACTCGCAACAAGCGTCTATTGAAAGGATTCTCCTGCAGACATCATCCTTAACTATAGATTTAACCACCCTGAGGCCCATAAAAGAAGTTGTGTTCGCACTCTTTTTCAACGGGCCAACCATTATTGCAGTAACGATGATTTGCTCAAGAGAGAACTAACGTACTTGTAGAAATTATTCCGGGCCAATGGATATCCGGCATGCTTTGTCAAGAATTGCCTTTGACCTCGGGGTCAAGCACAAAACCTGCCTCCCAACGATTTTAAATTGCCACGGAAATTGTATTCTCTACTCTACATGAATGAAGTATCTGAAACCATATCTTGGCAACTAAGTCGCTTTGGCATCTCCGTTGCCCACAAGCCCGCAACCTCACTGCGCGCAAGCTTATGTCGAGTAAAGGACGCTCTACCCGTGAGACAACTAAGTAACGTCATTTATCGTATACCGTGTGCTTGTTGCCCTTGCGTTTATATTGGCCAAACAGGCCGACGCCTTGAGACTCGCATCAACGAACACAAGTCAGCCGTTTGCCTAAGAAACCATTTATCACTCGTATTTGCACACTCCATTGAGTGTGATCACCGCTTCAATTGGGATGCCACCGACGTGATCGCAATGACTGATACGCGGCAAGCGAGAGAATTCCTTGAAGCTTGGTACTCGAATCCAGATAGTATATACAGGCACGTAGGGCTTGACTCACACTATACCGGGTAACGTGCATGGTCTACTAATCTGGACACAGTCTGCAACAACAAATAGCCCTCTGTGCGCGGTAAAGTGGAATTTTTCTGACTCTTAACCAGCCCCCCCCCCTCCCCCGAACACGTGGCCCATAGTCCAAACGCTAACACCCCCCTCCCCTCACTAGCACAACCTATAGCCACGGGTGTTACGTCACCATAAACCTTCCACACAATCCCCCCTTACCTGTCCCGTCCGTTGTAACCTCTTCCTCCCAAACCTCTAGTGCGACATTCCCAGCTATCACTTTTAATTTGATCTGACGACGAACACGTGATACTTGTTCGAAAATTTACGAGTACAACTCGATTTTACAAAAAACTTCTTTCTTTTCATCATATCATCTCGTTATGCAGCTTTGTTTACTTATCCAACATAATATATGTATATATATGATCAGCCATTATCAAAAAAATGAGTCTTTGAATATAAGTTCTTATGAAAATGGTTTGCGGATCAAAGTAAAAAATGCCTCAAAACATCAAACCACATGGTCCGCAAGATAACTCAACCGATCACAACCGACAAAGCAGGGGGCCCGTGGACTAGAGACAGTGGCTTGAACAAAATAAACAAATGTTTCTGGTTCAAATCTCGGGGGTGCAAACCCTCGAGATTGGGTTTGACATGCTGACGACGGCTAATAAGCCAGAAATGGCCATTCTGGTCTCGCATTGCTTTGCCGGATCCACTTCACCATGACATAGCGTTCAGCAACAACGGGGTTTTCTAAAGGAAATTTATAATATTTCAAAACTAAACTGCAAAACGTAAACACTCAGTCTATTGAGTGGTTTGACAAAATAAAATAACTAGCTGACATCAAATGAGTGGCCCTTATAAATTTTCAAAAGTCATTCGCTGGCTGCGGTCGAATTTACCAACATTATATCTTATACCTAGATCAACTGAAATTAAACTTCAGCATTGATCATAGCTGCTATGTGGCTGCCGGCCGACTGGGAAGTCAACTTCAGTGCAGTATGGCAGACATGGGGCCTGCAACTGACGTGGGAACCACTACTGGCCAGTCTTTTTTTCTGTTATTCAGTTTACCTCAGTATTTTGTCTCAGCTTCACAGTCACAACTGTAGTATAGACAAGAGAAGTTTTCGGCCCATTGTCTGCCCAAATGCACTTTTATTGAAGACCAAGTAGATATCTGGAAGACGCTACTTCTCTGTCGTATATGGGAGGAATTAATGCAAGTACAATTGTCCACACGTAAACAAATAGCCTTAGTGAAGATGTGACATGCTTCATTCACAAATGACGAAAAGGTTATCATGCGCAGGAAAGCATGCTTTTTATGTAAATGCGCAACTATGATGGAAGTGCTGTTAAGGTAGGACAAATTTGCTCTTATTTCACAAATTACTGAATACAATAATCAGTTAAGCTGAAATATATTAATAATGGGATTGCGTTCATTATCTCCCAAAGCTTAAGGAAGAACAAGAGCGGGGGCGAGTTCATTGACCAAATTGCATTTGGACTGACGTTTCGAAAACTTTCAGGCTTCCATTTTTACAGTGTATTTGGTGGTCTTAAGTTGCGAATGCTCGAATCCACAGTATGTGTGTAGATAGCGAATGAGAAGACATTGCGATCACTGGAGTCATTATCTTACCTGTCTGAGCTCTCTGGCTCTTTCTGTAGTTCATCATCAGAGATGAAAAGGCATACATGAAAGAACAGCAAACGTTCGAGGACGCAGAGGGTAATCCACCGCTATGAAGAGGAGGGGGAAGGGGGCGAGTGAAAAGTCAATCACCTGCGCCATCTTTTCAAAGATGCGTGCTCAGCGCGATGTGTGCTGGCGTTTGATCGATAAATCAATTGAATGAGCCCCAAATTGCAGATTCCGTCAATCGCATCGCTTCACCTTCTTCTTCTCGGTCTTGTTTTATCCAATCCTTGTTGTCTGCCTCAAATTATATCGGTGTTGGTCTCATGAACTTTGACTTGCCCGTTCGTTACCGACCACATTTGGTCTCCTTACCTTCGTTACCTTTGAGAGATTATGAACGCGATAGCGTATGTGGATCCCGAATCTTTCAACAAAGTAATGGTATTATATAAAACTGAATCAGATTAAGACATGGCCAAACTAATTTTGGTATATAGTATATCACCCAACATCAGCCACATCCTAGTTCTTACTTTTTAGAAAGTTTATCATTTTAGTATTTAGCAAGCCATGATGGCCTTATTGCTTTCAAACTCCCAGGATTAATACATATTTGACTGTTTTAAGTAAATGTTTGAATAAATAGTAATCACATTTATCGCGCAGTGGGCTGCAGTTGACCATGCCGTGGGTGTAAATCGATTGGCAATGTATTAAACCCATACACAGCGCTTAACGCATTTTAAGATTACCCAGATTTTGAATAACAGGAAGGCATATATCTGTGTCCCAATACACGTTATGTTAGCTGATTATGTGCCTCATCTGGAGTTATTAGTTAAATGTTTCAATTAGCCCGGCGTCGTTTACCTAAAGCACGCCCAGGCTTTTATTTTAATGTTTTTCATATTGTTACTATATGACTCATATAATCGTCAACTGTATATTGCTTCTCCTTGGATTTGATCATTCAATTGAATCGATGTATTATCGTTTAAAGTATCAGATGTTATCTTTTTTCATCAACATCCTTGCCATTTGAACTTGCCTTGGCCGTTCCTCATTACCATTTGTCCTTCATAGCGAGAGACGCTTAAAGCAACTAAGATTCGCGTCAGATATATGCAGCTACGTTATGCTTTATATATCATGAAATGCGGGTAAATATATGCGTAAGTAGCATTCAAAACCAACTTTATTTGGCAGCATGGCAGTTTGACAATATGCCTGGCTCGATTTCTAAGTGGCGTGAATACAATTGGTTTGGCCAAGTCAACTGTTTTACTGATTCACTAAAATGGCTCCTACAATCCAGATACCATTCGGGATCGGTGTTGCTCATAGGCCGGAGTCAACAATCAGGCAGCAAGTCATCCGGCCCAAAGACATGCTACCGTAGACAGAAAAATCATGCGTGCTCTTCAGGTTACCATGCCAAACTGTGATGCAAGGTATGTTAACAAGACGTGCAGACGCCTGTGCACAAGATTGTACGAGCATCAACGGGCCATCGACCAAAAGGATGAGCTGTCTATGATCTATGACCACGCATAGCAGAAAAAAACACATCTTTGCCTTAGACTAAGCAAGGGTCTTAGCCCGAGTCAATGAAAAACTGGCAACATTGCTGCTGGAAATTTGGTCTTCAACTGGCTCACTCAACAGAGACATAAACCTCCATCGCATCGATTGGGAGTTGCGCACAATGCTCCATTTAGTTCAAACAAGGCCAACAGGAAAGCAAGATAAAGTCGAGTGTGGAGTAGAACCAGTTTCAAAGGTAAGAAGGGGAGAAGTCGACTAGGAACCAAATCACCGCTCGTCACACGAGTTTAAGATCAACTCAGGTGGGCAGAAACATTCGTCAGTTAACGATGAGCACGTCAGCCAGAACGCCAACTCGTGAAAGCCTGAAAATGAGCAGAGATCCCAAGAGCTCACCAGCGATTAATATCATGGTCAGTCAGTAACGATCAGGCAGGTAAAAGTTCGTGCGCCGAGCGTGGATAAAATAACAGGCACGCGGCAAGGCTACAAAAGTCCCGGCGAACAGGAGCAACCACCTGGTTTATCTGACGATGTAACCGATCCTGAAACAGATCGGGGTACATATACCAACTACAATGTTGAGCACTTTCACTAATTGCGTCATTGGTCCAACCTAGCCTTAACTATAGTGCGCATTTATGTGAATTGTGCAAATGCTTGATTGCCAAAATCAGAATAAAATTGGTATCATCAATGTTCCGTAATTGCTTAATGTGATCAAAAATTCATAATTCTAAGTAAAAAATTCTTGCTAAGTTATGGACAGCCATGCAAGTCTTAAAATCCTGACGTGGTCTAATTACGAAGGCGCGCAATTTTGAATGATTGCATTCACCTTTTGCATTTATATTCGATGCGCTATTGATAAGACGACTTATACTGCTGTACGCTGAGAAACTTCACCGACACCAAGTGCAAATCAAAGACTTTTCACCTAGAACAGCATATATTTGTCAACCATGAATTGAAAACAGCATTAATGCAAATTCAAATAACTATTTAAAAATAAATCAAGTGTTTTCTTCAGACTACTGTCAGATTTTCGCATCTGAAACTTCTTCAAAAGAATGTCTGTGTAGTTCTGGGGAGGAACCGTACCACTCCATTGTATGACTTCAACTTCCAACAAATGAAGATAGTTATTTCCTGCCCTGAACGTTAACTGCCCATTCAACTGGAAGTAAGTTATCAATCCGAGAGGTTCCAAGTGATCATCTAAAGTAGGAAAAAAGCGCATTTGCAATTCGAAGGGTTTTGTTACGATAATCAAACATTATTCATGAAAATAAAACGAAATCTAACAGTATACTTTCAGCCATCGTTTTCATATATTTTGGAATGCGCAGTAATTATTTAGTCAGATTATTTAAAAAATACTCGTTCACTATAAAGTTATAATCGACAAAGTGCTTAGCACCCAGAAGCATACAAAATCCATTCTTGAAAATGAAAAACCTCCACAAAGTTCGTTGGTTGTACGACGATTGACAAATATAAAGAATATAAGAAACACATCAAAGAATTTATTAAGAGACTAAATAGATGGAGCAGCATCAATTTAAAATACTCTCAGGGCCGCATAAAATGTCAATAAACGCGAAAAAATTATCAAGACTTTTTTTGTTACATGCATTTTATATGCGTCATCTACTTACAAACTCGCAGGAAACTTGAAACGAGACTTTGGTTTTTAGCTAAATCTCCACGAGAAGAACACGACTCTAGAACCTGCGATACCTACTATTGCCATACATGTCAATCCATTGAAGAGCTTTCAGACACGTAGATACTCAATGTCGTCTGCGTTTGTGACAGGGCAGTTATCGGCCGTTTTTAAAACACCATCGACTAGCAGCATACCATGATACACAAATACCTTGTCAGTGTGATCAATGCTTGATGTAAAGATAAGGATAAATTTGAGTGGCGAGTAAAAGGCTGCACTTTTGTTCGATGCCAGCTTATAAGGTCTGTACGCTGCCAAGCATGTCATCATGTTTCTCCTTCAAACAAAATGACACAGTCCAAAACAAGAGTCCCTCACATCTGATTCTCCACCTTAGGATCAACTAATAGTCTTGAAGTTCCACGTAAAAATATTTTTGTTAAAACTAAAGGTTATGTTAGCTTAGGGTTTGTCCTCTCCCTCTTCCATCGCAAGTATACGTTAATGCAGGGAGTTAAAAGGGTACACTAGCACTTTAAAGAGGCAAATAGATGATGGTTGAGTCTCTATTTGGTTAGGGGTGTAGAAAAACCAGTTTATATTACGATACACTGAACTAAAAAATCAAGTTTCCGTCATTCGTTCCTTCAATTTGCACGAAAACTGTCTGAAGTACTTGTTACATCGGGTTTTGCCCGAATTCATGTATATCATCTAAACACAGCTTTAACGTTGTTTCTTAAGAAGGTAAAGTTTAGAAAAAAACTGCAAGTTATTCACAATGGGCAGTTGCAGTATTTTGGCACAGAAAATTGTTGGTGATATTACGTGATTATGTGATTTTCATGCCCAGAGCCATTGACGATCAGGGGAGGATATTTGTGCTTAAACACTGATAATATCAAAATCAAGGCAAGCTCTCTTTGTCTGGCTTTAAAAACATGTTTCGTAAAATGAACTGCATTCTGGATAATAATGCATTCTATTGATGAAAAAACGCCTCTACTTGTAAAGTGTTTAAGCTCCCCGTGTTTTAACCTCAAATGACCGTGATTGATTCATAATCTGCACCGCAATAATAAAGTTACCTCAAAATAAGAGGCTTTGCTAAGTGTAGACAATTCCACAACCAGCTATTTATGTAGACAGCCATATGGTGCGTCTAAAGATGGTGGTATCAAATGAAAAACCACTTTTAAAAAATTTTAGAAGAGCAGACTACTTACGTGAATTAATTTGTTTCCTGAAGCATTGCACCTTGAGATGAGAAAAGGCAAACTTGCAAAACCAATAGTGGGAATGCTTAGTGCAGCCTTTAATTGTAAAATTTCCTTCGTTACTAATGTTGAAGAAAAGCGATCCAGTTTCGAAAGCATAGTATCGCTGAGATTGGAATTCAGCAAAATGTTCATTTACGGTAGCTGTTACATCCGGTGTATGAACTGAAACGAATGTGGCAGATCAGGAATTAAAAGGTTTCAAAAGAGCAACAAACGACATAGGCTAAAATACGAGTACAAAAGCACTTTTTTCAAATTTACCCAAAATAGGTAAAATTGGTAACAAGTAGCTTTCTTACTAACTATGCCTACTTTGATATGACGGCAGCCTGACACCCTAACGTACGTATGAGGAGACACTTTTCGTGCCATGGATTTTTCTTATCATAATTTATAACGGTATGTTTGACCTCAGGTAATTTGGAGTAAGGGACGTCCTAAACAGCGTTTCTTTCTTCAGCAATTTAAAGAAACCCGAAATTTCTTAATTGGGATTTTTCCCAATAAGCTGGACGATAATAGAGATTTGGAAATTCTACAGATAAAAATCAACAGTATTCCTAAAAATATCAGATAAAAACTGCATATAGCAGGAATAAAAATATTCCATTCTCTACGCTGACTCCCTCTACCCATAAAAACGTATGACCACCTTTTCGTTCCACAAAATATTGGAGCTGGGGATTAGTGATTTATAATTAATGCACTTCATAAACTACTGTTGCCCATTTTTTTCACTTTGCACTTATCTTTCCCTACCTATCCTACTGATACACCCCCAAAGACCTTACAATCACCATTTTATAAAAAAATGTTTTGACCTCTTATTAGACGTGATTGGTCTAGATCAGTTTGTAGTCATCCACGAAATTGAACTTGATGCCATCCACCTTACTACAAGAATGACTTGGTGTTATGAGATACAGTCCTGGGGGTGAGAAATTTTCTCATGTACTTCTTCGTGTAGACTTTGTGGACAACCATCGAAGAAGCTCATAAATCGTGTAAATTACAAGCACCAGGCGCGGATCATATCAAAACCGTACAAAAACATTTATTTTAAGAATTGTGGTCCATCAATTCAGAAGGAATTTAGGGATGAAGCGTGGGCTTTTTGTGCACACCAAAAATTGTCATGCTTAATAAGTGATCATTAAAAAAAAATAATTGCAAATGCATTTACATTTATCATTAGCTGCTAAGTACATAAAGACAAACCCTGAGAAGTTGTATTTTATAAATATAAAAGGGATTACCGCAAGAGTCCACCAAAGTAATTGTCATCGCAATTACAAGAAAGGTTTGAATTGAAGAGGCAAGCTTCGTCTGCATGTTGGCCAAAGTTTTCCGCATTGCATGTTTTACGTATCAAGCAATTTATATATATATATTCTCCTGTCTCATTTAAGGGGACTTTTAACATGTGCAGTTTTATTACAGGTGTAAGCTTTTGTTGGGATTTGATTGGTGTTTGAAGAGTGCAGCCACGCTAGCGCGCTGATGATTCGCAAACATCACCAGCACTTTGGAATTATTCTTATACTAGTGTCTGAAATCTTCAATTTTTATCATAATTATACAAAATGTGAAGTGGCGTATTTATCTCAACTTGCAGAATTAATGGCCGTTGACGTGCGAGGTGTTCATATATACAGGAATCATGCTGCGCATATCATCATTATCATAAAAGTTAGAATTCGATTGTCAAATTTGTTGTATTTGGACAACCTGTAGAGCGTTATCAATGCATGCAACAAACAAAGTGTGTACATCAAGGGTTTTTATATTGACAATTTCGAGTTCCTATCTTTTGTTTAATCTTACATGGTCCCATTAAATGAGGCAGTTGACTTTTCGCACACAATTCGTTCGCCGAGGTCACTACGGTATGTTTCTGTAGCAATGTAGGGTTCCACATCTCAATGAGTAGTCTAGCGTCCGCTGTACTGTTACTGGCATATGAACTCTAAGAATAATCAGAGAAATATTTTCGAAAATTATAAAATGCATTACGTAGAGTTAACTGACTGGAACATTACTTTGAAGCCCAACTCCCCGCCTGTCACCGAACAATTGAGTCGGAGGCAAACAGTTGATACTTTGCTCAGTATACCCCAGTTAATGGTAATGAGGTTAACTTGTACATTCGCGAACCGTTGATTTGAAAACCATTAGTTAGTCTCATTTTTCCTATCCCTCAAAGACGAGGAAGTCGAAGGTACAAGGAGGTGGACCGTTTTAATCTGAGACTGACGTTTTGGACACTCACTCGGTTACACTGTCAGAGTAACCGGGTGGTTGCTCCTGTTCGCCAGGACTGTTGCAGCCTTGCCACATGCCTGTTACTATATCCGCGCTCGGCGCACGAACTTTTACCTGCCTAATCGTTATTGACTGACCATGATATTGATCAATGGTGAGATCGTGGGATTTCTGCTCACTTTTAGGCTTTAGCGAGTCAGCGTTCTGGCTGACGTGTTCCTGCCCGCCTGTGTTGATCTCCAACGGTGATGCGTTTCCTGTCCGACTTATCCCCTCTTACCTCCGATGCTGGTTCTATTCCACTTGATGAAGCCTCGTGCGCAATGTCCGATAGATCAGATGGAGGACTATGGCCCTGTTAAGTGTGCCAGTTGAAGACCAAATTTTCAGCAGCAATCTTGCCAATTTTTCATTGGCTCGGGCTAAGACCCTTGCTTTGGCAAAGGCAAATATGTGTTTTTCTGCTGTGCGTGGTCATAGACCATAGACAGCTTATCCTTGTGGTCGATGGCCCGTTGATGCTCGTGCAATCTTGTGCACAGGCGTCTGCAGGTTTTGCCAACATCCCTTGCATCACAGTCTTGACATGGTATCCTGAAGAGCACGCCTGATTTTTCCGTCTATGATAGCATGTCTTTGGGCCGGATAGCTTGCTACCTGATGGTTGACTGTGGCCTGTGAGCCACACCGATCCAGAATGGTCGCAGGATTGTATGAGCTGTTTTAGTGAATCAGTAAAACAGTTGAATTGGCTCAACCGTTTGTATTCACGCCACTAAGAAATCGGGTCAGGCATATTGTCAAACTTCCATGCTGCCAAATATAGTTGGTTTTTTATGCTACTTACACGCGTATTCACCCGCATTTTACGATATATAAAGCATATAGTAGCTGCATAGATCTGACGCGAATCTTAGTTGCTTTAAGCGTCTCTCACTATGAAGGATTTATGGTAATGAGGAACGGCCATAGCAGATTCAAATGACAAGGATGTTGATGAAAAAAGATAACATCTGGTACTTTAAAAGTTAAAACATCGATTCAAACGAATAATCAAATCCAAGGAGCAGCGATATATACTCGACGATTATATGAGTCAAATAGTAACAATATAAAATCAAACATTTACAGAAAAGCCTGGCTGTGCTTGACATAAACAACGCCCGGCTAATTGAAACAATTTACTAATAACTCCAGATGAGGCACATAATCAGTTAACATAATATAAATTGGGACACAGATATATGCCTTCCTGTTATTCAAAATCTGGGTAAAGTGAAATTACGTTTAGCGCTGTGTATGGGTTTAATACATTGCTAATCAATTCAACCCCATGACATCGTCAGCCGCAGTCCACTGCGCGTTAACTTTGATTACTATTTATTCAAACATTTATTTAAAAATTCAAAATATGTATTATTCCTAGGAGTTTTAACGCAAAAACCTCATGACTTGCCAGATATTAAAGCGCTCAGCTTTCTTAAGAGAAAGAACTACGATGTGGCTGATGTTGGATGTTATTAGATATACCAAAATCAGTTTGGCCATGCCTTAAATTGATTCAGTTTTACATAATACCGTTATTTTGTTGAAAGATTCGGGGTCCAGATATGTTAACGCGTTTATAATTTCTCAAAGGCAAGGAAGGTAAGGAGACCAAATGTGGTCGGCAAAGAACGGGCAAGTCAAAGTTCAGGAGACCAACACCAGTATAATTTGAGGAAGACAGCGAGGATTGGCTAAAAAAGACCGAGCAGTAGAAGGCGATGCAATGCGATCGACGGAATCTGAGCTTAAGGGCTCATTCAATTGATTTATCGATCTAGCGCCAGCACACATCGCGCTGAGCACGCATCGTTGATTGCCCCCTGCGTCCTCGAACGTTTGCTGTTCTTTCATTTCTGCCTTTTTATCTCTGAGGATGGACTACAGATAGAACCCGAAAGCCCAGAAAAGTAAAAGTATGATTTCAATGATCACACCGTCTTCTACGTCGCTATCTACACACGAACTCCGGATGCGAACATTCCTAACTTAAGACCACCAAATACACTTTGACCATGGATGCGTCAAAGATTTCGGAACGTCAGTCCGAATGCAATTTGGTCCATGAACCCGCCCCCGATGTTCTTCTCCCTTAAGCTTTGGGAGATAATGAACGCAATCCCATTATTAATATATTTCAGCTAAACTGATGATTGCATTCAGTAAACTGTGAAATAAGAGCAAATTTGTCCTACCTTAACAGCACTTACTTCATATTTGCGTATTTACATAAAAAGCATGCTTTCCTGCGCATGACAACCTATTCGTCAATTGTGAATGCAGCATGTCACATCTTCACTAAGGCCATTTGTTTACGTGTGGATAATTGTACTAGCATTAAGTCCCATCAACGACAGAGAAGTAGCTTCTTTAAAAAATCTACTTAGTTTTCAATAAGAGTGCATTTAGGCAGACAATGGGCCGACAATTTCTCTTGGCTATACTACATTTGTGTTTGTAAAGCTGAGAATAAATACTGAGGTCATTTAATTAACAGGGAAAAAGACTGGCCAGTAGTCGTTGCCATGTCAGTTGCAAGTCCCATGTCTGCCATACTGCACTGAAGTTGACTTCCCAGTCGGACGGCAGCCACATAGCGGTTATGACAGATGCTGAAGTTAACAATAATCCCTATTTCAAGCTTATCAACCGTCGCCAGCTGTCAACCTGTGTCTGCGAAGTTTTTTTTAATAAATCCTACAGAACTGAAAAATTAACAAACAAGATGTTTAAGACGCTTATGTACCTGGCATTTGGGATTCTATCGAAAACAATTCATGAGAGGTATCTGTAGAACGGGATGATATACATGCTTGCTTTTTCAGTCAACAGAGCTGGAACTAGTAAGATGGGGACCGTAACCAACGCTTAGTGGCCACATTACTCAATTTTGATAGACTGAATAGTTAGTTATAAATTTTGCCAGTTTGTGTTACTTGTCGCACTTTATTTATCTATGCTGTTAACGAAGCGATTATGACGGGTTTGTTGGCCATACCTTTGTAAATATTTTGCAATCTGACAGCAAAGTTAATTCTACTGTTTACATTTTCACATATTGTTCAGTATGCTCACACGGACTTAACAGTTGATTACAAAACATGCCCTGTTTAGGTGTTTTTTTTCCAAATATTTAAGACTAAAAGTTCGCAGTTATTAGTTTCATAGAGTTCCTGTAATGAACGCTCGGAGATAATAAAACCCTAACGTCATTCTAAACCGCAACTCGAAAAGCCTGTTGCAGTGAGCGAATGCTCGTTCCTCGAAAACCAATCCATGGTTTTCGTTCGCACGCTCGTAAAACTAACTGTGGTATTCTGTATGTTTGAATTTTTGCTTTTAATTGCTCATAATGTTGTGATGTAAGCGATTGGCTTAACCACTAACCAAACTTCTTGCTGCATGCTTTTTAAATGTTACTCTCTGAAATTTACTGGCAGCATTGCAGTAGAAAATAAATCGTCTACCTCCTACCTACTTTGAAATCTAGTGTTCGATGTAAGCACCAAAAATCGCACTGCTTCTTCCTCTCAGTTAAGACGCAGGAAAATGTTGCACTTTTTATAGAATACAGTCGCTATACTACTCCATTTTTCTGACGCCAAGTGGTTCTCTCAACTGATGATTGCAGGTCATGTGTACATTAATTTTTTGATGACCGGCTTCCGGCTCGTGACCTACAGAACGTTCGTCACTCGCGGGCAGACGGCATTACGAGATGCCTACTCCATATACAGGGCCAGTCTCAGCTTGATCAAAACAAATCGATACGCAAAGGTTAACCGTCGTCTGACGACAGCGCTTTTGAGCTAGGTGGTCTAGTGGTCGTCACACATGAATTTATCAGAAACGAATTCATTACGTTCTCCACTAAACTGCGTTCTTAGGCGTCTGACGAGACGACATGTTTAATTTCAGTTGATCTAGGGATAAGATATAATGTTAGTGAATTCGACCGCAGCCAGCGAATGACTTTGGGAAATGTATAAGTGACCACTCGTTTGATGTCAACTAGTTATTTTCCCTCTCAAACCACTCGATTGACTTACTGTTAACGTTTTGTGGTTCAGTTCTGAAAAATGACAAATTTCCTTCAGAAAACCACGCTGTTGGTAAACTTCATGTCATGTTGAAGTGGATCCGGCAAAGCAAAGTGAGAGCGGAAAGGCCAGTTTTGGCTTTTTAACCCTCGTCAGCTAGTCAGACTTAATCTCGAGGGTTGGCACCCCCGAGATTTGAATCCGGGACCTTTGTTCATTGTGTTAGAGCCACTGCCTCTAGTCCACAGGTCCCCTGCTTTGTCGGTTGTGACCGGAAATATGCCATTTATTATGTCATGTATTGCATATTTATGTGATTAAATATAGGAAATAAAGTCCTGCATGCAACTTTTATAATAAAATTTAATTTCTAGTTTAGCGTATAGTTGGACAGGTTATTTTGGTTAACTGATTGGATTTAATTATTATGAAGACTTAAGTTATAGTTATATAGCAAAATGGGCACTGATTTTGACTAAATTATGCGTGAGTTTTTATCAAAGAAAGTTCCGATGCTAGCAGGTAATACAGAACAATGTTTTCATTAATCTGCATTGTACTATGGATGAATTTAAGACTGTGCGAAAAGGTGGAAAAAATTGTCTCTTCCAGAACTGCAAGATTTTGTCTGAGATTGCTCAAATGGAAGTTAAGCTGAGTTTAAGGAATCAACATTTTTTAAGAACAAAACAGCAATTTAAAATTTAAAATTGAACCATGTATGACCATATATGTTACCGTGAATGCGATGACAAGGAGGCCTCATTAAACGTTAGTACGGTCGAAATATACTTTGTTGTAAAACAAAACGTTTTGCTCATGGGTTATCTAGTAACGTAACCAACAGAAGAAAAATAAGTTTTGCAAAAAATCGCCGTATAAATAGCCAGTCTTTTTTGCAATTGCTTACTTATATTAGGTCATTCAATTTTTTAAGGAAAACAATGCATTTTAAAGAGAAATGTAAGTTCTCTCATTTACAGTCTAGTGGAATTTTTCATCTTCAGGTCTATTAAATAGTTGTCAAAATCTCCTTTTTTCATTGTGAAATTACTTAGTAAATAGTAAACACATAGCAATCCATCGGCCGATTATCTAAATTAAGCAATTTTTTTCGGGAGTTTACCTATTATTGGAAGTTCATTTATCAATCTTAGGAAAAACAATATCCGAGTTAGCTTGCGAACGGTATTTTTTCTTGACCATGTGGTTTGATGTTTTGCGGCATTTTAACTTTGATCCGCATAGCCATCTTCATTAAAAACTTATATCCGAAGACTAATTTTTTCGATAAAGCCATTTCACCTATATAGTATTTTAAGGGTGTTGATGGTAACGTCAAATAGAAGCTCAACTTATCAATGAAGACACTTAAAACGATGCATTTGATGTCATAATTTAACGGACAATATTCAATATGTAGTTATTTACTTATGTTCATATGTACAAAATATTTTGACTAAGTAAGAGTCAAAGAAACGTGTCTGCTCAGCCTGCGGCTGGCTAGTCGGCTAGCTGGACTGTGGCTGCATCTGTTGCTGTTGGGTTTACGCCTCTAGGAGCTGGCGTGCTGCTGCTGCTGTGTGGCGTGGTTGGGCAACTGATCGCGTAGCATGGTGTGTGTGTGGCGCACTGGGGCTCAGTGGCGTGGGGGTAGCCTAGACCAGTGGGCTAACTGGCTGGAAGTGGGCAGAGTGGATCGTGGGCAGGTCCAGCTACATTCCGTTTTCAACCTTTGAATATATTTTACTTTATTGTTATTTGTATCTATTGTATATGTCTCCGGAACCTGTGCATTTTCAAGAAAATTTAATTTTTAACAAACATTTGTTTTCGATAATTCTCATCAGGCCTTTAAATTTATAGGGTAATTAAGTAAATTGACTATGCGGGTTAGTAGAAAAAAGGAAGGATGGTTGTCAGGGGAGGGGGAATGGGGGGTCAAAACGGGGTCAACATTTGATCCGCGTTAGGGGAAGCTGGTAGTCGGTTGAGGTGTTAAGCCGCTGGCTGTTGGATTAGCAGCTTTTGACCATGGTAACTGTGGTGCTGCGACGAAATTCTTTTGGGCGCAAAGGATGGGTCGGCGTAGCCTGATTTCGGCCGCTTCTGCCGTAGCCAAGAGACGCTGTCCAAGAAATTTTGAGTAGCTTGAGGGTACCTTGTAGATAACTCGGAAGGCCTCTTTGGCATCCACGCGATGGTCAGACTCTACCAGATGCGCTAGAATGGAACTGTTAACACCCTTTATTTGACCCTTTCCTAACCATGCTGGGATGTGTTCTCGGACTCTTTTGGACAAACGCCGACTCCTGCGACCAATGTATCCCGCCCCACAGGAACAGGTAAATGAATATATGCACATGGATGTGGTCTGGGCTGGCAATTTGTCCTTGATCTCTCCGTATAGGATGGGAGCGGTGGAGAAGAGTACGTGGGCGTTGGCTGCTGGGAAGGTGGTTGCTACAGCTTGACTCAGGCGCCTCCTTAGAAGTTCGCTTGGTCCGTCCCCTTGAAATGGGACCCTGATAAATATTCGCTTCTTCTCTGCTGTTAGCATTGCAGGTTTTGTTGGCCTTTCAGCCATGTGCTTAGCGATAAAACGACTGGGGTACCCATTTTGTCGAAATACACATTCAACAATCCTTAGCTCCTCTTCTTTGCTATCATTCGAGCAGATCCTTTTCGCCCTTTGCGTCAAACATCGTACTAAATTACGTTTGAAGTTTAACGGTACGAAGCTAGCAAAATGGATGTATTGCCCGGACCACGTCTTCTTACGATATACCTTCCGTTGAATGCTCCCATCAGCCCTTCTACTCAGTAATACATCAAGGAATGGGAGTGATCCAGATTCTTCTACTTCTACTGTAAATTTGATAGATGGATGCACCTGATTCACTTTGTTCATTAGAGCTGAAAAATCGGTTTGGTCTGATGCAACAGCAAATATGTCATCTACGTAACGTTTATAGTACATCAGATTATTAATCTGGTGGCTAAGTTGCGTAGCCTCGAGTTTGCCCATGAATATATTTGCTAGAAGCGGACCCAGGGGTGAGCCCATAGCTACTCCGTCTAATTGCCTGTACATCTTGTTGTCGAAAAGGAACTGTACATTCAAGGTACATTTTAGTAGCAATTCCCTGAGTGCATTTACTGGCACTCCTATGTCCTGGTGATTTGAGCTAATGAAGTCACAGATATAATCTACTGTTTCTGTGAACGGCACGTTTGTGAACAGGGAGGAGACATCCATTGAAAACATCACTGTCCCGTTCAGGTCGAGCTCTTTCACACCGTCTACGAATTCTAAGGTGTCTCGGAGACTGTATGGGGCTAGTTGACTCTGTATGGGTTTCAGTTTGTCCGCTAGCCATTTCGCTGTCGCATGGTATGGCGAATTTCTCAAATCTAGGATGGGACGCACGGGTACGCCAGCTTTGTGAATCTTCGGTAAACCGTACAGTCGAGGTATGTGCGTGCCAACGGGGCGGAGACAATATAAGTCGTACTCGCTTATGCTACCGTCTTTTTGAAGTCTTTTCAGACAATCAGTCAGCTGGGTTTCAACTGCATCAGTGTTATCTTTCTCCTTTTCCGTCTTGCTAAACTTGTCTTTGTCTGAGAGAATGGATTGCATTTTTGCAATGTAGTCTGTTTTATCCATTAGAACAACGCCCGTTCCCTTATCTGGCCTTGTGATGAGTATATCTTTATTCTGCCGAAGAAGTTTCAATTTTTCCATGTGTGCCTTCGTTAGCAGACCCCGATGTTTCTGGCCACTGTTTAAATACTGATACGAACAGTTAACTAGAGTAGACTTAAAGTGCTGTAAACTCTCGGTCGAAAGTGGCTGAAGGTCATGCGTTTGATTAAGCAGATTCTCGAACTGTGTTTCTAGCTCTAGTTGGTTGGGTTTCTGACGGGGACAACAAAACTTAGGACCCAGTGATAAGGCTTCGATAGAAGTTTTATCAAGTGATACGGAGGAATAGTTGTGTACGTACCGACTTGGGTCTTCAGGAAGCTGCAAATAATCGGAGCACGTTGTTAACCTTGCCTTACCTTGAGAACCACAGGCCCTAGATTCGCACATTCCCCAGCCCAATATTCCCTTCAACTGAATTCTCTGTTTTCTTCCTCCAATTTTGTTGAAACCTTCTTTCTCTATCTGACAAGTGTAACAACCCAGACTGAACCAGGTGTGTCTTGGTGGGCTAACCCCCACGCTCATTAATTTTTTAGGACCCAACGTGCGATCGACGCCAACTCTGATAGAGATAAGTCCACCTCAATTTTGTCCCTCTCTAACGATTTAGTGTTACAATCTTCCATATCTCCCCTCTTTACGTTATATATTTTCCCTAGTTCAGTCACTTTTCCAGGCTTTTACTGCGTTCCTAGAGACAATTTTTCTTCTACATTTTTGTTGAGTTTTTCTACACCGTTTTCTGTTTGATACTCTACAGCCTTTCTAATAAACTGTTTCACCTCCACATCTCAACTCCTAACATAAATGAATTCTCGAAGCGTGTCTGATGGTTTCGATGGTGTTGAATTTGCCCGATTGTTCAATAAGGCGTGTGAAGATATACCCCCCTTTCAGAATACTCCTCCTTCAGTGAGTGTACGGACCAAAGCCTCTTCTTCCTAGGAATCAGTCTATCCAACTGACTATTCATCAACCAATCGGTTCTCAGACTCGTATCGGCCTTCGGCCATTCAACCTGCTCCAACTAGTGATCGACCTGACGGCTATACCTTCGATCTCCTACCCCCTGTCAGTTCAGCCGCTACAATGGTGGCAGTAGGTGACGCCCTTCCCCTATATTTTCCGTCCCACGCCCAATACAACACTCCCTTACATGTCCCTTAACTCCTCCCTACCCAGCCCACACCTTCTCCGCTATTGGCCCCGCCCACCTTTGAGGTCGGTAAAAGACTTAAATGAATGGCTAGACGAACTTGACATCTTCTTCACGACCGTGACTACCCATCAACAGACCGCTTTTGTCCTACATTTTCTCTCCCACACAGTCCGCCGCCGTCTGATGACAGCGGGAGTTAAAATCACTACTCCATTCCCTGCCGCCCGTCGCCTTTTGAAGAACCTTTTCGCTTCCCCTATCCACAGAGGTTTCGCTCTGTAACAGTTTGCGACGCTCCGACAAGAGCCTTCCCAGACACTCGATGATTTTGCAGCCGAACTCAACCGGTTGGCTGCCCTCGCTTTCCCCTCCAGCTCGGACCCTTATCGCCGAAGCCAAGTACTGCACCGCTGTATGACCGGACTCTTTCATCCTAAGATAGCTGAAGCGGTGATCACTCACCGTCCCTGATCTCTGAAAGCCACACTAGATTTTTTTAATTTTTACCAATCTTACCGCTCAATCCATCAGCCATCACCGGCAACCCCCTCTACACAGTCAGCCACATTCAACCCATCTACCTCTGTCCACCCGATGACTAGCCCCGACTTCCAACCGACACTCTTTCAACGTCCATCTCCACCTGCGATTCCACAAAGGCCGATGCCTACCCATCAGCAGAACACTAACCTCCCCGTCCGCTTTCCTCATCACAACCGCGGTTGCCGCTACTGCGCTGCGTTCGGCCCGGAAGCTAGACGGTGCGACCACAACCCACCTTGTAAGTCTTTTCATGTTTCATCTAATCCTGCAGATATATCCACACCCGTTTCCTCTTTTACGGTTTCCGTATCTATTGAAGATCACGACACCCAAGCGCTCATAGATGCCGCTGCTAATGTTTCTCTTCTTTCCCCTGCTAGCACCCCCCAGTCCTTTTTTTGCCTTATCGTACCATTTCCTCGCCCTCGTCTTATCCAGGCCGCTAACGGGACTCAAATCCCCATTTCTGGTTCAATATCATTACCTTTTCTTTTCTGCGATTCCCATGTTAGCCATGACTTCTTGGTTACGCCCCATAGCCCCTGGCCTATAGTCCTAGGACTAGATTTTCTAACACTCCACAACTGCCTGATTTATACTCGCGACCGACGCGTAGTTTTAGCTCAGGACCGAACCCCTTCGTCCCTTTCTGCTCTTCCCTCCCCAACCCCTGAACCCACACCCGATTTTGATCTTATGAACAACACGATCATGGCCGTTGTGGCACTCGAGCCCACTCCTCTAGACGACATCCTACCCCCTATATCTACCATTGGCGTTGCTGCGCGTAATCAGTTACGTGACCTACTAGCATCCTTTCTAGGTCTATTCTCTTGGTCCACTAATTCTATTGGAGGTACCCGTCTTATCCAACACATAATTGATACCGGTGATGACAAACCTGTCTGGCAACCCCCTCGTCGGATCCCTGTTCGCTATCGAGACGAGGTTGATAAGATACTCAAGGAACTCCTGGAGGCTGATATTATCGGACCGTCATCTTCACC
This sequence comes from Ligula intestinalis, assembly GCA_036362985.1. Taxonomy (NCBI): domain Eukaryota; kingdom Metazoa; phylum Platyhelminthes; class Cestoda; order Diphyllobothriidea; family Diphyllobothriidae; genus Ligula; species Ligula intestinalis. Next base: position 27,685 of record JAYGXS010000109.1, read on the forward strand.
CTGGGCATCTCCGATTACCTTAGTCCCCAAAAAAGACGGGTCCTTGCGGTTATGCATCGAGTACCGGCGCCTAAATGCATTAACGGTACGAGATTCGTTTCTTCTACCGCAGCTTGACGACACGATCGATTCCCTCGGTAATGCCCGGTGGTTTTCCACTCTGGACCTTAAGTCGGGGTATTGGCAAATATAGATCCACCCCAATGACCGCCAGAAGACGGCGTTTATCGTTCCCAACGGTCTCAACGAATGCAAGACCCTGCCTTTCGGTCTTTCCAACGCCACAGCCACTTTTCAACGCCTCATGTCCTTTGCCTATCCAACGAAATTAGGACCAGATTGGTGCTTGAAAGTTGAGCATCTAGATTGAAACGAAGCAGGTTTGATCACTGGAATCGGAGTTTTATTTTTCTGAGCTTTCGAACTCTTGCGGGAGTCCAGCGTCAGAGATAAAACCATCAACGAAAGCAGGCAACATATATAGGGGGAGGGGCGGGGGGTTAATTAACTGTCAAAGAAAGCAAGCAAAATGTTTATAGGGGAAAGGGGCCAATTAAGAAAGCAGCCAACATATAAAAGGGGGGGGTAATTAACTGTTAACGAGGGAAAGCAAAATGTGTAGGGGAGGGGTCAATTATCGGTCATAGGGGCGGGGGAGGGAAGGTAGCAGGGAGGGAGGGAGGGACAGGACCACCAGTGCCATGAGTCCGGAGATACCCGCGCAGGGCAACATATGAGGGCGCCAGCTCGATGCATCGGTTAACTGAGTTGTCATCCGACGCCCAGGCTTCAATTAGCTCTCGGCCCGTCTTGCTGCTTGCGTGGGCAATTATCTTCGCTGCTGCGAAGTTGAACTCGTGACCCGCTCCGTAGGTGTGGGTGGCCACTTGCGAAGAGTCATCACCCCGTCGAACAGCCGCCTTGTGTTCCTGTATGCGCAAACTTAGCATGCGTCCAGTTTGTCCCGTGTAGTTTAAAGGGCAGTTTAGACACGGTATGCGATACACCACACCCGACTGCTCACTGGGATTTAGCCGATCTTTGATCCTCATGACCCGGCTGCGCATTGTAGCCTTGGGACGATGCACAATTCCAACGCCTAGTCCTGCGGCAATACGCTCGGTCGCTTCTGACACGTCCTTGATATATGGCAGTGTATGCCAAATCGTGCGAGGAGGTTCTGTTTGGATCCTCGGAAGGCGGGGCCGTAGGCTTCGGTTTATGAAGGCTTTAGGATAGCCATTCTGCATAAACTGTTCGCGCAGATGTCGAGCCTCACATGCTCTTTCTTCCGGGTTGCTGCAGTGTGTCTGAATTCTTTTGAATAGCGTTTTCACACAGCTTCGTTTGTGAGCCATCGGATGATTGCTGTGGAAACTGAGAAGCTGTCTGGTGTTCGTCGCCTTTCTGTGCCGTCGGGAGTTCGCGTGACGAGCACGTCGAGGAAAGGTAGCTGCTGATCCTTTTCTTCTTCCCGTGTGAATTGTATATCTGGGAAGATCGAGTTGAGGAGATCATGGAAGCTCTGCAGCGTGTTCTTTTTGACGATAACGAACGTGTCGTCAACGTAACGGCGCCAAAAGATTGGGGGCTGTTGGGTGAAGGCAATCTTCTCCAGCTCCTGCAGGACCAATTCTGCTATTAGACCGGAAATTGGAGAGCCCATCGGAGTGCCTTTGATCTGTTCATAGGTTGTTCCAGCGAAGGTGAAGTAGGTCTTTTGACAAA
>JAYGXS010000109.1:29812-52138 GCA_036362985.1 Ligula intestinalis
GCCAAAAGATTGGGGGCTGTTGGGTGAAGGCAATCTTCTCCAGCTCCTGCAGGACCAATTCTGCTATTAGACCGGAAATTGGAGAGCCCATCGGAGTGCCTTTGATCTGTTCATAGGTTGTTCCAGCGAAGGTGAAGTAGGTCTTTTGACAAAATTCAAAGAGTCTCACAAGGTGTTCGATCTTAAGTGGACTCTTGGTTTCGTCGTAACGCTCCTCAAGTCTCCTGCGCAAGACATTTCGTGCCAAACTCGGTGGAATGGATGATAAAAGTGATGTCACGTCAAAGGAAACCATCACTTCGTCTGCTTCAATTCTCTGACCATGGAGATCTGTCAGGAATTGGGAGGCTGAACGGACCGAGGCAGTAGAGTTCTCTTGGAGGAATTTTAATTTCGAGTACATCCATTTAGCCAAATTATAAGTGGGGCTGCCTTTTAGGGCAACGATTGGCCGCAATGGAACGTTCGCTTTATGGATCTTTGGCAGACCATAGAAGCGGGCTAGGGCAGTATCTGTTGGTTTCTGTTGGTTTAAGATGACTGACTTTCTGTATGAATACTGTGAAAAAATTTGATGAACAGACGTCTCCGCCACGTCCATTTACTGAGCCAGACGTCGGAATTGCCTCTTGAATAATCATTTTACTAGTAAAGGTGTTCTCACAGTGATAGTCAAAGTGCACAAAATGTAGCACTGCTTAACTTCAAAAATAATGTTTCCACCAAAATATGCCGACCAAAACGTTGCAATATCTATGATTTGAACACTAAATCAACTTTGGACTGAACCCAAGCAACTTTATGCGCTTAGATGAGAGGCCGCGCTGCATGGCATCCTGTATGCAAAATCCGGGATACCTTATTAACACACGAATATGTCAATCAACGGGCAGCATTCGGTACGATATATGCTCATCTGCGAATTTCGCTTAGTCGTTTTACGCTGCGTTCACGGTATGTAAAAAACTGTTATTAAATAACCGCTTTTTACATTTACTTTAGGGCAAAATATTAGGGTTTTTTAATGCGTCAGCTTGCGAAGCTTCTTTATAGAAATCAAACAATGTGAAGTGAGAATATGTCCATCATGATTCAAATCAAAAAACGCATGCTGGTAAAAAAAGTATGGATACAAACGGTAAATTTAGTTAAAATATGAAAAAATCGGTGGCCTTTGCGGGATTATAACCGACACCGAAGGCAAAATCTGTAGTTTATTCACGTCGCATAAAATTAAAGATACCCTGTGATGTTTTCACTTAAGCTCTTAAAATCTGTGTATATATATTTTTTTGTGAATATTTGAGGTTCAGTAAGAGCGGAAAGATATAAATTGCACAATAATTGGTTCAGAGGATAAGGAGTAATCCTGTTTTATCCTGTAAACTATTTTACTACACATCCTCCTGCGTGGAATGTGGACCTTCGCACTAAGGTGAACAGGGTTCAGGCAGGTTTTTTAATCAACATATTAAGACAGAGGAAAGAAGTAAAAATGGCGTTTGGAGAAGAAAAAAGGTATAAACATTCACTATCTATGATTTTTTACAAAATTATACACTTCAGTTTATATTATCCAGGTCATTGTTGTCGAGAGAGTCAAGTTAACAATTCACAACAAATTTCATTTGTCTTTGTGTCAAGGACATCGTTTTGTAAAAAGCCTGATGTACAGTTACCGATTTTTGCGTAAGTCAAAATTTGATCTTTAAAGTATTTAAAAAAAAACTGATAACAACTTAACCGCATTTCGAAAGCAGTATGCGATTCATTGTAATCCATTATCGTAATTACGTACCAAAAAGGTCAGCAACATGTATTTGCGTGTAATGTGGAACTTGTTTTGTAATTGTACGCGACAATTTTACAGTAATATTCAGTCCCGGTTACAGGATCTCCCACCTTGTCGGATTTTCCCGTCTCAAACTATTTCCGAATTTTTTACTTTTGCTGTTGAAATTGATAATTGCGGGAGTTTGTTCTTCATTATTTCAAAACAAATGTGCCTAAAATTGCTCTTGTTTGCAAAATATCATCAAATATTCGTAATTTTGAACATTTTGTATGCCCAAAACGACAATAGAAAGCGGTTATCTTCCATCCTTCATACGTCAGTGCTGCTCAAGGCCCATCTGAAATTGACCAAAAGACGAAAAATCCCAAATTTCGTCTAATGATCCCCTACATGAGGGATGGTTCGAAAGCGACATCTCAAAACTTTTCGGCATTTGAGTGACCCATAGACAACATTTTACCATCCGACAGCAGATATTGAGGCGTAAGTAACTGCTTCCGGCAACGGAATAAACAGCAGTTGTCTACAGCATATCCTGCAAAAATGGCAGTGCAAGGTTTGTTTGTGAAAGAAGTAAACGCCTCTGCACAAGACTGCATGAACAAAAAAATGCTATGAATCGCGAGTAGGGACTGTCACCTGTATACGGCCACGTAGAGGGGGAGCTTTATAGCTTCGCTTTCGAAAACACAATAGTCCTTTGCCTATCCAACGACTTAATGACCAGATTGGTGCTTGAAATTTAAGCATCTGTGGGCACAATCAACAAAAATATTAATTTAACTCCAGCCCTCCGTAAAAAGCTCTAATCAGCCTTGACGAGGCCGCCGGCACTAGCTTCGTCAAAAATGGGTCAGCGTTTCGGCAGGGAAAGAGAACTAATCATGACTCATACGACGTGGGCCTTCCAGCCTCCGATAAGCCCACACCCAAGCCCAGGCCTATCAAACGCCAACTGGTCCAGCCAGCCGAGAGAAGACGCGTTAGCGACCGGCCAAGGGCGCACAATGTGCCACCCTCACTCGCATGTTTAGGCTCGTCGGAGTGTCGATTTTGGATGGGCTTTTGGCGGCAATGACGTAAGAAAGACGGCGGATAACCATTCTATATGAAGGATAAATTGAGGCATTTTGCCTCCACTTTTTCCCGTCGTCGTCAGTAATTTAACTGAAAAACTATATATTGACCATCCTATTGAGTGCACATTTATTATGACACTGTATCCTGTTATCTGTATTCCTGATTTCGGAACTCGGTGGATAAATAAACTTCAAGGGATGGCGACAGGGACATTTTCATGAACGAAAAGTTTCCAGGAAGACATATTTGCAAATCTTATCATGCCCCTAAATTTGCCATTTTCTATGTTGTAAAGGAGCTGCGCTTCGTAATTTTTTTTCGTCGCCCTACTTATAAGGTGTCTGCAACCTGAAAGTAGAGTAAACAAAATTGTTGCGTTCTCACGCTCTGTTAAATATCTTGAAATAGATGTTATTCTTGTTTGCAGACTCTGCTCGATGTCAAGAAATATTTTATTTTTCAAGCTTCGCATACATTCACGGCCAATGATTCGTTATTTATTATTAATTTGATGAATTTTCTGTATATAACTTTCACACAATGGACAGCTAATCTGTTTTTCCAGACGACGGCTAACAATATGTTTCGTTAAGGAACTGACCAGCCCGACGTTGCCAAATAAAGACGAGCAACACAAATAAAGAACAATGCCACCTATGAGTAGACACCTCTTTTAATCTGTTCTCGTCCGAAAGAAAATCAAATTATCTCCACCGTTGGTGATTTGATGGGTCATTCAATTGTAGCATCTCGAGTTTTCTCTCGTTTAGCAAGGAGGCGTCTGACAGATGTGAATATAAAGACACACACACACACATAGAGAGGCTAGTCCCTAATCTCGTGTCATTAACCTGTGGAGTTTTTGCCTATGTACCTTGCGCACTGTGGCATAGTCAGTTTAGCAGTCGATTTTGAGGCATAACATAGGCCGTAGCCCTTTTCGGCTACCGGGAACCACCTGCTTTGCATGCTACAATGACCACCCTCCCTAATCCCTCTTCAAGCCTCTCCTCTGTTTTTCCGCAGATTCACGACTTATTACCTACACATCGCTTACAACTGCTTCCTCTGCTCGCGACTGCATAGTCTCGCAAGATCGTGGTCCTGCTGTAGCTGATCCCAGCTACTATCCGCCACTGAATAAGAAGCCGGCTCTGCCGAGCGTTGGCACCCAAGCGAGGTCTGAGTTTCGCGCTAGGCGTCCAGTAAATGATGACCTTCCCAACGCATCAGAATATACTGCTCATATGATGGACACAAGTACCTGTTTTTTTGGCACTGTTCGCAATTTGAACATTTGTACTATTATCGTTGACAATTTCTGTGCGAAGAGTCATTCTGTCTTAACAATATTCAGCTCTCCATGGGGCTAGAGCTCAAGTCTCACAGCAGAGTGGGATAAGGAATAAATTTGTAGTAGTCGTAATGGCATTTGTAGAAGTCCTAGCAGTTATAGAATATTTGAATAAAAATTAAATGTTCTAGCGTTTTTAACGCAAAAAGCAAGATACTTTGCTTTGACATCTAACTGACATTTTTTAACATGTGGATGACTTTATTGCAAGTTACCTAGTCGAATTCATCAACGTCAGTTACAACAGTGACAGAAGCACTTCTGTCAGTGAAAAGTACTAACGTAAGTAACTAGGCTCCTCAAACCGTAAAATTCGTTTTATTGTGCACCATTTGCTAAATTCTAATTACCTTTTTTAATTTTCAAAAATGTTTTTTTTTACAAATACATTTTCTCGTTCGTATTCAACGGCTTTATTAACCTTTTAGAGTATCAAGGTCTTAGTGTTTTGAACGCAACTAACCTTTTCTTTTATAGTCATTACTCCGATAGCATAGAGTAAATGCTAGAGCTAACATGGTTACAAACGTCACTGAAAACTGCGCACTCGAAACCGTTCGGGATTTTTTTCCCTGCTTCACACTTTTGTGTTTAGGGCAGCTCATGCGGTCTGCCACGTATGATGTACTGATGAGACCTAAGTTAGACTTACCGCTGAATTCCAAAAGATTAGGGAATTTTCTGTGCGTGTGTGATGAAGCTAAATTCAAATTGTTGGCATGACGACGGGTAAGACACTTTTGACCTCTATCTTTGGAGTGCGTACAGCAACACACGAACAAAGTACACCTCTAGATTGTCATGCACCATAGAATCTCTGCATGAGTGTTAAAAACGATGGCTACTTTGGATGTTACGAGATGTCTTAAATAATTACTAGCACGCATTGACGGGCTGATGAACTACATGCATAGTGACTGGGGATGATAATCACGCTTGTTCAGGTAAACGACTATCCGGAGGGAAATTTTTATATCCTATGCACACTGTTACTGATTAGCTCATTAAAGCGCTGATGCAATTTTGGTTTGGTGCGTAGCATTTAATCATTAAAATCCCTCAGCACAAACCATTATTATGTGCAGATTGCTGAAGAATGTTTGGGCGGTCCATTTCGGGAATTCACAAAGAATTTAATTAGAGAGCGGTTTCAATAAGATGGTGGTTCACTTTAGCGACCATATCTAGTCGTTTATCGAAGAAATAATGTTACGTGATACGCATATTAGTTTAAGGTGTTGTTATTTGATTATGATGCGCAATCCGAGGGACAAGAAATTGTTTCTTCGGAATTTTTGAAGTTCTGTGGAACACAGAAATCATCAGTGGTGGATGCTTTAAGCGAAAGTGTTTACATCATTTATGGGATGCGGTTGCTGTTCACAACAACATTCAGGCGCATACAACTGAAAGAAGGAATGCTTCCTAAAAATACCCTTTCTTTCAGTATAAAATTTAAAATAAGGCATAATTTGCAAACAAATGTGTATAATTAATACTTTTTATGCATATTTTTCATCAAGTGTATTAGAATTTATACAGGCAGTTAAAATCAGTGACAAAACCATACTTTTTAATTTTTTAATTTTTATAATGCATACGTTTTGTAAGTGGTCAAAACGAAAGTCATTAAAAGGGCCGCTTCATATCATGGCTGAAATAACTTCTGAATAGACTGCAAGATAATCTGTTTCACAAAGTAAGTCAATGCTGATAAACCAAATAATTTTTACCTTTAGCAATTTTTCGGCATCTTGCACGAATTCTGGTGCGTACTTTTATTCGTTTGAAACCCTCCAACCACTACCAACTTCCCCCTGCTGCTGACAAACCAAATTAAGTAGTGAAAATATATATTAAAATTATGGTAAAATAAAAATTACCATGCTAACAACATCAATTTATACTACTAATGTATGTCTGTCGCCAGCAAGTGGACATTTAAGCTTGGTTTAGGGGTTTCACCCCAAATATGCGCTTTCAATTGCGGTCTACGCCCATAGACCATATATTTATTCATATATACTGGGAACAGAAATTAATTTCACGGAGACTAAAAAAGCTGAGCACTGTACATTTCCGTGAGATGAATAATTATTTATAGAGTCATATGTAGAATATTTAAAAGCCAATTTGATTTTAAGAACACAATTGCAGTAAGTAAACCATGAATTATTTATTTCAGGGCATTTATTGCCACCATTTATCGTGATCGGAGGCTTATTGAGAGGATACACCTGATATAACTTCTTGAAGAAAAACAGCCTTTAATAAGACTCGTTTAGTTTGCGTAAAAGCGAAATGACCCAATTGATTTATAAAAAGGTTTCTTCAGTCAAAATATTTTTGCCTATTACCATTAGTTGATAACTACTTATTACATATCGTCGAATAATGTGTGGCACCATTTCGATCGTTTTTGATGTCTTCATTGATCATTCGTGCTCATATTCGACGTTGACATCAAATATTTTAAAATAAGATATATATATGAATTGCCTTTACTAAAAACTATGAGAAAATGGATATATGTTCTTTTGAATGTGGTGGTGCGGATCATATGACGAAATGCTTCAAAACCACATTGCGGGGAAAAATAACCTCTGCTAGGTAGCTAGCACATTAGTTTTTAAAACTTATATAAATGCGCTTTTTATAATAGGTTTCCACCTAAAAAAGCGTTTTTGTAGATATTCAGCGGTCCATTACGGGAATTCACATAGAATTTAATTACAGAGGGGTTAAAATACGATGGCGGCCTAATTAAGCGACCGAATCTGGTCATTTATCGAAGAAATAAATTTTCTTGATGCACAAATATCAGTTTAAGTTGTTCTTATATTTATTGATATAAACCGCGAACAAAAATTAATTTCAAGGAGACTAAAAAGCCGAGCACTGCACCTTTCCGTGAACTGGATAATTATTATCAGAGTCATATGCAGAATATTTAAAAGTCGTTTCGTTTGCTTAAACGCGTAATGTACCCAATTTATTTATAAAAATGTTACTTTGTCAAAATATTTTTACATATTACCATAAATTGATAACTATTTATTACATATCTTCGAATAATGTGTGGCACCATTTTGATCGTTTTTTATGTCTTCGTTGATAATTTGTGCTTCTGTTCGACGCTTACATCAAAGTCTTTAAAATAAGGTTTACCGAAAACAATTAGTAAATATATATTAGTTCTTATAAAGTTGGCGGTGTGGATCATATTACGAAATGCATAAAAACCACACTGTGGGAGAAGAATAACCTCCGCAAGGTTGCTAGCATATTGGTATTTACAATAAATAAAAATAAGCTTTTCATAATAGGTTTCCACCTAAAAAAGCGTTTTTAAGTTATTTGGCTGATGATTTGCTTTTCATATTGACAAAAGGCAATATCATGATTAAATTAGAGACTTTTTAAATTTTTAATATACATGAAGTTGAACAATTCAATGGAACTGGAAATTTAAGAACATAGTTGTCTCGTTATAATGGATTATCTTTAACATAATTGGATTAATTCCATGATCTTTTGTAAGCTTGCGAACCCAAAAAAGACTTTCCCTCTACATGGCCATTTTTGGAAATGCTGACTTTACTTCAGTATTTTCCGTTTCTTACTAACACATAAGCCGAACGCGCACTTTACAAACTTGTTTTTATTTTAAGATGATTTGCTTTTAAAAAGCCTCCTTAATATTACCTTCACAACATCTTATATGGCATATTAAGCTCATGCGCTTGTTGATATCGGTTGAGTAAAACAATTTTTTCCTCCAAACCCGTTACTATAATTTATGACACAAAACTTAACAGAATGGCAATAAAACGATCTTTAAGTCGTTAACTTTCGCTCGCTTCTGGAAATAAATGCGATCCTTATATTTCGCTTAATTTTCGTTAGTGGAACACGGTAAAAATTTTCAAATTCTTGATGAGATCAATTTACTACCTGTTGTACTCATTCTGGAATTCTTCCATGGCAAAATGCATATTAGTAAGAATATTTGCTCTGTGGTACCTTGAAGCATAAGAAAAGTCCTCCAGTCTAAACTTGCATATTTCCCATAATAACTTTAACTGAGAGGCAGTTTTCCCAACTAAAGCCTTTCTAAGTTCCGCAAATATTCCCATGGTTAATATTATGAGTCAGTTTATGGCAAACAATTGGTTTCAGCAACTCTTCATCTGACCACACATTTGCAAGGGAAATTAACGCTGTTAATAATAATACAAGTTTGAATAGGTAGAAAAATCAATGATGATCTAACACGGGCGCTGATTGGCCAACGCGGACTATGTCAGTTTGCGCATGTAGGCCATGTCAGCGTGTTGGTTAAGGGATTGTCGCTTGTTGGTAGGGGCGAAATCTTATCGCCACCTGGTGTCGGTTTAGGCCATGGAAGTGACAGAGCTTGTGTCAGAGTCTTCTGACAAAAAAGCACTGGATATGCTAGCCTTATAGCTACTGCTTCGGCTGTTGCAAGCATCCGTTGGCGTAGGCCTTTGTAAAAATTAGATGGCAGACCACCTGAAAGGTTTCTTGAGTATCAACTCGATGGTTCGTATTGACTAGATTTGCGAGAATAGCACTCGAGGTCGATCTAGTTTTACCTTTACTTAGTCAGGTCGGTATGTGCTCACGCACCCTCTTCTCGAGATGCCTCGTTGTACGGCCGATGTATCCCGCTCCACAGAAGCAAGTGAAAGAGTAAATGCACATTGATGTGGCCTTCAAAGTGAGTCTGTCTTTACCTCACAATCACAGGAAAGCATTTGTGATTGCAGTCCTCAAGCGTCGTCTGACCAGCTCGCTGGTTGCATCGCCTAAGAAAGGCAGTCTTATGAACACGTCTTTTTTTCCTGCACTTAAGGTGACAGGCTTTTTGGCACGTTCACAAATATTTCTGAGGATAAACCTTTCCGGGTATTCATTTTCAATTAGTGTATGCTGAAGCTGTTGGAGTTCTGCTTTGACAGTTTCAGGAGGACAGATCTGTCATATTCTAGCTGCTAATCCCTGGGCAAGATTTCGTTTTATATTGACAAGGACAAAACTGTGGAAGTTTGTGTATTATCCTGTCAAGGTTTTCTTTCGGAAAACCCTGCGTAGGATAGATCCATCTTCTTGCCTTCGCAGAAGGACGTCAAGGAACGCAATTTCATCGTCCACTTCAGTCTCAGCAGAAAACTCGAGCAATGGGGGAGCGCTGTTAAACTTCGTGACCAAGGCGTCAATGTCAGCGTTACACTCTGTCAAACAGAAGATATCATCTATATATCGACCATAGAATGCAAGGTCATTGATCGTGTCCCCTAGAATCGTTTTCTCGATCTTGCCCATAAAGACACTTGCAAGAAACGGTCCAAGTGGTGAGCCCATCGCCACACCATCAATCTGTCTGTAAAACTGACCATTGCAGAGAAATTGGACATTTTGTGTGCATCGCGTGAGGAGATCTTTGAGGGTTTTCACGGGCATACCTATCTGGTAGTTCGTGTCTCGAATGACGTCGCAGAGGTAGTTTATGGTTTCTGCCACGGGTACATTGGTGAATAGTGACGATACGTCCAATGAGAGCATCTTACTTCTTGCAACGTTCATATTCTTTATTTTTTTGACAAATTCAAATGTGTCTTTCAGGCTTCGAGGATACATGTAACTTCCAAGAGGTTTCAGCTTACCTATCAGCCATTTAGCAATGTTGTGTATATGAGAAACTTCCCTGCATCAGGTGTTAATACTGTGGCACTAGTATTTTATAATTTTAAGGCCATTCACTGATAATTGATAACAAAAATCAAGTTTAAGATCAAGCTCAATTTGAAATGCAGCATGTGAGATAGGCAAACTATCGCTTTTATGACATGGAAACCATGAGACAATATAAGAGCGCGATATATTTACTCAATCAAATCTGTGACCATTTTCAACCCGGCGGCGTTTTTTAGATTCAGTCAAATATTTGTTAATATATCTGCATTACCACGTCAGTTCACGAAAATGCTATATTTACTTTAATGAACCAAAAGGCAGGTATCCCAATAAATATATTTTCCTGAAAAGGCATTCTTTAGGAAATAAGAAAGTTTATTGACTAAATTTTCGACACTGGATCCCCAGCTCGTCGTCAGCCTTGAGAGAAATTTGCTGCCCTGTTGTTAGCAAATTTATCTAAAGTGTTGAAAATTTACTAAATAAACTTACTTATTTCCCAAAGAACGCCTTTTCGTGAAAATTACTTTTATGAATTCACGCAGGCTATCTGCAGATAAACAGTAGCGATAGGATCAGCAATTAACGTGCAATCGTCGCAGAAACTTCGATTATGCTAAACTACAAAATGCGGATCGATATAGCAGAATTGCGAGATTAAACCATATGTTTAACGCCCAATTCAAATACAGTAATCTGAAAGATGGAAAAATATTCGAGACCCAGGAAGTTGAATATACGACGAAAAAGGCTTCTCTGAGACCAGTTGTTCCCTTGTCCGACGTTTCTAAACCCTCACGTGAGTCGATTGTTAAGAAATAAAACTATGTACCGCTCTTTGTTGGTAGTGACCTCTTGCCCTGCCATTGATTTTTCACGCAACACCAGATAAGCATGCAGAAGATCGAAATATATTTATAGGGATTTCTGGTAGCCCAATTATTCTCATGCTTTCCAAATTGAAGCTGCGCTCTTGCGACGATGTGTATTCGACTACCAACGAAAACCGACGCCAGAGAATATTAGAAGGCAGCTAACGTTGGCTACGCCTACATAGGTGTGGCAGGGGGGTAGCACTTGTGATTGGCTCAAGCGATCAAAGATGACAACATCACAAGGTGGTATATATGCATGCCTGTTGATGGAGTTGGACTCTGATACCCAGTTTACCAGTAGTTCCCGCTCTGCCCTATAAGCAACGCGTGCCGGTATCTTTTAATTCGAGAAGTCGAATTCGTGGCTTTCTTCCAGAGTGTTGGTAGCGATGTTGACCAGGGGGTCTCCTCTACGCACTGGCCGGTTGTGTTCCGTTATTTTCGAGCTAATTTTTCACCCCGCCTGCCCTGTATAGAGGCAAGAAGTGTCATGCATGCATCGCGAATGAGCTTGTAATTAAAGTATATGGTACGGTAAAGAGCATTTGTCAGGTCTTCTCCGATGATTTTCAAGCATTTGGTCTGTTTCTCCTTGATTATTGTTATGTTCTTGCACAAACATAGGTGATATTCCTGGATTAGTACCCGAAGCATTGTGCCGTTCGTTTATCTTGCTTAGTTTTGCTGGCCGGTTTTTTCACATGTTATCTCGGCAGAATATTTGAATCTAGGCATCTCTGGTAGAAAATAGGTTGAGCGCATCTTGAAGCCTGTCAACAGGCAAAGTTTCCAACTGACGTTATGTTGTAGGCCCTTTGCGTTCTCCAAATAGACAACCCCACTTTTAAGCTCATGTGGGAATATAATTAACGTCGATTTATGATAAAGGACACTATAATTAATTCCCTGTTTTATCTATTTAAGAATGTTTTCATTTGCCGACTACAGCAATGTCGATAAAAATCGCTTGAGGTTAATTTTTAGTGCATGTGTTTTTCAGTAATACCACTCCTCATAGTAAGTAAATTATTGTTAAAATTTATTACCTAAATCTACCTTTACTGGCAAATTCAACAGAAAATAATACACGCATTGCGATGACAAGACCTGCCAACAGAAACCCTCTTCGTGGTCATTTAACAAATGAGGCTGCATTTGCTGCTATTTTGTGTTTTTATCATTAATCAAACACGACGAAGAAGGCAGGCAGGCTGCAGGCCAGCAAACAGGCCAACTTTTCACCAGCTTAAACAGCCATAAAGGGCGCACAAGTCATGTCAGGCTAAAGGCAGTCAATCTTGTACACGCCAACACTAATCAGCGCCTAAAATGCAGATCAAAAATTGTGCATCGAGCTGGGACATAAAATAAGGCAGGCCACAAGGCTGAAGAAGTCACCGCTAGCAGGAGGAAACACCAATTTTTCAGGGTAATCCATAAGCATAAAAACATGATCTATCTTCATTGCAGAATTGTTTGAGTAACATTTGTCGCCTTCGTAATTGCGAACCTTAATGGTTGAGATTCCAGAGGGAGAATGTGTGTTGAGTGCACTTTTGATATGCTCAATGCAGGCGGAACTACAGTTAGAGTTCGTATGTAACTATAAACTGGAAAACGTGTTTTAGAACCAAGAAGCTATACACTCCTTGATTAAATTGTTCCAATTGAGTGCAGAGTGGTACGAAAAGAATACAACGAGGGAAAAGTTGCATGCGCATTCCGGATAACATCTATGACTTTGAGTTGACCCAAGTGTAAAAAACTCTAGGCGTTTGGCGGGATTTGAACCCGCGCATCAGAGAAAGCCTTTATCGGAGGCTAACGCTCTACCGCCAAACGCCTAGAGTTTTGGGCGCTTGTAGCTTAGCGTACTTTGCGTACGCAATGGACAAAGGTGTATCAAAATCGACCATTCTAATCTGACAGAACCACCTTAAATTGCGCTGCAAACTCATGATCAAAATTTCTTCCGCACTTATATAGAAAAATGCTCTGATTATTTTATTGCGTCAAGTTGAACATTATAAACGAAAACATGACTTGGTGTTTGAGAAAATGAATTAGCACATGGAGGACTCGTCCTGTATTCGTACTTCATCTTCTCCATTGCACAATGAGCACGTTACTGTAATAAACTGCACCTGGCCGTAACGTAAATTTCCTACAGATTTATAGCCTAGGATACCAATTAACCACACCAGGTTTCATGGCTGGTATCAGTTAAATACATGGTCCATGAGGACGTCGAATGTGAGACGTTAGACCCACAAAGCCGATTGGTCAGGATTGGTAGACTACGCACGCGGCATAAAGGACTTCATCTGGCGAAGAACAGGTGCCAAATTATTCGCTTTCTGAAGTTTTGTTGACAAGACAACTACTGGGAGAGGCAGAAACAAATTTAACCTCTCCAGTTGAACACCCTCTCTCCTTCCGAAGTGTTACGTTATTTGGCATGCCTTCAGACACTTTGGCTTCTTCGTCTGTCGGAACCAGTCATGAGTTCATGCCGTACATTTCTGTACATTTTCACCTGTCTAGTGGACTGGCATTCACTACGAAGTGCGTTCTTTTTTACGTCATGAACGCAGAGCACACAAATATGTCCTGCGGCCCTTGCCAAGTAGTGCGGCTGAATGCATCTCTGACTTTTCGAATAACTACCACAGCACTTATTGTGTCTGGTCCAGTGTTTGGTCCTTTAAATTGGGGCAGCAGATGTGCAGCTTATAATGTGCTCTTCTCGAAGTCCCTATCGTGATTCGAGCAACCGGCGTGGTCGGTAAACATTTTTAGCACTTTCTACCCAAACGCAGACGTCGGTCTGCTGTAAAAAGTGCCGAGACAGTTGAAACTATACCGCCAGTGAAGCTTGATATTCTACGTCACGTTTGGGCACAGTAAATTAAAGCATCCTTCTGATTTTCCAAAAGGATAGATGAAGTGCGAATATGGAACGATTCTTAATGTGGGAAGTTTTTTTCAACCATCAGTGTATGCATTCATTTTTAATGTGCGGCCTGGTAAAATTTTAATAATTACTCATATGTTTTTGTTAAATTACGGACGCAGAAAAGTAAAAATGAACTTATTTGTTAGGGCCTTTGGCAGCTTTGCTTATTTTAGTTCACCCAATTGTGAATAGACTCTGGGCCTCAGTAGGAGTCAAACTCCCACCACAGAGAAGGATATTTCCGCAGACAAATCTCTATTTTTGAGCTATGCGTCACAACGTACACCGTGGCTATAATTACACTTGGCTTTATTTTACCAGCTCTGGTTAACGCTTGTATGAAGTGCACCATTACGCAACGGCAAGCTGACTGCCCAAGTAGGATTTCCTAAGCAATCATCTAGAATCCACCAGAATGACTACTTAAATGGCACGGCCTTGCTTATTTCAGTTGACTGGATTCTGAATAAGCTGGCGGCCTCTGTCAACTAAGTTATGCAAGTCTGCCATAATCCCCTTAACAATGAAGCCATGACGCTAAAATTGACCCTAGTTTGATGATATTCACGGCGCACGTTGAGCCTTAAATAACTTCATGTCATCAATGGCTCGCTACAATGTTTGCAATCGTGCATCAGGATTATCGTTGACTGCAGCATCATGAAAATTATACAGAAAAGAATACTGTACTGCGTGTTTTCTATGTATACATTGAAATATTAAGTGGATCTGATAAAGCAAAGGGAGACCGGAATGGCTATTTCTGGCTCATTAGCCATAATCATCCAGTCATACCCAATCTCGAGGATAGGCAGCCCCGAGATGTGAACATGGGATCTTCGGTCATTGCGTTCAAGACACTACCCCTAGTCTAGGGTTTCACTGCTTTAGCTGTTGTGATCGGGAATATGAGGAATGAATGTGCTATCACCGATCTAGTAGAGAGACAATTAAGTTCGGATTTGCTAAGGAGCTCGCAACGCAAACCCTCAAGACCGTCACATGGTGGCCAGGTATTAGGACGAAGTGGACCAGGCAAAGGGAAAGAAGACCAGAATGGCCATTTCTGGGTTATTTGCCGTCATCAGCCATAATACCCAATCTCGAGGGTTGGCACTCGCAAAATTTGAACCCGGGACCTTTGGTCATTTTGTTCAAGACACTACTTCTTTTCCAGGGGTTCCCTGCATTGTCGGTTGTGATCGGGTATATGATGAATGAGTTCGCTTTTACCAATCTAGTTCCTGCATATGATGGATGCGAAGAGCGAAACCACATTGAATGAAACCATTATTTAATCACGTGAAACTTGATCTCCTTTAAGTCTGTCAAAAACCTCTTTGAACATTAAATGGAGGACTCGGAGTTCTTTGTAAGTGGGTGCAATTGGTGGAACAACCACTAAGATACTTTATAGTTGGGTACACCGATCAAGGAGACTATCAGTCGCAGTGGGATGCCAATTTTGTGAACTATTGGAAGTCAGTATATTTTGGTAATGGTGAGCTCGTCCTCTTTTAGGGATTCGGCAAGAGGTCCTGAGATGTACTTCCTGTCTCTTAGGCGTTTTAATGTTTTGTAATGCTAGGATTTTGCGCATTTTTGGGGTCGGTTGACAGAGGTTTGCATGGTAAATCGTCTTTAAAGAGTGATGCCATCTTTTGTATGTAGTGCTCTTTGTTCAAATAGAAAAGAACTTCCTTTGTTGGCAGGTAAGATGATAATATTTATTTCTTTGGAGTGAATATTATGCCCTTATTTCGTCGCACGACAGCATTTGGTGCTTATCGCGGTTTTTAAATCATTCACGGTGCTGTTGCGAATGCTGAATCGTTCTTCTTCTGCTAGAGTTGCTCAGGTTATGATTGATTTGAGACTGGCAACAAAGTCAAGATAATTCGAATCTGAAGGATTTTACTTCATGCCTTTGCTCCGTACGATTTCTTCGGTTGGTGTCAGTAATTTTGAGGATAGGTTAACAACTTTGTTTCCGCTTGTGGATTGAGTGCAACATTTGTGAGGAATCTTCGTCCACTTCTGCTCTAAGCTGTTTCTCTTCTTCTGCCGTTTTACTTCCGAGCCATGCCTAATACATCTTTTATACGTGAGTTCCACTGAAAGCCCATCCGAAATCAACCGTCCAGTTAGCCCAATTATGCACGTAAGGTAGGCACATCGTGCGCACTTGGCCGGCTGCGCTATGCCTGCTTCATAAAGGTAATGTTGTCGATCTGTATATATTGAATCAGTTTTCGAAAGAAAACGAAAATTTCAGGCGCAAATACTCTGCAACTCTTTAACAACTTTTTTTCTGCTTAGCATTCACTTTACGATGATGAAACATGCTTTATTTGAGTTGAACTCAGTCCATCGTCTTTAATATAGACCATCGTTTTAATTGTCGTCTTAACACTGATCAGCGCCTAAAAGGCAGATCAAAGATTGTGTGTCAAGCTGGGACATAACTTTCGGAAGTCCCTATATTTTGGTAATGGTGAGCTCGTCCTATTTAAGGGATTCGGCAAGAGGTCCTCAGATGTACTTCCTGTCTCTTAGGCGTTTTAATGTTTTGCAATGCTAGGATTTTGCGCATTTATGGGGTCGGTTGACAGAGGTTTGCATGGTAAATCGTCTTTAAAGAGTGATGCCATCTTTTCTATGTAGTGTTCTTTGTTCAAAATAGTAGTGGCACCTACTTTGTTGGCAGGTAAGATGATAATATTTCTTTCTTCGGAGTGAATTTTATGCCCTTATTGGTGCATACTACTCAAACAGTCACTTTTTATTATACGTGCTTTGTCTTGGCGGTCGAAAAGAAGCTCGTTAAAAAGCCGGCTTCCTGATGTGTCCGAAATATGTTGACATTTTGCCGTTTGATTGTTTCTGTTGCAACTATTTGCAATAAATATGTTCTTATCGAAGACTCTTTTCAGAATTTTGGATGCCATTGCATGAGATAGTAAATCTACTGTACATTCTGAAAGCCATATGAAAATAAGATCGGAAACAACTGAAATAAAAGCTGCATTTGTGTCTGCGGGTGCAATGATTACTATCATAAACTGCATTGGAAGATAGGAGACGCAAATGAGTGAGGAGACGCAATACGTCCAACATTTTCGTTTTACAATTCATAAACCATTGTTTCAAATGTGAACACACAAGCAACATATTTTCCAATATAGTATTTGGCCTTTTAAAAATGATCCTTTGAATACTTTCGAGTTTGTTTTCTTTCTTAGAAACGAGCATGCTTCTTGTAAAGGTGATCTACGAGAAAATCGTCGTTTCGGTGACGCATGGAGTCAATAATGACCGCGTTGCTGTACAAAGAATGCAAATTGAAGACTGCCCTGCTGTTTTGCGCTCCAAACTCCCCTACGGTGCCATTAGTAGTGAATATGGCATTTCAGGATCAGCAAATATTGCAAAGCATCTTTAAAGTTTAGTTTGCAGAGCTTTTCAAAGTTTTCCTTTCCATTGTCGTTTACATCAAATGCTTAATAAATTGAGTTACCTACGGGATTGTATTTTATATGCGCATGATGGATCCAAAATGAAAAAAGGTTTTGCGGCAAAACCATCGTAGGGTCATGCTGACATAATTGCAGCCAATGATCCATATTTTTCAGCAGAGAATGATTTCATTCAATAAGAGCAAGGGATAAGGTTAAGTAAAACGTCAAAACGTCTCAACTACCACTGCCGGATCCGACACCGACGCCGGGTGGCGGTCGTTTACTCCTCTCCCCCCCCCTCCAGCCGACAGTTGCTCCTTGCGAGCAGCTGACAGTAATTTATGCTCCCTGAACCGACCCATGACTGATAACAAGAGTCTATAATTATTATCATCCTCCCCCACGGAAAAAAAACTCTACATGCCGATCTCACTGAGCCGGTGGTGTAAAACGATGGAATTCAATCAAAGGACATTTTCAAATCCTGTGCAAAATTAAACGCAGTGCAATTTTACAGGCCCGATGATGAATTCCCAAAAGCATATATCTGCCAAAAACACTTTTCTTGTTATTAAAAAGATAAAGCAAATACAAATGAACTTGAAGAAAAAAAATCGATGAAATAATTTCGTGCATGTTGTCATACGAATATATAAGTTAACACAGAGACCTTCTTCCCAAAAGTAGTATATAATTGAGCAAACCAGCCTAGAATCTGCATCTTAAATCGTTGGCTCTAACATAACCTTTCCTTACCAGATTTATGCATAAATACTAAAAAAGTTGAAATGTACCGGGAAGGACTATATCAGCTACTTTTAAAAATGATGTTACGAAGATATGCTCTAGTGCAGTAGGATCCTTAAATCAACCATACACGCTTCGTTCTATCGAAGATTTGCTTTTTCTCAGAAGACAGCGTGTATTTAAATCCAATTTTTCATTGGCTCAAGAGGCACAGCGATGAAAGTTAGCACTTTGCGCATAAGTACTCACGATATCCTTTGTAAACGTGTAGAGGAATGTGCCCTTTGCCTATTTGGCAACGGATCTGACAAGCCTATTCTTAGTTTCAAAATCGCGCATCGTGGTCTCCATATGAGAGCTTACTGTCATCTGGGCCGGCATACACTTTGAAGCGTCGACGCCAATGTCACGCCTTCACATTTTGACTAAAACATCAGTGCAACTGCCGTGCCTGGAAGATAAATATGCCAAGAATTCCCACTGTCTATGTCAACATTAAATTTCTACCCGTAAAAGAATGTCTCCAAATATATTGAGCACCTGTAAATGCGTGCTCCTGTGTGAGCCTTGTGCGATCAGTCAATGTCAATTTTGGCGTGTGGAAGCACTCATGAAGCGATGTATGTTCATATTACATGTTCTTATCCGTCAAAGCGTGAAGCCTGGTTATTTGGCTGTGCTCCGCTGATGCTTATGCATGCAAATGGTTTGTAGGCACAAATATTTTTAAAAAACAGATTGCTGAAAAAAAAACTCATTCCTGTGACTCCTCCAAACAAATGTTTTTTGACCCGGAATTGAACCCGCACGGTTTGAATTTTCGAGCAAAACCAAGGCGATTATATTTCAAGTTTTATACAGAAAGATACCGTCTTTGGACAAAAATTGAATCAAAAAAACCTATTGTTCTTAACAATCTTCCGTCCAATTTCCTTCGATACCCCCACTGCTCGACGAGGAACTCTTCTCCAAATCGGGCATCTCACTGAAAATATTGGCTCGGCCTACATAGTCTTATTGTCCCAATCAGTCTCGTCAGGTTTCTGAGGAGTATCCACGGACAGGCTGAGTCGTTATATTTATATACTGCTGTGTATAATTACTAGAAGACTATAATTATCTAAGTAAAGGCCACCTTATCATTTTATATCTTGCTTTTTTCAGCCCAAATTAGTACCAGTTGGCAACTATTAGACTACACTATCTCGGTGTATAATCGCTAGAAAACTTTATTCATATAATAAAGGACACCCTATCGTTTGTATTTTCCTTACGCCAATATACTCCCAGGTAGTAACTATTAGACTTCACTTTCTCGGTTGCTGATACGTCTAGTCCGACCGACGCCGCAATAGTTTATAAGTATAACGTTTGAGCTAACGTTTTAGCATGCCGAACTTAGAAATCCACGACGAAACTGTGGATGAAGAAAAAGCCCCTTCGGAAGCCGGCGTCGTTCCCCTGACCTTCGATTAAGGAGGCAAACGTCTTAGCCGCTCGACCACTACGACCCAGATTTGCGACTCACAGAAAAATAAGTGCATTGACAGGGTTGACACGATAAATTTTGCCAACGAACTCCACGACCAAACTGTTCCAGCCACTGCAACCCAGCTACGCGGCTTACAGAAAGTTATGTGCATTGACAGGGTTGACACGATAAAATCCGCCAACTACCTAACTGTCCTAAGTGAAGAAAAAGGTTTTTTCCGGAGTCGGCGTTGATCCCTCGACCTAGGATTTAGGAGGCGAACGTCTAGACCGCTCGGCCACCGCAACCCGGCTATGCAAGTCACAGAAATTTAAGTGTATTGACAGGGTTAACACGATAAATTCTGCCAACGAACTCCACGACCAAACTGTCCCGTGTGACAAACAGTGCGACATAAGAGACAAGGGTATAAACCCTACGGCCGCTATGACCACCTCGCACAATTCACATAAGGGTAAGAACAGTGACCCGGATGACACGCATTGCCCGACGGCATGCGAACATTGCAAACATTGCCCGAAAATATCAAAATTGGAGTCACGTATAGATTTACTAGGGGATGTTATCACATGGTTTCTCAAGCATGGCACATTAAAGCCGCTAGATGAAACCAGTGGAAATCAGCAGCTAGAATCCGTCTTGACGGAAGTCGCTACCAGGCACCAGCCAATCGGTCCAAGCGCGATTAAAACTGAAGAGAAGCAAACACAAACAAGCCCTTATATACCGTCCCAAGAAAGTTCAGGTTCTGGGATCATCAAAACGGCCAGGAGAAGAGGGAAGCGGCTACCTGACCAACCAGTCTCACCCTCTTTACAGGTCAAAACTAGTGAAATTGCACGAAAGGGGATCGGAGAAGAGCTGAGAGAAGAAAAAGAGACAGTATTTGCACCGAGACAACTGCGGTCCGATGCACACAAAGCGATGAAAGCGACGGAAGCCGCCGAAAAACAAACGAGGGAGCCCATACTTACAGTGCACGCCCCCAAAGTTGATCAATCAGCCACCGCTGAGACGAGTTGAAACAATCTCGCCGTAGATTTAAAAAAAACACGATTGGTTGGCCCTGTAAAGTGCAGGCTGCCGCGGAGACAGATACCAGGGAGCCCATACTTACGGTTAAGGCCCCCACAGTAGGCCAATCAGCCACCGCTGAGGCGAGGTGAAACAATCTCGCCGTAAACAACAAAAACACGATTGGTTCGCCACGTAAAGTACAGGCTGCCGTCAGCAAAGACACGAAGGAAAACACGAAAGCGTTGCACCAAGAAGTGACCGACGGCGTAGAGGGGGCGCAGAAAGTCACCGATATTGGCAAAAGTTTCGTAACACCAGGTCTACCGGAATCCACTGTCAGTACTGCTATTAACCAGAAAGTGGGTGACAGTGTCGCAGGCCCGAGCCTGAAGCCCACAGTAGAAAACGAAGGCAGCACATCAACCATAGAGTCCGGTCGCACACAAGATGGTCACAATAGCAGCACAAGAGCTGTTAACGAGCAAGCAAGCGACAGTGTCGTAGGCACGAAAAATGGCACTAAGAGAGAAGCCAGCATCATCATACAGGGATTAACGGAATCAACCGCAGCCACTCCCATGGACCGGCATTCCGCAGACGTCCAGCTCTTCCATGCCCTTATAAACAAAATGCTGGGACCCAATGTACCATTAGAGTGCAATAAGGCCTTCCGCCTTGGCAAACGGCCTGAGAGCCCAACTGGAACGGCACGTCCCAGACCTCTGAAAGTGGTCATGACAAGAAGCCAAGCCGCCAAGCTCATTCTGTCTAGGCGTTTTAAAATAAAAGACTCTGACCCGGGAGTTTTTTTTCAACAGGATTTCTCAGCTGCAGAACGGAAAAAACGTCAACAACTTGTTTCCGAAAAGAGGGAGCGGGCCAGCAAGGGCGAACAAAACGTGGTTATTTACAACAACCAAGTGATCCAACGTCCATTGCTCTCACCTTGGATAGGTCCGTTCCGGATAACCACACAGTCGGCTCAGTAGGGGGAAGATTGAGCCCAATCAAAAAACAAAGAGGCAGAACGAAAGGGAAAAACATTTGGTTATTTACAACAACCAAGTGATCCAGCGTCCACTGTTCTCCCCCAGGAAAGATCCTCCCTGGATGACCGCACAGTTGACACGGTAAGGGGTGGGGAGAGCCTGACTGTAACCACTTCTCGAGCAAACAGAATGTTAACTTTTATGTACACAAATGCACAGAGTATGCTTTCAAAGCTAGTTGAGCTGAAGACTCATGCCTTTGAATTATCACCAGATATAGTTTCAATAACGGAAACTTGGCTGTCTGAACAGATAGCCGACAGCGAGTTATCCATGCCTGGCTATAGACTGTTCAGAAAAGACAGAGAAGGTCGTCAAGGCGGTGGCGTAGCAACATACGTGAAAAATTTACTCACAGTTTTAGACAAAACGGATAAACTGGCGTGTACTTCCGAAGCCATCTAGCTGTCCATTAAAGTACCAGGTGCACCCAACCTCGATGTACTGACACTATACCAACCACCGAAAAGAGAGCCCGTAGTGGATGCCTCTTTCTAGAGGGGCTGGAAAAAATTACTGCACGATCGGACATCCTGATTGTGGGGGACTTTAACGCGCCTCACATCGACTGGTGTGCGGCCTGCGCACATAGCTCCGATCTAACCTTCGACAGCTGCCTTCTGAGCATGACTGTGAAGTTATTTCTCACGCAAAACGTCACTGTTCCGACAAGGATGCGCGATGGCCAACAGTGCAAATGTCTGGACCTCGTTCTCACAAAATCGCAGGACAGCATCCACGAAGTGTCATGTCTCCCACCACTAGGTAAAAGCGACCATGTTGTA
>JAYGXS010000110.1:0-26774 GCA_036362985.1 Ligula intestinalis
AGTTTTTACTGAAAGAAAAATCTAATTTGTTTAAAACGCCCGGGCATGTGTTGTGACCATTTCGTCTAGCAAACGCTGTTCTTATCAGGATTCTTAATCTGGCCGAAAGCATCCGTCTTAAAGTGCAGGTAAGGACACGCTATGTGGTGTGAACTTCGAGGCACTATTGTTTAACGTAGAACATGTAAGGTGAGATTGAAGACGGTTGTGCGGCACACTGTTTAGCTCTAGCAGCCATTAAGTCGGCGACAAAATCCGGCCAGCTTGATATAACTGCATCATCGGATCAATGTGGGGGTTGTAGGGAAATACAGAGTTCAGAAACTTCTGCGCACGCATGGCTTAGAAAAGGCGAATTTAACAACAGTCTTTATTGCTGAAGGAAATTCGTGTGGTAGATGCGCGCGCCATTAAGTTTGACGTGCAATTTGTCATGCGAAGGACAGGCGAATGACAACAGAATTTGTCCTTTCCAAAATCAATTACAATGGGTAAAATCTACTTTATTATTTCTGCTACCCGTTTGGTCCTATATTGCACTTAGCAAAGAGCTAAACTTATGGATGCCATAAGACGCGAACAAACGGGTACTTCCGCAGAACGTTTAATGATAATGGAGATTTGTCAATTCTACAGATATAAATCAGCAAAATTAACATGAACAAAAAAAGTTCATAGAGCAGTTTCTAAACTCAATTACCCTGCATACCCTAATTTTCCATCCAGGAAACGGTAAACAGCTAGGACTGGCGATTTTGGCAGGGAACTACTGAAATTATTGTTGTCCCAGCTCTTTGGAAAAGTAGAAGAGTGTGGAAATTTGGAGTGCTAAGAACGGCAGATTTTGCACAGAACGAGTGCAGAACAGTTAGGACGAGAGTTGACTGTCGTTCGAGGACAGTCCATTCCCAAGTCGGGTCGGACCGAGGTGATGCCTGGCGGCAGGTATCACATTGTGGTTCTTGTGCAGACATAAAGTGGTCAAGCTACTGTGGATTGAAACCGGGACGGGGAGGCACGTTGTGCAGGTTAGTGTGCGCTTCATCTCACACCTGGACCTGACTTCACGTGAGGTCCCATTATTTAAATGGGACGGCCACTTCAGGGGTTCCTGTAGATCTGGAGAATTCTTATCTCACACAAAGACGTAACTTAGTTCACGGATGGTTAAGCTTGGCTTTTCAAACACAGATAATTTATTTTTAGGGCTCCTGAAAACAGGTCTGTGACGACTCCTACGCATACAGTACTGACGTTTTTGAATATTAAGTTAAAATCCAATGTTTTAGCTATCGCGAGCATGGAAAACGTACCTGATAACACTGACCTGCTGGAGTCTATGATTGTGGCCTTAAGAATCCTCCGTAGAGTGAACATAAGAGCATGTTTACCTGCGGGACACTTGACGCAACTTCTTCTCCTGGCGTCGGTTGTGTGACAGATTGTTTAGATTTGTCAGCCACTGAGCCCGCGACTTACTCCGGAGAGCTTGACAGAATTACCATATAGGATCAAGGGGGGGGGGGTTAGGGAGAGAATAGCCAGAGTTTAGCAGCTTAAACGTACGCATGACCTAAAAAAACGAATTCAGAGACAAGCTTTACTGCTAAATAAAAATGTGTGTTAGCTGCGCTCGTGATTTATTTTTTACATCTGTCATGCGAAGGACATGCAAATGACAACGGAATTGAATTTTTATCTACGAAAATCATTTCTGACAATGGCTGCTGCCTGTCAAGTTGTACGTTTTGCTCGAAAAATCACCTTTATTATCGACAATTATCACGCGACTTCTTTTGGTCAAAACTTATATTGTTACGCTTTCGATAAAGTCTACTCAGACGTCTGAATTCATTTTTTGTTTGAGAAGTTGATATATGCGAATCGGTGGAACAATTTTAAAATTGTCAGTATCAGAGAACAAAGTGTAAATGTTAGCTAAAGGCGAGACTTCACCATCCAATTATGCATTGTTTGCGTTCGCATGGAAAAGCAATACAAGAAGGGTGCAAAATAAGAAGTCTTTGAGCATAAATAGTTCGGCATATTTATGGCAAGCTACGCGTACAGTTTGGGCCAATCAGATTGTGTCCTCAATGTAGGGATAATATGCCGGGTGACTTTCGGGTTGAACAGGTTAATAGGGCAGAATACTAATCACAGCCAGTGGCTATACCGATCGATAATGCACCGCGGGACGAATAATCAGGACGGCGTGATAGGAAGTCTTAAGGCCTGGCTCCAAAATAACTAAACTCATATCAGCGTCAGAAGCACTAGCGATCGCGAACAGTAATTACATGCGGACGGTTGAATAGGTGACTGTCACAACAACACCGCTTTGTGCACAACACCGTTTTGTAAGCTGATTGCAGCTACTTCTACCGTAGCCAACAGGCGCTGTTCAAAGACTCTTGACCAGCTGGTGTGGCATTTTAAATTATCGGAAAGCCTCTCTGATATCTACAGGATGATTTAGGAAAACAACGTGGGCTATAATTGAACCGTTAATATTCTTTATTTGCGCTTTATGTTATCTGCGCTGAAAAGTGTTTGCGTACATTTTTTTACAAATGCCGACTTTTGCGACAAATATTTTCTGCCCCACAGCGGCCAGTTGACGAACAAAAACACACATAATGGATCCCTTATCTGATGAAACCTAGTACATGCACTACAAAATGTAACTTTTGCGTGAAGTCAGCACACGCGGCATACCCCAAAACCTATTTAGCAGTGACGTTAGCACCGTAGGTAAAAAAGACATAACTTGGTAAACAAATCACTTTTTACTAGCATATGAATATTACATTTACAAAAAGAATTCAAAATTAAGAAAAATTTTGTCATGAGAAATCAGAAGTCTAATGTTTAAAATAAATATATTGAAGGCATGAAAGTGGAAAAGAGTGGCTAATTAATACAGAGTAAGTACAAATAAAAAATTGTTTGATATAATTTTTTCCATTAACATTAAAAGTTGCATAAAATGTATCAGAAATGCGTGTTGCCACCTATAAACACTTCGTTAAAATGAGCGTTTTAATGCCCGAACAGGTTTTTGCATGCTATGTATCAATTGTTTTATGACAATTGCAATGCGATGTTCTATTGCAATCATATTTCGACTGCTTAGTAGAATTTAAATAGGTTAAAGGCCACACACGTAAAGGCTGGCTGTTTATTACAGGAAAGTGGTACTTGTTATGAACTTCATACCATATTGTGTATATTCAACGATATCCCCATTATTCACCAAACTTTTTAATAATTTCGAAAGTTTAAGTGCAAAGACAAGCAGACTGTTTTTGAATTTCTGCTAAGCACTCCGAATTTAACTGTTTTCCCTTGCTTTTAAATAAACACCGATTTCCTTTTACTTTGTTCCCGAAAACATATGAATGGTAAATATTTTGAGAAGATTTTCTAAATTATTAGTTTTAAGCATTCATCTTTATGCTGCTGCCTGTGTGTGTTTTGATTTAAAATCATCCAAAAATATCAAACCATTGCCAGGAAAAACGAATTTCCCTAAAAAAACCGAAAACTAATACGTTTAAAATTTATTTAAAAACGTTATAAAATAGGTAATCTTTTCAAAATGTGCATTAGTTAGATGTTTTGAAATCAGAAATCCGTGTACTGCTCGCTTTTTGAAGATGAAGTCAAGACCAAAATGGGATATTTTGACCAGTCTGTTGACGTTCTCTAAATCTCGAGATAAATACTTTGAAGAAACTGAAATAGCCAACAAAAATGCTTAGCAGTAGGATTAAGTTTGGGCCAAATTAGGAACATTATTAGCTGAATACCAGCACAGATGATAGACTTACCTCATCACGTAGATATCATAGAGGATTTCCGAGTATTGCACCTGTGCCATTCAGCTATTCAAAATTCGTTGAAAAGCGTTCGTTGGTTATGATAGAAGCGGCTGTGATCAGCTTAGGCAGTCTTTTTTTGCTGCCAAAATAATTTCGCAAGGGCACCACGGTTGCCATGACCGAACGTCACCACTTCAAACACTCGCCCGGGTTATAACATTCTTAAATGACCGGTTTCTCATAAGGCTCATAAGATTGCCATCCTCAGTTATGTTCCTGACTCTCATAAACCATGCTATCCTTCTTCCGAATCGCATATTTCACTTACTGTGATTATGACAGAACTCTTGAGGCCTGGATAGATTCTGTCGGAAGAAATAATCTGTCGGCCAGTTTATTTTTTGAACTTTGTTAATTGATATTTTCCCAATTTGTACCTCAGCACCTCTTCCTTTACGCAGGCATGCTTGCCGCAGCTGGTGGGCAGACAACGTGATGGCTCTTGATTGGTTAGTTCGTCCTTATGACTGTCTTGTGTATGGTAGAAGGGTTTTGCATCCCCACCTGCTTGTCTATGTAAATATAACCTCGGTCTTTGTGAACACCTACTTGTGCACTCGAAAGGTTTGACCCTTAGGGCAAAATGATTAACATGCAGTCATATCAGCAAATGTTGCATCGCAAATGATAAGGAAGCAGAATAATGACTACCAGACGACCGCACAACTGCAAGCCAGTGGCCAGTGTCTGAAGTGAGTTCTGCTAAGCAGTCGTCACATTGGAGCCTGCGCGAGACGGCTTGCGATTAGCCATTACAGAGGCCGGAAACAGCGAGCCTTCCGAAAATGCATTTTGACTTGAGCTAGTCACGACAGGCGTTGACAAAGACACTTCGTATTGAGCAAGGCACTACGGACCCGGCCTCAGAAATATGCCATTGCGCGCACCTAACATTTAGGAAAGAAACCATGTGGCGTAGGGAAAAAAATCAAATTCGCCATGTGCAGTAGATTGTCCATCACATGACATATGAAGATCAAATTTCGAGCAGGGTTTTTAGCACGCATTTTAAGATAGTCATTTTATTTATTGTGTTGAAACGAGGCGTAAAACGTTGTTTCATAGAACATATTGCAGTTCAGACCAGTATAATTTTTTTCTATAAAATAACTTCTCTATCAATTAAATTAATTATTTTAATGTTTTTACAGAACAAACAATTATTTTTGCGTTCATGAAATTGAGGTGAGTGCACTTGTGATATAAAACGTTACTCTAGGGGAGCGAAGGACAGAGCTAGTTAACAAAAGTCAGTCTTGCAAATATGCTACGTTTGGTGCCACATATATAAGTAATAAGATAATGAGAACGCAAAATGTTTTAAATTTCCAAGAATGGAAGCATATATATGAAATGTGAACCCTTTTGTCCGTAGACCGTATGCGAGAAAGTGCGCGGATTTTGCTATCTATTAAGCGGAAAATGTTAACACAAAATCCAGAAACGGAGTAGGCAGAAGGTGAGTAGTTTCTTTCGAGAATCATTGATGATATTAAGTCAATCTTCTCAGCTTTTCTTATCTAAGAATGGAGGCTGGAAGTAAACAGCTCAACGAAAAACTGCTCTGGTATGCATATAAAGTTGATTTTATTCAATTTTCGGCAGGTTGTAAATCCATTTTGTAAGGAACGGCAAAAAAAACCAGTCAACATTTCATATTTGTATTTGCAAAAAGTAAGCGTGCCCAGATAATCCACGCAAAAATATCCAAGTAAAACATTTTGGCAAGAGGATAGAAATGAAGAAGCTGCAAGAAGATTTTGTGCCATGTACGGTCTTCCCCTCTCGCTCCGCAGTTTAAGATTATTTGCTTTGCAGAAAAAGGTTTGCGAAAATCTCTTTTATTCACTATTTTTAAACGTCATCATAGTTTTGGTACATTACGCCCTCAGTTTGTACAAGAGCAGACTTCTTCTACATTAAAAAAATTGGTTTTATTAACAACCCCGACTTTTCACTTTTTTTGGATTTAACTGGCTTTTCGAAACTATTGTATGTTAGTACATAATTCTTCTTCCAACACCACGATTTCTTTTCTTTTTTATAACGACGGATTTTGCACGAAATCGTCAGGGTGCAGGTGAAACCAAGTTAAAGCAACCGCAATTATTGTTTCAAAACAATGAAAGTTTAATGTTTTAGAAATTACTTGTGAAGTTTTTTGCACTTAATGCCGTTACAAAAACATTTCCGCCATATTTTGTTTGAGAACATCGTCTGCAAGGCGAATAAACAAAGTGAAGACTATATTTTACCATTATGGTTCTAGAAAAGTTTCAGGTCAGATCAGTATTTTGAGGCATATAAGGGCGGAATGGGGCCAATTCTAACGATTGTTGATATGTGAGAATCACACTTGGGTCAAAAACTTTGCTTCTGCATGTTGTACTTTAATGTAAAATTAATTAAGAATAGAAACGTTTGAATAATATGTGTTCAGAGAACACAAACTTTTGTTTCGCGTGCATCAATGTGTGGGAAAGAAGAACGGAGTCGGTCTCAAGTATCCGGATTTGTAAATGTGTTATATTATGTGCCGTAAAGGTAAGTAATACATTTGTGAGACCGTAATTTATACTGATGTGCTTATGACAGGGACCTTAAACAAGCATTGCCATTAACCGTCGCAAAATATCACATGTTACCCTTTTCATGCAATTTGGGGAAGATTTTAAATGGTTGGTATCGTTCGAGCAGTAACAATGAATAGAACCCCCTGAAGCGAATGGCCAGAATATTGTTAGTATTTGCATAGTCGTCTTTGATATTTAGCCACTCAGATCTGTTATTGTTAGCTAGAGTTTTTTTCTAGAAGTAAAAAATAATCTAAAGCTGCTCAGGTATACAAAGAAAGGTAATTTCTCTAATGTTTAAGCAGGTGATGAATCCGTAATGTTAGGGAGTTCAAAAATATTCAAAATTTGTCATTTTAATATTGACTTACACTTAAAAAATTATATTACTGGAATACTGAAAGCTTTTGAAAAAGGTTGCCTGTAATTTAAATTTCCCTTTAATAATTGCAGGCGTATTCGTTCGCGCATTTTGTTACGGGTGTCAATTTTCCTGGGTAAAGTGATGGCTTGGTTTATTCAATAACCATGATCCAAAAGACAGTGGCATAAGAAATGATTTTTAAACACCCATTTTTAAGTTAGCACTTTTAAGCTTGACGTTTTTGGTAAACGATTATAGCAACAGCTGTATTTACGGATAATCATACTAAAACCTTGAAAGTCGTTCGATATTAGACAGAAATTCGAGAACACTCAGATGCTTGTCACATTCTATTTGCAAAAATAATAACGATGGAATGTGACAGAAGGAACATTTTCTCAACGAAAATAAGACGGTTTATGATTGCACTTTAGAAATTAATCTCAATTAATAAGTCACTGGCCGGCATTTCGACTTGTGAAATAGCAAAGTAACGTAATCCTGCAACGTGCCAGTCAGCAAAATTAAGTGCAAATCTGGTTTGTTTAGCGTATCCGCAGTAGCAATTAAGCAAAGACACATATGCAAATATGTGTGTGTCATGCGCAATCTGCATTTCAGTGCCGCTGAAACCACACTATACTATACATAACACTGAGCACAAGGTTAAAGCTTTCTTATCCACAAATTCCTTTCTGTTGCTTTTTTCACTCGATTTCTTGCCTGAACATGCGAGCTCGGCATTTAAAGCTGACATTTTCTTGTTAGCCCCGAATTTTCACTTATTCGGAACATTTCGTTTTTTCCTCACACCATAAAATTTCTGCGCATACCACATTTTTTTCCTTTTTATAATGATGCTCAGCTTTTTTACGCTAAGACTTTGGGGGAGATATTTTTTGTATATTTTTAAGGAACGCATTTGCGACCGAAAATCATTCGATTTGGTCAGTTAGCCTACTTACTGTGGTTGTAACGTCAGGTAACAAAAAGGTGGCCATCAGCAGAAATAAAAAAAAAACGTAACAAGCAATCATTATCAAGAGCAAGCTTTTGCTGTTTCTTGCGCAAATAAGCATTACATTCCGAGCTATGGATTGAAGGCTGTTATATATATAGGCCTTCTTTCACGTGCGTAAATATTTTACTGCTTGTTACTTCCTTTTGTCATGCTGCTGCGAGCAAGAGTGTTTACAAGGGTCTATAATTGTGTGTTTTTTAACAAACATAACATAAGTGGTAGCTGTGTAGACGAGAGAAAGTTTCCCCAAATTAAACATCGGTTAAGGCCGAAATGGTAGGAGAGATCAAATGCAAAAGGGTAGTGTACAAAAAGCGCCACCAAACGACCAAAACTGCCCTTCGTTGAAGCCAGTTTCGTAAGCGTGTCAGTGTCCGCTGCTGCAAAGTCTTGACTGCGAAATGTTTGCCCAGTTAGCTGAAACCAATTAGATAGCATGGTGCGTACTTATTGTTTCAAACTAGCGTGCGCCTCAGGGAGCAAGCCACTGCGGGTGCGTAAAAATGACAGGAACTTGCGGGCCTCTCGCAGCGATTGAAAACAGAAGTCCGGGGGAATTGGACACGTGTGAGTTTCCAAAGATTGCCTACAAATAGAGGATGTGTCAGCAAAACAGAACAGAGTACAGGCACACACACTGCAATGCCTAAAAGCTGATTTTATTATAAAAGAATGGTTCGTAGTTGCAGACTAACATAGTAGTGTCACCGCATATTTAACAGCACTGCACTTCTACAATATAATTTCTGTGATAGAACTTTTCTGTGCAAAAGAAAAAAAAATTGCAGGATAAGAGAGCTCTTTTTCATTTTCATATTTTCAAACATCCGCGAGTCGGAAATATAAGAAATGGATCTCTTATCAAATCCTCACTGTTCTAGAGCAATTTGGCCCACCAACTGAGTTAGCTCCAGCACAACTGCGCTTCCTTCATCGCGGCATAAACCACTGCATCTCTGCAAAAGATATCACCTGCACATATTCCGTGTTTGCTACATCAAAAAAGGTGACCGTGGCGCGGAAAGGTGAAAAAAAAACACTACAGTACTCATTCATGATAAACATCAAGGGCTGTGACACTTCACCCTTTAGTCAAATCAAGTTTGGAAGAGGCAGATGCGACGACTGAAACATATGATTATTTTCCTGATGTTTCCAATTCCGTCGGAAATCTTTGATCATAGGAAATGGTAGGTTAATCTAAAACATGCGCAGAAAGGGATGGAATATGCTCCAATAACACAACGCTCTCCAATAACTAAAGAGCATACAATTGCTTTATCCGCATTAAAAAAGGCCCAAGGAAATAATAATTTCCAAACATGACAAAGGTCATGGTGTGGTTATCCTCAATCGCAATGATTACGTTAAGTAAATGGAAGCCATTTTAAAAGATTCCAGTAAATTTGGTCTAAAAGCAGAAGGTAAAGATGAA
This sequence comes from Ligula intestinalis, assembly GCA_036362985.1. Lineage (NCBI taxonomy): Eukaryota > Metazoa > Platyhelminthes > Cestoda > Diphyllobothriidea > Diphyllobothriidae > Ligula > Ligula intestinalis. The sequence goes on from JAYGXS010000110.1 coordinate 9,278, forward strand.
ACCAAGGCATTGGAAGACTCCGCCTGGAAAATGATCAAGTTTCTGTTGGATAATAATCTAATGGATTCCAAAACAGCTCTGTTCCTAAAACCCAGGTGTTCATGGATCCCACGACTATATGTTTTACCGAAAAGACATAAAAAGTGTATTCCTCCATGGCCAATTCTATTCATGTTTAACTCACCATTTCATAGACTAGCACAATGGCTTGTGAAATAATTAGAACAAATTCGCAAAAGGTTTTCTTCTTACACATTTAAAGATAGTTTACATTTTGTCGACGAAATAAAACGCCAAAATATTTCCGACAAACACATGATATCCTTGGACGTTGATTCATTATTTACCAACGTCCCTTTAGAAGAAACTATTGACATCATTTGCACTTATTCCTCGGATACCCGTCTGGCCCCTGAACTATTACGAAAATTACTACAATTTTGCACAAAGAATGTCCAATTCCTATTCAATGGACTTTTATACCGAAAAAAATTGACGGAGTCGCGATGGGAAGCCCACTAGGACCTATCTTTGCTGACATATGTATGGGCCATTTAGAAGACAAAGTATCTGCCAAATTGAACAATGACACACTATACAGACGATATGTAGATGATATATTTGCGATTGTGGACAATCCGAGGGAAGCCGAAGGATTATTGTCTACAATGAACAGTCTGCATCCTAAGATAAAATTTACCATGAATCAGGAACAAGATAACCATCTTTCCTTTCTCGACGTTAAGTTATCCAGACAGAAAGATGGTTCCATCACACGGACGGTCTTCCATAACAACACCTGGAAAGGACAGTATTTACATTATCTGAGTTTTGTTCCCATTCAATGGAAACGTAACTTGGTATATACACTTTTCCAGAGGACCAGAATGATCTGTTCTACGGATATTGAAACAAACAAACTTAAACGCACCCTTATGAAGCAGGGATATCGAAGTCAATTTATAGACAAATACAATAAACCTCTAAGACTTAAATTGACTCAAAAATTAGCACCAAAAAGCCCGTCTTCAATTCCTTACAATTTAAGGGCGACAAAATACTAAACACCATCAAAAGACGCCTTATCAATGCCATTGGAAGGACGTACTATGCTGCTGATCTGATAATGTGCAATCCGACAAAGCCTTTACCAGTTCCTCATGCGAAGGATGTCATGACGTTGCACGCCATTTCAAACTGCATATATGAATTTACATGTACTTGCAGATGCAAGTACATAGGGCAAACGCAGAGGCAATTTGCCACCAGAGCTAAAGAACATTTACCTAGCTGGCTAATGAAACAAGAAAACAGAATTCCCCGATCCTCAATTACTGAACATCTCTTAGACTCGGGCCATTCTGTTGACCCCCAAACGTCCTTCCGAGTACTTGTTCGAGCACAAGCGACTCGCACTTTACGCTACCTGGAGGCAGCCTACATACGGCGGGTCAAACTCGACCTATGTAAACAGTTGGAGCATGTAGTGAACCTAACTTTGCCTTGGTAACATTGGCTCCCTGTTTATACATTTTTCCTCCTAAGTTGTTACCTCAGGTGTTTTTCCCTGTTATTTTTGCTAACCATAGCGTTTAAACTTCTCATGTTATTGATTAGACACTTAGCTACTCCTTATGACCTTGTGTTTATATCGATTTTTCTGTACGAATTCATTTTGTATCTTCTCTTTTGTGATTCATGTTAAGTGATGAGAGGCGGCAACTGACGAGCTCTCGCGAAATGATATGGATCCAATAAATCATTTTGCTGCTATTGTCATATTTAAATTTAACGGTATTTATAGTTCGTAGCTGTCATCCGCATGCCTAGTATTATAATCAACTCATGTAGTCAACGCGTTTGTCTTAATTGGTCCAAAGGTGGCTTGACACTTTGCATTTGGCTAATAAATTGCTTTGATTTCCTTGACATCCATCGGTATTTGGACGACATTTTCGTCGTGATTGAGTGTGATCGGTTGCTGATATACAAAGAACGCCTAAACGACGTCTTCTTTGACTTTCGGTTTACGATGAGCGAAAAAAAAGGAGACAGCCAGCCGCAAAGGCGGTGTGGCATAACAAATAAAGGGCTCAGTAAAGTAGCCATCACTATACATGTCGTGAAAAACAACAGCAAACACAAACATAGCTGCGTAAGAGCACTATACAAGTGCATTGAGACGCATTGCAGTAAAGGTTAAGAAAAAGCTGCTGAATAACAGCATATTCGACGGATATTGAAAGCGAATTGATATCCACGCACTATGTTCAACCAATACACACGCAAGCGAGAGTAGAAGCCACATCCAACATGCCCAAAATATTCGCAAGCTCATTCGTAGGTGAAGGACGTACCGGATTTGGTGCAGTTACGGACAAAGCAGCAACGTAAAAGAAATCGTGAGATTTCTTTGGACATAAATTGTCGCGCATGCACCAACGGTGAGAAAAAAAACCCCCACTCCCAAACTGCAGCACACTAGACGGGTGATGGCCATATTTTCAAGACTTACGAGGCAAACATCTTCGCAAGACGTGACAACCACGCAAGTCATGAGCTGCTCGCGTCACAGTTATCGGGCTTCCAGTCCATTAGCTAACGCAGCTTTATAGCAATCCCATAAGGCGTAATGACACATTGCCAGATCAAAAGAATCGGTCACGTGGGAAGGGTCGGGCCCCACTACAACTGCGCTGACAGCGAGCATAATTGTCGCATATATATCAAGCCTGCATATAACAAGGACAAGGAAATCGTGACAAAAATGTGCCAAATGCGAAGTGTCAAGCCATTTTCGTAGGCTTTACTTGATTGTATGAGATAAGCATCCTCAAAATATAAGGAAACAATTGGCCACAAAGGATTATTTACTTAGAGTGGTTTTAGGTATTTTCAATCAGAGTATTTAAAAAAGTAAAACGCAGCGCTTTTTATGTCATTTTTATGCTTACCTGCCGAATGTAGGAGTTGGAAAGGATCAAAGAAACGGACAAGAGGGCCGCTGTGTGTAAGGAGTAGAGATGATTGGATATGAACAGTTGACAACAAACAATTGTATTGTGACCATCGAAAAAGGTTCGGTTTAAGCCGCCTTAAAACAGTTGACTGATAGTACTTTGGTGAACTTGTACATGCGTTGTTCAAGAATATCCTTACTTTCTGGGATACTTCTTTGGATACGGTTTTTTCATCGTCCAAACATCGTAAACTAAGAAACCCAATGGATCACAAGACATAACTGAGCGAAATATTAAATCCTGCCAAGCGCCAATACAACAACCACCACCAAATTCCTGTAGAAAAAGAACCCTTATTTTCAAGTGAGGTAAGAGGTAAACATATTCACGAGTCTAAACACAATCATGTTGCTCTGCTTTTCAACGCTAATTTAGCGGACGTGATTTAAGTCAGTTAAGCAGATGCTTTTTCCTTTACTATTATATTCTCCCCACTTAGGAGATTGGAGACCAAAACAGCAACTCGAAGGGAACTTTCGTAGTGTGCAGACAACGAGTTTGAATTGGTAGGGTTCAAAGAAACGGACCAGACAGTACTGCACGTCAGGAGTGGAGTTGATAGGAAGGGATAGGCACAGTTACTATGAGAGAGAAGGATAAAAGTTGAATTAGAAATAACCACATGAACATTAATCAGCTGGCTTTTTTCGAAGATACACTGGCTAAATGAATAGTACAAGACCATCTCTTGAAAATACACTTTGTACCATTACTCCATCTTGAAAAAATATGCTTCCTACGATGAGATCATAATTACCTCCCTTACGTTGGGTGTATTCTTTTTAAATTCCAATCCGTTATATAATGTTCTCTTATTATTTTTGAAAATATATTTGGATTTTTAAGAGTACATTTTGATTCAGCAATTAGCAGACGTTTACATCGTTTGATCACCCAATAACTGCCAGAGTTGCGCTACCCGAAGAAAGATCGGAAGTAGCAATTTACTTTAGTTTCTGTTTATTTTAAGGACTGTATTCCGTATATTTTCATTTTTCATCAATGCATATTTTAGATAATAGTTAAGAAATACAAACATCCGCATACTTTTTAACCTTGTAACCTCTTTTCAAAAGATTAGTTTCATCAAATGGCATTAGAATCCCTCTTAGATTCATCAGTTACTGCTAACTGTATGTTTTGCAGTTATTTTTTCAAATTTTAACACTTAAACGTTGCTTTGATGCTAAAACAAGAGTTGACCATACGGGTTGATGAACAGTGGTACATATCCCACAGTGAAAGGTTCTGTGCACATTTTAGGGAAAAACTTGTATTTACTTAAATGCGCGGGATGAGCATTCATTAATTATAAAAAGACAGAAATTAGCCACAAAGATGCAACCTAACGAGGATTATTAACTCAGAATTTTAAGATTTATTTTTCAATTGGGAGCATTTTGATGCGGTATAGCACAACGCTTTTTATGTCATTAATATAATTCCTTGTCCAGAAAATGAAGTTAAAGAAGTTCTAGTGACAGCTAAAATATAGAACCACTTAACAGAATATATAAGTTGTTAAGGATCGAGGGAACAGGCAAAACAGCCGCCTTCGTAAGTTGTTGTGTTGGCGGAATGAGTGCAGGTGAAATCTTTTCAGATGCAGACGGATTCAGGAAAAAAGCAGGGCTGGTATTTTGTGGCCGTGGGAGAGGTTTCGCTGAAATCCAACCTAAAGCTGTTGACTGATGGCATTTCGGGTGCGTCTTTTCAATAATTGTCTGTGCGAGACAATCCTCAAAATGGACAGTTTAAATGCCGCTCTAGTGGTCTACAAAGTAAACATGGGTTCGAGGCTCGGATAGGGCACTACTTTGGTCTGGATGTGACCGTCTGACGACGGTTATTAAGGCAGAAACAGCCATTTCATTCTCCAGCTTTCAAAACCAGCTGATTTGGTGATCAAGGTCTCTGTCAAGAATAAAGGCAAAGCAAGATCGAGGGTTCCCTTAGCGGTCAGTGAACATTCACGAATGAGTGTTATTAACCACATTGGTGAAAAACTACAGAATAACACATACGTTTGACCCTCCTGCTAGATAATTTTAAAGTATAGTTAGGAAATTAACTATTTGTTGGCACGATCTTTGAACATTGTCACTAGGATTCTTGTCGGCTCAGCCTTGAGAGTGCACGAAAAAATCACCGGAAATCCATAGGGTAGTGCCATGAAAATGTTCAGCAGCACATATCGTTCTAGCATTCGTTTTCTGCTGATGTTCCTGATGATGAATCGGAGGCAGACGTCGAAACGTCAGATGAACATTAGTCTTGTCCCAGTGATCGCATCTTCTTCCTCTTCTACACAGGGTCCGCTATGTTTGGATATGGATATGGAACATGACCAGGAGCATATGCTCATTTTAATGCTGACTGCCTTCGTGTCTACGCATATTGCCAGAAAATTTTGATAAATGCTGGAATTTACGATATAACTTCAGAAGGTAAGGCGAACCTTACGGATTATAATATTGACGTCTATCATGGTTTCCCATTCGCATATGTCCGATTAGATCTTTTTGTGATGAAAACGTGCGTTAAAAACAGTGTTTGTCGAATACATAGAACATTTCAAATGGTGAGTTTCTGGTAGATAAAACAAGTTTGCGGAGGCAGGTTTAGCCTTTGTTATGTGATCAGATCAAAGCCCAATGCAACATTTCGCTGTGTTGCATTTTAGGCAATATATTTTAACCCCGTCAGAGTCCGATATTTGTTGAGGATTGTAGATTGTAATTTGATAAAGCTGAACCCCTTTGGCGAAGCATTTGAGTGTATTTAACTACAGAAGACGAGAGGAGGAAAAACGTACGGTCAAAGATTAAGGCATAACAAAAGAGTAGTATGAGGAATGTACGCAGTGTACCTCTCGTACATACATTGTGGTGAATGCCCTGTAGACCCTATATCTGCCTCTTATGCTTTGATAATAAAGACATTCTAAGAGGGGGTTAACATTGCCGACATTGTTTCAAGAACTCATAGTTCCAGAAATACGTTGCATTTCATTCATTCTGCGCTAAAGATTGAGTGAGAACGACACATTTTGTGTGTGCGCAACAGATTTTTACGCATGCGGTATTCTATATGCTTTTCTTTGTTGCCCATTGGTTGGACTGTCCTGTGAATATTCCTTAGGAAATCTTCGTTTGTTATTCTTTTGCATAAGATTTCATCTGCTTTCCTCAAGATGCAAACGTCACGCATGAGATAAATATGCCAAAGTTAGTTTTTATAAGGAAAAGGCTGGCAGTTTTTTCTGCTGACTGCAGAATCAAATATAACAGGAACATTTTATATCTGAGTATCTTTGAGAAGAAGCAGTCTACTTTTTCCGAATTGCTTCCTGCGACCCGCATGTTCACTTGTATTGACAATCTGAGTAGAGTTGCCTGATGAATACACATAAACCCAGAATAGTCCTTCCCGTGTGCGTGGCTTTTTCAGAAAAAGTAACAATAGACTAGATGGTGTCAGAAACCAAATGCCAAACACGTGTTCTTGCTAAGGCAGCTTAGGAAAAAATTGCAGGTTTTAAGGCCTGACTTGATTGTTATCAGACTGAGAGCTGATACAACGTGTGAGGAGCAGGCATAACAGTCTCGTACTCACGCTCTTCTGATGACTCGACCGACGGTTCGTTATTGATTGGCACAAGCCACTGACCAGGAGTATTGATCTGCCCTTCCACTCTGGTCAGCCCGAAACCTACTCGGTATATTACTTTTCAAGTTCACAATCTCATTGGTTCGATTTAAAATGCCTGTAGAGACGCTGCCGGCCTTAACTTCGCTGTTCTAAGTAGGTTAATATACATACACTTTTGCGTAATTTGGTGGTTATCTTTGGGCTTTGAAAACAGGACGACACGAGAAGTGAGAGATTTTCGTTATCGTGACTGTAAGCAAATGCAGTCTGCGTAGTAATGCTATCGTTGACAGTTTTTGACTGCACAGCACGTTATGTCTTCCTGTAAATCGGGTTGTTTGCCTTCATTAACCTGTGTGATTAAATGGTGGAAATGTTATGCCCTCATGAGAAAATGTTCAAACGGTCAGTAAAAAGGTACATCTTTGGAAAAAAGGCCTTTAAGTTCGAGCTGACAGTTCCAAGAATACAGAAAATTACGCAGTAATGGTAGCCTAATCGCTGAAATAATCATTTATACTCCATCTGCCCATGTTCTTTCAGAGGGATAATATATACTTTCAAAAACTAGTAATTAAGATTACCACACGCATAATTATCGCTAAAATAATAAGTTTGAGCTAATGCTTAGATTGTAGACATAACTTGCGACAGACTTTTGCTTCTAGCAATGCTAAATACCCCGCCCATAACAAAATGCATAAATATCCATACTGCACTCGAATGCGCATAACTGCCGTTACTAGCATTGTCAAAGACGAATTTCTCAACGTAATTTTTTTTATATATGTACATAGTGGTTTGGTAGAATGTTCGAAAATTTAGTTTAAGCCTGTTTTTCGAATGTTTTAAATAAGTGTAAAATTTTTGCTAAGTTTTGCAAATATTTTCCATAAATTAAATGCTAAAAACCTTAAATGCAAACAAAACATCTTCACGTCAATTTTCACTAAAAAAGAAAATGAAATAGGCTTTATGTCAAAAGTAGCATCCAAAAGATTCAACAAAAAATTGGCTCAATGGACGGAAGGTAACTGGGAGAGGACAACTTTGGCACAGCGAATCGCGTGGTACGACCAGACCGCGCAGCGCAGACCCCACGTGATGGACCACAAATAAGTTATTCATCAGAAGAGTCACATGACCTGAGGGGAAATGGCTTATTTTCGCCGTCGCCTGCTTTCGTGTCTCTGCATGTAACTAGAAATTGCCACAAGTTACTGAATGACTTGGGCAGGTAAAGTTCTTTGCATAGTGCGTCAGACGCAAATGACTTATCAGACCTGATTGCAGTGGAAACATATGGTGGCCAGTGTATAGTTTGAACAATAAGGAAATTTCCAATGATTATTGTCTGGCATATGATAGAATAAGTGTGTGAAAAGAGGTTCAGCAGTTGTTTCGTCATCTCATCCGGGCGCACACTGCAACAAATCACAATCACGCAAACGCTGGAAAGTTAAAAAAACTATTGTAGGCCGATCATTGGCTGATTTTTTATTGTTAAGGATTGCAAATTATCATGAATTAAAGTTATACACGTGTTACGTAGGTTCTGGAGAAGTCAAAGCACATAATTCTGACGATAAAACTTGCGGTCAACACTTACGGCACAGGCAAAGAATCATGAATTTTAATGTGAGAGAACTGACGTCTGTACATAAATAATGCGGAGTGCGAATGTGTCCAGTTAAGCGAGACTAGATCTTATATTCTTTTTACGAGAAAGACCTAAGGAGACATTCTTAATTGCTTACCTCCGTACATGAACTGCTCCAGTCCTACAAGTTTGGTGCATTTTACTCACATGTATTGTAGCAAAAGTTAGCATTATATATACGTGTTTAATTTGAGAAGAAAATAAATTAATAAAATCATGTATAGTTTGAGAAGAAGCTTTGTCGAACACTGAAGACATGGTTTAAATTATCTGACCTTGCAGTCTGCTGCAGGTGTCTATCGTAAGGGATGTAAAAGAGCAACAGGCGGGGTACCTAGTTGTGGCCTGTACACGAAACAAATAAAATGTGAACGTGTAGATAATCAATACTGATTTTTGTCGATTTAATTTCTGAAGTATACTTCGATTCAATTTAGATTTACGAGGAGTTAACCAAATTGTGAAAAAAACTCAAGACGTTTGGCGGCATTTGAACCCACAAAGTAGAGATGGTCTTTACCGGAAACCAACGCTCTAACCACTAAGCTTCAAACACCTCCACTCGCACCACGCATTTTATCACAGTTGGGTCGATATTAACGAATTAACTTTACCGCTCGTATAAAATACACCAATACGCAACAGCAAGCTGACTGCCCAAGTAGGATTTCCTAAGCAATCATTTATAATCGACCAGAATGACTACTAGACTGACTTAATTATTAAAAGGTTTGGCAGATTTGCTTGATTTGATATGACCAAATTGTGAAAAAATCTCGAGGCATGTGGCAAAATTTAAACGCACGTATTAGTTGAAGCCTTTTGCTGAAAGCCAATGCACTAACCCTAACCTTCAAACAAATAACCTCGCGCTATGAGGTAAATGACATTTGGATCCGGTAAAAAGGCTTTCGGCAAAAGGCCTAAACTAATATGCGGGTTCAAATCCCGCCGAATGCCTCGAGTCTTTTCACAATTTGATCAAATCAAATTTAAAAAAAACCTTTTTAAATCTCCTTATTATTAGATTCAATAAATAATGCCTTTATTCTCACCTTCACGATGATATGTAAACAGTTTTGGTTACTTCCCAAAGAGTCATCAGGCTATCATTAGCCAATGTAAAACAAGTGTAGGCCGCATGATTAACTGAATTCAACAAATCCCGCGACGGCTATTCAATTGCATTATGTCGTTTTTTAAGAGAAATAACCGTTAAAAACATACAACAAATTAAATTTTGCGGCATTTCAATGCATCAGAGCAACGTGCATCTTTCTGCTAACAGCTAGATCACATGATCAATCTCCAAGGATCCTGGTAATTGGGCAGCTAGTTTTAATCAAGACTTGGTTCACTGACTTCCCATCCCCCTGTTTTTTCTTATAGGCTGAGTTAATGCATTTGCTTCTGCAATCATTATTCATATAAATATGTGATTCTTCCTGTTATGCATTGATATTCTGCAAAATTCAGTTAACTGTATGCTTCTAACTGTTATCAGACGCAAGCAACGGCGCAAATTTAGTTGAAAAGCAGTCACGAATTTTTTTGAATTCAATTAATCCCTCTGCCTATGCTGGTTTAAAAAATTTGTGCCACGGAAAAAATTCTTCATATTTCTCAAACGTTATCAATTGTGTTTAAAGACTTCAGATTGTAATGCATAAAAGTTCTATTTATGTTACAAAGGCTCTGGAGATATCTAAACGCAGAAGATTGCTGGTGGAATGTGCAGCCAAAACAAACAGCATTTAAATAGGGCCATACACAGTAATGTGAGAGATATGGCTTCTTTATTATCATCGTGCTTAATGGAACTTTTTCCCACAGACCCAGTCTTCGTCGTTTATTTTTTGTCAGTAAAGCAGTGTAGGAAACGTTCTTGTATTACCCATATTTTCACGTCTCGCAATTTCGGTACATTTTATTTCCCTGTTGTTAGATTTTCCTCCAGAATGAGTTATTTTGATTCTGCAATAGGTTTGCATTCAGGGAAAAATGTGACATGGTTTCTCAGGAAATTTTATTTTTTTCACGAATAAAAGTAATATTTTATATATGTCCATATCACAATTTTGGTTTGCCTTACGTACGAATACCCACTTGAATAGCGCCGTCAAACTATCGTTTTCGTAAGTTTTAATCAAATGTCTTCAAGGTGCATACGTAATAACTAATTTAATAACATATGATAAAATTATAAATGTCGAACGATATCTTTAGAATGGAGTTAGTATCACCCATATTTCGCGACTGCAGAACGAAATTTGGATTCAATATAAAACATTCGAATATTACTCTCTGATGATGGTTTTAAAAAGTACTCGTCGTTTCCGTATACTTGTGTTCGTAAGTAAAGGTTTGCATAGCCTAGGTGTTCCGAGAAAATAAACTCCAGGCATCATTGGCTGCCACATCATGTTGAATAACATCTCAATACAGCTTTTGTGGTCTGGCTATGATATACTGCATCAATCAACTACACGTACGAGATATATGTTAGGTTGGGAGCTGGTAAGTGAACAGGCTATTAGAAAACCAAGTGCCTTCTGTTTATCCATAGTCAAATGAGGTTGACCATGTAGAAAGTATTGGAAGAGAGCCCCATCTTCATTTAGAGAAAACGAGCAGATAAAGTGCTTACCCGATAACGTCTATCTCTTAGTGTATTTCCATCAGCGTCAGCCCTGATGCCTCTCCAGCGTTTGACGCCACCAGAAATAAGGATGTCGTTGCAATCACACTGGTAAGATATATTGCTACCTTTTCTGAGAGCAACATCAATCAGCGTCTTAGAATCATACTTAATGGTTACTTATTGCTGTATGTCAAGTTGTTTGCCCTCCTCCGGAACTGTGGGGTCCCTTTAAACACGACATTTAGTCAGCCCATGCTAACGAAATTAAAAGTTACAATAGATTTCATCAGTCCTTGTGGACGGGCCAACTGACATCTTCAAGATTTTACCAAATATTTGTTAAGTGGGTATTTCAATTGGCATGCACGTCTCTGTTTCAGCATTCTTTCTTAACTGAGCACATTTCCCAGGAACAACGTTCAAGGAATTATCACACTTTAAAATATTTTTTTGGTGAAAGTATGCTACAAGTAGAGGTTTACTTCGATGATTGCACAGTATTAAGTGAGTATTCAATGCAAACTAACTTGCCTTAGTGCACATTTTTGCAAACAATTGATAATTTAGGAGAAATGGGGTCTTATTGAATATTGCAACGCTTTTGAAGAAAAGATAATCGTCGACAGAAAAAGGAGCAAAAGTTCTCGTATAAGATGTGTAAATGCGTCAAGTCGAGAGCAGGGCAGCTTAGTTAAAGAAAACATTTTTAAACTTTGATATTTTGTTGCTGGCGAAAGATAAAGATTTTTGTATTTTGCCTTGTATATGCCAAAAGCGCAGCAAACAATGGATTAGAGCCTCTGTTGACAGCTGTAGAAAAAATCAGACAATGTCACCAAAAACCATTTTGACACGCCAACTGATATCTTTGCAATTTGTTAAATTGAATGATAAGGCAAAAACACTTTACAATTTTCTTTACCTGATTTTCTTAATCTTGGCCTAATAAAAGCGATTTGATTTGATTGTTTACTTGGCTCTTCCAGTTTCCTAATGTGAGCAGAACGAAAACAATGGAAACAGACTGATAGCAAACATTGACAACATATCTTAGCGGTTACACTTTAAATTTATAAGTTGATGGTGTACATGTAAGTATATGCGTACAAGCTGGAAGGAACGCATCCCAAAAAATGTAATTTGCGCTCGTTGGGCAAACAAAGTGGCTTTATTCGGCAAGTTTCGATGCTTATTGCCCATGCCATCGTGAGACTTGAGAAAATGAGCAACGAGCAATTAAAATTTCCAGAACGCCAAAGCAAATGTATGGTCCTCATTTGTGAGCACTATTAAGCGCTTAATGCGTCAGTTAATGGTGTACAAGTAAGAAGACGCAATGGCGTAATCACCATTCGGCAAATGTAAGTTACGTCAATCTGCGGTAAAACACATTTTAGTCATCCAATGTGAGCTCTAATTAGCAGTTATGATTTAGTTTTGGCTGCATAAGCTAGCTTTTTCATTTTTCTTTGAGATGTTTGTACATTCCATCGAACTCGATATGTCGGCCAATGCATGAATCATCCCAGTGCATGTCTGCTTTTTTTGAAATAGCAATCTCCGATGCTGCGTGTTGTCTCCCAAGTAAAGATGTGTACTGCATCCAGGGAAGGCCCAGCAACTTGGTTTAGATGTTCACCCCTCTTCAGTACCAGTTTGTTGTCGCGGATGCGTATGAAGACCGATCTTCGTGTTTGGCCATCGTATACACAATCACAAGCTTTGCACGGGATCTTTAAGACGACATATATATGTTATCAAGATAGCCATTATTATATTTAAAGAGTGCATTATTTATTCGCCAATGTGTGTGCAGTTTTATTTGGTATATCTGCAAGTACCTTCCATCGAGTTCATACACATTCCTTACACAAGTAAGGTATCACCGTGTATTTGGTTCCAACGTCTAAGTAGTTCTATATTATTCCTTTTTCTGTGAATCATTGTTGATTTGTATGCATAAGTGTACAAAATGATTGGCGTGAACATAGCTGGAAATTATTTCCTTCTACACGAGCTCTTTTGGATAACCTCTTTGGATACACTAAACAGAAAACACGTTGAAAGGCTATCCTTGATAGTCTATCTTTACTTTATTGGAATATGCTCCATGTGAACATAAGTAAGAGGCAATATTGCAATCTGCATGCCTCATTGTATTGCACTTTAAAGACTTATAATCATTTTCAAGGAAAATCGTCCTTTGGGGAAAAAAACATAAATGTATACAATATCGTTTGGACACTGGATCCCCAAGTCGTCGTCAGAGTTGAGAATCTGTGCAAAAACAGTAAAACAATTCAATGTGCGGATATATTTGAATAATTTATTTGAGGCGCTTATAGGTAGCTGCAATTTTGGTCACGCCTTGGTGGACATAATTAGCAGTCGCAATTGCTAATGGCTTATCCGCAACTGTAATTTGCATCGGTCGGGGTTCAGTTCAGGTCATCTCATGTAAGCACTAGTTACGGTTCCTGTTAGTCAATAGTGATCGACTGTAGTCTTTTCCACTTTTCTAAAAGATGCTTGTACACGCTAGCCAACTTGATAAGCCGATTAATGCATGAATCATTAGCTTGCATAGGCTTTAGAAATTATCGGCCTTTGCGTGTTTTGTGCCATGCAAGGTTGTGTCAAGGCAGTTCAAAGCAAGTTTGGAAAAACGATCAACTTTTTGGACTGCTAATTGGTGATCGTGGATTCTTTTATAAGGAACATGCCTGAAATCACTTTAGAGCATTCGCGGAAACACCAAATAAATGTGGCCACACAGCCACTACACACTGAGGATAGGGTTTGCTACCTCGATTAGAAAAAAAGTCATTTGCAAGATGCCATGCAAAGCTTTGAAATCGTTTATTTTGGCTTAACAGGAAGGTTGGCTTCCACGCGCAATTAGCTATGAAGACTTGCAACAATTTGTTCGAAATGGCTACGCATTGCTTTGAAACAGGACACAACTTTGCATGGGACAAAATACGCATCGTCGGATTTTTTTCCCTCCAGAAAGGTGCGAGAATGCATTATGGTCGTTTCTTCCGATGCTGCATGCATTACCCGGCGTATCGAGTTGCCTGAAATGTACAATAATCAAAATAAAAGTTCAAAGAGACTACGCCGACAACTGTAGACCAACATTTACCGCAATTAGCGCTCACATCGGATGACTCGAACTGATCCCGGGCCGAGTCAAATTTAATTTGACAATGAGCCATTTTGCCCTTGCGACTGCCTATTATTTCCACCACGATGCGACGCAAATTGCAACTACTAATTTGCCCCCACATTAGACGACTATGAAACTATATGAACCCTTTAAGATGTAGGTAAGCCCTTATCAACACTGAATGAGATTAGCTCCATGAATTAACAAAAAAATCAGAAAGTAAACTGAAGGGTGCCTGAATTTTGAAAATTGCATTCTGAGTCGTCGAGAAAAGATAATTATTTCGGCAATGTATTTTATCTTTGCAGGAACCAAAGGAAACCAGTAATTTATACTACTGGTGAAAGCCATAGAAAAATGATTTTTCCAGTAGCAACTTTTATGGTTGAGTTAATTCATATTTGGATCCAAATAAACCTCTCAAATTGTGCTTCTCCTAGTAATTTTGCCTGGCAGTCAACTGACTGTAGCCTTACCCGGTGAATTTCACACGAGCAGTAGGTAAGGCAAACGAGTTGGATAAAATTCACTGGTCACGGTGAGCCTCGTGGCTCAGCGTTGAAAGAGCGCTGTCTGTGTGAGATCATGCCCTGCCGCCTAAATAAGACTCCCATGGAGGTCACGAATTTTCACAATCGGTTCAACTAAAGTTTATTGTGTTATCGCGTGCAAGGCATTCAAGCGTTTTACAATAAACAGGGGTGTAGGTTTCTTTTCGTGAGTGCAGTTTGTTTAAGTTTACATTAAGTTTGCCCTTCCTTGTTTATGCATAACTCATTGAATAAAATATATTGCGGGTGCATAATATTTATAACATTCTGCACTACTAACTTCAAAATGGTTGTTCAGTACAATTTTACTATTCTGTGCAAACTTAAGCGGAATGAAAATATAATAAAAAATATGGAAGCCTTTTGTCCATGTCAGAATTTTTTAACTATATTCTTTGTCCACGTCTTTGCCTTGCCAGAAGCATTGAGTAAACTTCCAACTGCTTTTACTTTAAATCAAATTTAACTGAAGGTGATTTAAAGTACAAGCATGGCGCGATGCGCAATCTTTGTTCTTAAATCAAGTAACCTTGAGTAATTAATCATGCTCTCAAACGGAGAGTTTGCTTGCTTGAATTCTTCTTTGTGTGAATTAATTGAAATCTTTTCCGGTTGCACACGCTCTAATCAATCAAACAACCTACCAACTGCAGAAAAAGATGCAAGTTAGTCTGCTGGGAAACCAGCAGTGTCATGACAAGGAGTGGAGTTCAAGGCTTTTACACCGCATGTTTATAGTAAAAGAAGGCTTGTTTGAACATAAACAAATAATGCATTGCGTGTTGTTTAGGAAAGAAAATCGGGCATAATTGTAGTAAAATTGAACGGTGACTAACAATACAAGAGATTAAAATTACTTTATCATCGAACACTCCAATGGTGCAATACAAGTCAGGCAAGATATTCTTATGCAGGCCCATTTGGATACCCTTTGTACCGGCATTTCATCCTGCAAAACGGTGATTTGTGAGTTTTGTGGGTTTGGGAAATATAATGAGCAAAGAAGAACATTTTAAGAAGTAAGTGCTGTGTGAAAAATGTTGTTCGACATGGCTTCCTAGCCGTGGACTATACTAACCGGTTAGTTAGACCACTAATAAGTTGAAGTAGACGATCTCCAAACCACAATTTAATTGTTTTCTGGAAATTCAAAAAATCTGCAGTTTGATAATCGGGTTTTTCCGCAAAATGTTAAATGATAATCGAGAAAAGAAACATATACAGATATAAAAAAACAAAACTTCTTCATATTGTAAAATTAATTTAAAAATTTTTTTTCGCAATTATTAAAGTATATTTCACTGTGTGTCCTAATATTTCGCGTCAAAGTTCCTATAAACATCGTTTATGTAGGAAAACGTGCAGGATGTTGGGATTAATGCGTGGGAATACATACGCTGATGTTGTTCTCAGTCGTTCTGAACATGCCAATTTATTTTATTCGAGATTTTGCCAAGTAAAATTTATTAATGAGCATGTTTGGCCATCCACTGCACTTTGTTATTACTTTTGCCATAAAGATAATTTTCCAGTAGCAACGGTATTGTTAAGTGCATTTGAGCGAAGATATGCTAACAATGGAGGAGTTTTGATGGTAGCACAATTTAAGTCCGTATTCAGTACAAGCTACCTTGCTAAAGTTCAACATTTTGCGAACAATTCTGGACAAAAGAAGACAGATGAAGGCTTAGGCAGCATTGCAACGCGTTTACTAAATTAATGTGAATATTGTATAATGTGTCTTAGAGCAAAAACTATAAGGTTAAGTTTGAGACGAGGTAAATATGTCATGAAGGGAGCACTTCAGATACGTAAAACAAAGCATGCTTGAGGTTCTCGTGTTTGTCAGTTGAAATCTTTTCGAATGGATTGGAAGACAAGCATCCACTGAAATTTCATTTGAAGGAACTACGTTTTTTTGGAAAAGAGAGTGGATTTTTTCTTAACAGGTTTGATGTCGAAGTCATCCTTAGGCTTGTGAAGATGTGCAATAAGCAACATAACATTCAAAAATACTGTCAAAAATCTTAAATCATCTAGCGTGAGCGATACTAATCATTTACTATGTCAGTTTATGGTATACAAGTAAGTAGGCGTAACCGCGTAATTTTCAGTCGGCAACTGTAATTTACGTCAGTCCGCGGTTAAACAATTTACAAATCATGCAACATTAACGCTTATTAGCAGGTGCGCTTAAGTTTAGGCCATATTGGTCAGATGTTTGTACACAATATGTTACGAAATCATGCCAATTTGTCAGCGAACTGTCCTGGTGGATTTTTTAAACAAGCAGTAAGTTAGGTTAGCAAATTTGGTTAAATTCACTGCTTACGATGAGCCTCGTAGCTGTGTCGTGGCTCGGGCCCTGCCACGTAGATAAGACAACCACCGAGCAGGCGAGTTTTTTTTTACAATTCGTCAAAATAAAGTTTGTGGTATTATCGCGTGCTAGGCATCCTAGATTTTGCATTAAATATTGGTGAAGTTTTCTTTTGGTGCGAGCAGGCTGTTTATGTCAACATACAGGTTACCATTCATTTTTCTTGGTAAAGGAGACATATGGTCGAACACTGGAACAAAATTTATTTTTGCCTGAGCTTTCGAGCTCTTACAAGAGCCCATCGTCAGAGGTGGAGAAACAGCAACAAATGTGCAGCTACTTGGGGCGGGTGTACAATAACTAAAATTTTGAACGTGTAGAAAATCAATAATTGTGTGTGCTGCCGGCTTGCCACTGAGGGCTGTGCTAGCCAGTGCTAGTAGGCAAGACCGACAAGTTGTGTGGAAATATTTACAGAAATAGAA
>JAYGXS010000110.1:27174-51932 GCA_036362985.1 Ligula intestinalis
CAATTATTGATTTTCTACACGTTCAAAATTTTAGTTATTGTACACCCGCCCCAAGTAGCTGCACATTTGTTGCTGTTTCTCCACCTCTGACGATGGGCTCTTGTAAGAGCTCGAAAGCTCAGGCAAAAATAAATTTTGTTCCAGTGTTCGACCATATGTCTCCTTTACCAATAGAAATTCCTGGAATACGAGTATTTTCTCGCATTCATTTTTATGCACAAATTATTGAAAAATGTATTCCAGTACAACAGAATAAATAATATTCCGTCCTCTTAGTTAAAAATGTTTCTTTTTCAGTAAAGTTTTCTTTTTCTGTGCAAACTGTTGCGCCATAAATCTATCATGGGATTTATGAAAGCCTTTGCTTAATGTCGTCGTAATTGACTTTATTATTTGTCCAGTTCTTTGTCTACCAATAAACATTTGGTTAACTTCAACGCTTTTCCAGCAGATTGTACTTTAAATCAGTAATCCAATATTTCCAAAAGTGACTTAACGGACAGACGTGGCGAGATGCGCAATCATTGTCTTTCACTCAAATTAACTTGAATAATATAGCATGCCCTCAATTGGATAGATTTGTTTGCTTGAAGTCTGACGTCGTGTGATTCAATTAAAGTATTCATTGGTTGCATACGTTGGCATTCATCAAACAGTCTATCAACTCCAGGTATGTATGAAATAATGCCCGTCTGAAGTCTAAAGCAAAACCTGAATATGTGAAGTCCAATGATTTGACATAATTTGCTTAAAATAAAAAAAACAACTTGTTTGAACATTAAAAAAGTGCATTCTGTACTTTCTAGGAAAGACAAGACCATGATAATTGCATTTTGTATCCGCCGTCATAACAAAATCCAAGGATTTAAATCACATATAAAAGCCATAGAGCTATTATATGATGTAACGCAAGTCATTCTGCATACGCCAATATATTTTTTGAGATTTAAGAAACTAAGTTTTGTTAATAGGCATATCTATGGCCGTGTACCCAATTTATTTTCTCATTTTTGCCTTAATTATAGAGCGCTTACCAATGGCAACGTTTATGATTGCATCGCTTGGTTATATTTTAACTATTGAAGATAAATATAAGTAAACATATGCAAAACTAAAGGTTACATTTGTTGATAGTGCAGTTTTAAGTCCGTATTCAGAAAAAAAAACTAGGTCAGTTAGGTTCAAAATATAGCGAAGGCAAATGGGATCAAAGGCAGCATCAGAAAGCTTTTAAATAATTCATGTAAAGAGAAGATAATATTCTTCAGCGTATAAAGCTTACAGTCACGTCCAAGGACCATAAAATTGTGGAAAACATATTGTTTAGGGATCTTTGATCTGTAAAAGTGTATGAAGGCTGCCTATTTGATTTAAATATTTCAGGATTTTCTTCACGTTCCTTATTCGTGGTTTTACCCAAGTAGTAACATGCTACACTCCTAACTCAAATTTTTTTTCAGTAAAATTTTATTATTTTGTAGAACTAACCCCACAGTAGCAATATGATGATAAACATGGCCGTACAATGTCGGGGGTTGTTGACTATATTTTTGGTCTAGGCATTCGCATACTCATAAAAACGATAATAAAAAAAATAAGCAAAGGTATGTTGAAATTTAGAACTTTGTTGCCGTTGAAAGATGAACATGTATGCATTGCGTTTTGTCCAGGCCAAAAGTGAAGCAAACCATATATTCAAGCCCCTGTTGACAGTTATAGAAAAAATTAAAATGACACCAAAACCCTCCTAAACATGCTTAATTAAATATTTGCAATGTTACCGGGGAGTGGTAAGGTAGAAATAATTAACGCTTATCAACGCCTACAGTTTCTTCAATCTTGGCAGAATAACAACTCTTTCATTTAACTGTTAAGTTGACTCCTTAAGTGTCCTTATGCGAGCATAAATTACATAAAACAGACTGAAAATGAAACATTAACGCACGATGCTAGCTTTTAAATGTTAAGTGTGGATGCTTGTCAGGTTTGAATGCAATTTATTTTGTACAAATTGTAAGACAGGCATCCTAGAAAATGCCATTTGAAGGAACGTCTTTCGTTAAAAAAATATCTTAGTTAGGAACTTACTTAGCACTAACGCTTATTACGTCTGTTGGTGGTGAACAAGTAAGTATGCGTAGGAGCCTACGTTTTGTTTAAGTACTCTTAAATGTTCTTCACTTGGCCGAATAATTTTTTATTTGAGTTTGCTGGTAACTTGGATGTTCAATACCACGAAGATCAGCAGGAAGAAAACAAAATAGACTGATTAAGAAAACTGCAAATATATGTCATATCTTTCTGTTGATGGTGTGCATTTAAATTTATTGAAACAAATAAGAAGGCAAGCATTCCAAAAAATGTAATTTGAAGTAAAGGCTCTCGTTGAGAAAACGAGCTGACTTGAGTCGGTCAAGTCATCGCCAGACTTAGGAGGATGTCCAACGACCAATTAAAATTTCAAAAACGCCGGAATAAATCCATAGTAACCTTGCTTGAGCGCTAATTAGCGATAATTGCCTCAGTTAATGGTAACAAAGTGAGTAGGCGTAATAACGTCGTTGCTTGTTGGCAACTGTAATTTTCGTCAGTCCTCAGTAAACATTAATTTGTAGTCAGCCAATGTGAGGGCTTTTTAACATCCACATTGACCGGCGCTTTCGTCTTTCATTGTGGTGTTGATACATTTCATCGAACTCGATTTGTCAGTCGCTGCATGAACCATTCGAGTGCATGTCCTCCAGAAATTAACGTTTTTGTTAAGGTAGCAAGCTTCAATGATGCGTGTTCTGTCCAAAGCGAAAATGTGTTCTTTATTGAAGCTATGCCTAGCTATTTGGAACAGCTGTTCACGTCTGTTCTCTACCGGTTGTCGTCCGCAGATGCGTATGGAGACTAATCTTCCTGTTTAACTACAATATACACTGCGCATGGCATCTTTTTTAAACAGCTTTTTTAACGAGATAGCCAAACGTACCGTTTTTTGTGTGCAAGCTGGGCACGTAATGCGGTCGCCCAGTCGTGCTAATCGAAGTTTGTATTTCCGCAAGTGCCTGTAAACGAGTTAAGTCAGATAACTTTTACAAGGAATGATTCACAGTGTATTTGTTATTTTAATCTGCGTACTACTATTCTATCCCCTTTTGTCTGGATAATTGTGCTTTTTTGCATTGGTGTACAAAATCGCTGATGTAAACATTGCGGGAAAAACACAATAAAACAGATAATTTAGCACAGGTCAGTCGGTTAATTTGCCAGTGCGTAGCATATTTTCCGAAACACTTATTTTGTAAGAGATGGGGCTGTTGTTCTCATAGTTTGGACACGTGTGTGCCTTTGAAGAAAAATGACGTCTTTACTCTTTCGTCGGTCTTTGGCTAAAGAAGAACATTAAGTCAAATGCGCTTTTTTTAGTCTTCCCGAAACTTGTATATTCTTCTCTTTTGGCTTCACGGAATAGTTGATTAAATTATCATGAAGATCAATTCAACTTCATCCGTTTTAACGATAACAAATATATTTTTAAAATATTACATCCACAAGTAGGGGTTTAGTTAATGAGCGCCAATTAGCGCTATGTGGATCAGTTCATGGTGCAAACATTTACAATCACTAAAGTGTAATAGCCAGTTGCTGATTGTAATTTGTGTGGGCCCGAAGCAGAACAAATGGAAAGTTTTGAACTCAAGTTGTCAAGCACATGTTTTCAGCAAATCTTCACCAGGCCAAAAACATTTGCAGAAGTTATGAAAACTGTATAGTTGGGCAGAGTTTAAAAGGGTCGTCTGAGTACAATAAATCGTAACCACGTCGTCCGCATGGCGAAGTCGGCGTGCGGAGGCAGCAAAATGGAAGCTGGAGGAGGGTGATTTGGTGAAGTTGCGGATTCTGAGCAGAGGAGTGATAATTGCTGAAATTTGTACGAAGTTAGCAACTGTAACTGAAGGCTGGAGGCAAAATGCGATCACCATCTGGCGTTGGGTTCGCCAACGAAGTACAAGGACTTCGTCAAGCGTCTTCCGACAACACAGCACTAGCCGTATAGCCACCGCTACGGTTGTTGCATCGGCCTTTGGAAAAGTAAGCTAGCGTCCGATAGGAAACCGCAAAGGTCTCGTTAGTATGCACTCGATAATTTACGTCAACAATTAGTGCGAGAATAGAACTTGAGATCAATCTAGTATCACCCTTACTCAACGAGGTAATTATGTGCTCTCGTACCCTCTTTTTCCTATTTATATTTATCCGAAATGAAGGCGAATTTGCAGTTGTGTTTTACGATTGCTTGTGTCGATCCGCTGTTATCTTTTCCACCTTTGCTTGAGATGTTTGGTCACTCCATCTTACTCGATATGCCTCGGAGTGCATGGCTTGAATAAATAACCGGTTTTTGAGAGGCGAACTCCGGCAGTGGGAGCTGTTTTCTGGACCAAGGCTATGCACAACCAATTTCGATAAATGGTCTCGTCCGTTCGCTACCAGTTTGTGTTTGTGGGGACGAACCATCCTGGCTGGCCACAGTTTACGGAATAAAAAGCTTCGCATTTCCTTAAGAAAACCACGTACGTTTTTATAAGGATCAAGCTCCGGTGATGCGTGTTTTCTCCCTAGCAAATGTGCGTCACGTGTTGAGACGGTGTTAAGCCACTTAGGAGAGATTGTCATGTTTATTCACTGCCAGTTAGTGGTTGTGGTTGTGTACGGAAATTGACTTCTCTGTTGGCCATAATATATGCTTTAAAAAGTTCTGCATTGAATCTTGTAATAATTGATGTCTTATCGATATTGGGTGCGAAACGTAGCCATAGGCTTGTGCACTAATTTTATTTGATATTTTCGCAAACACCTTTCAATGAGTTCAGACACATTGTTTTTATGCGGAAAGATTCGCAATATTTTCGTTTTGTTGCTTGAGCAGAACTATCTAGTCCTTCTTCTTAGGGGTAATTAATGAATCTAAATAAATCAGACAATTAATAAAGCTTAACTTGCATGTTTTTTCTTAGGAGCAGTGTGTCCTCGCTTGGCGCAGCAGACTGTTGGTGGCAGTCTTTTTATGAGAGTTGGGATATTATTGCTAACGTCCTCCGTGAGCGTGAACTTACTTGCCGGAAAATTTGAGTTAATTGTATTGTAAGGCGTTTCCAGGTTTGTCTACATATCGTACCCACAACTTAGAGGACAAGAGCGAAGCGTCACGGATTCCAGCTTCTGCACAAACAACAGTCGGATGATTCGATCAATTTATTAGCCCACATGGCAAGTTTTCGTGAAAAGACGGTTTGTTTCGTCTGGGAGACATGAAAAAGTGAAATTTTATGTAAAAATGCTGGTTGGTCTATGTGCGTAAGATAGCCATATCTGCCAACGTGACCCCAACCAAGCTAAGGTCAAGTCCGCGGACTGTCTTGCCTTAGTATGGCGTGTTAGTAATCGAGCTTGGGGCCGCTGTTGGGCCACAGGAGATAACACAAGCAATTTCTGTCCACAAGCCGGAAAGGAACAAGCCAGGTAAAAGCTAGGGGAGCCGAAACTCCAGAGATTGGTCGAGATAAAATTTATTATAATATAGGTCTCGTTGACGGTACGACATTGTAGGTGGAAGGCGAAAATGCATGTCCCCTCTTCGTTCTTCAAGACTCGCTTTCCTAAGGTCATGTGTTGCCACAACCAACTGTTCCACTGCTCTCTTGCACTGACAACCCCGTCCCCCGAGGCTTGACCACGCAGCTGTGTGTGGGTAACCGGTAGCAGCTGCGCAAACGCCCACTTTCTTCGGTTTTCAGGCGGCATCGAGAACGCCGCCCTGGCAACTGCAGTTTATTCAGTCACACAAACACGTCCAAGCATATTTGCACGCCCAAATAACGAAGGGTCGTTTGCTCATCCCCTCGGCCAATGCAGCAAAGATCTCTGCAGGCGACACGCCTTGGGCAATTGCAAAATACCAATAATAGAAAAATTTAAACCTGCTCCGCAATTCTACCGAATCAGATGTCACCACCGTCTCAAGCTCTCTCAGCACTGGTTGGGTGCAATTAACACTAGCCCTGGCTTCGCCAGTGGCCACTGCCACCTCGGATTGGGAGATCTGTACATAAAAAATCACATCTACTGGTGCCTTCTGTCTTTTAAGTTCTAACCTGGGATTTGGCGTGTCGATTATAATGATCCGAGTGCAACCCACTACTAAAACGCCTAAAGGTAACCAAAATCATAAAATATGAAGTGCCTGAGCTATATATGTCTTGCGAGCCACATGTTGGTGACGTCAGACATATACGTTTTTTAACCGTCGGCTCTTGTGCTCAGTTTAAACTGCTGACTCTCGATTACGGACATTATCAAATGTGACTGTAGTACCTGAAATAATTGAGAAGTCGTCTACAACTATTTTTAGCGATGATACCCATGTAATCATTAAGGAAGTAAAGTTAAGAGAACGAACGTTTTCGATTAATTCATCATCAGGCAATAGAGTAATATAAGGGAGGGAAGAGTTAACGAAAGTTTTACGCAAACAAATTAGTAGTCACATAGGGGAAGAGGGGGTGAGAGTTGTAAAAGGATCAAGGGGATCTGATTTAAGTCTTAATTGGGGACAAATAAATGGAGGTGGGGAAGAGGGGAAGGGGAAGGAGTCAGACAATTAGTTAATTTTATCCCTCCACCCTCCCTTATTTTACTGTATTGCCTAATGATGAATAAATCGAAAACGTTCGTTCGCTTAACTGGACTTCCTCAATGACTTCAGTTCCTTGCTGTTACCAGTTATTCTGTGAGATTAACCACTCCTGTATGTTTCTTATTTAAAATTCTTATGCAATGGCAAGAAGCAGCTAATGAGCTGTCTTGAAATTTGTTGATATCAATGAATTCTGCTGTTTTTGCCTGTTTGCAATTTGAAATCATTTTTTTTTTCAATTTGTTTTCCTTCTATCTTAATTTTATCTGGCAATGTGAATAGTTCATACGTTTCAAAAACTTATTTGCACAACAGATGTCATAACTGAATAAATGTATAGATCAAAATTTGAATGTGGTATATAATACTCATTTTAGTTTGTTTATTTTTTTCATTGAGTTAACTTAAGGCGCACTATGCTGTAAACTAGAAAAAGGCTTTTGTTAGAATCAACATACCTGTGACAAAGAGGAACACACTGTTTGTTAGTATCCTTAAATGTCGTGCACTCCACAAAAGTGTTATTGTAGCATTTGTACTATAAAAAGAACATTACTTAGAACCAAAGATGTTATAACTATATTTGTTCATAGAACATTTTTTTTGTGTTTCGTTCCTGAAATTAAAGTACGTTTGGGTATGGTCGGGAAATGAAGAACCGATTCATTTTAAAATATATTGTTTTGACCTTAAATGAATTATTCAATTTTTAAGGCGGCAGTTTATTGTACCTCACCGTAAATAACGATATTGAACAAGTAAACAAACAAACACCCAATACTTGCCGTCAATGTTTTTCCGCTAAGCCGTAGCAGGCTGATGTCGAAACGTTTTTTATCTCCAGACCTAAATTAATAATAGAATAACTTCAAACGGAAATGGCATAATAATATTTGCTTTTTATTCTGACATTCTGTTTTCCGTTTGTTATCTAAGAACTGAGACTAGACGTTTTCAAATAAATTAAAAATGATCCCTTATACGAAAAAAATAGGTTATTTCATTTTAAGCATAAGAAGCATCCCCAATTTGAAGGTACGACCAAACAATCGAAAAAATGTCATATGTTGATGTTGAATAAATTGTCGAAAAACATAGATATTTGACGCCACATAAGAAAGCTGACTAAATTTGCGCTTCTGACTGACAAATTCTCACATTTGGGTAATTGTGGCATCGTAACTTCTGAAGCTAGGTATTTCTTCTAGTTTGTCAATGTTAGGGGAAACTATTTTTAGCTCGTAACTATCTCTGAAATGATCGTTACACCCTTTGTTAAAAACTAATATTGCCTTGATCACTTAAAATGTAGACTCGGGAATATGTGCAAATGGCATGTCACCAAGATATAATCTCCTGAAAATGCAAAGACGCGGAGTTGTCGCATTTCGGAATCCCAGACACAGTTGCGTGTATTTTGCTGCTTATAATATTATTTATCAGTATAAAACTTGTAAAATAGCAGAGGTTAAAGTTTTGATGAGGTTATTGTGGCTTACGAGCTGTTCTCGGTCCCCATAATATTTATGCGGCAGATTGCTGCCTAAATGCTAAAAAAAATTAACAACCTTTACCTAAACTCAGATTTAATTAAATTTGTTCTCATTTTGATCGATGCGTTTTTGAATGCAAATCTGCTTTTACCCATATAGATAACGTAATTTACGAGTGTCTAAAATTGTAAACTTTTTTCAAGTCAACTCTGTGCATAGTTCCGTTGGTGGTTATCGTACTTGTACGTTTTGTCAACTAAATTGTGCTCCTTATCCTTTGTTTCATAGCTTACAATAAAATTCTAACTTACAAACCATTTAAAATATAGGTAAATTAATATTTTGCTCTTTTATGAGAGAGGACAGTGACTTACAATATTACCATCCAGTGGAACTCATATTTTTATTTCCTTTGAGGGCACAGATTACAGAGCAGTTTAAAGAATAATTTTATGCCCTGAAATTATCATGTCATAGCCGGTATCCACTGTTTCGTAAAAACGTCCCAACATTTGCCAAATGCTTTATAAAAAGATGAGATAGTACTTCAAAATATAAAAAAACACTGGCGTTGAATAATTCTGATATGGTAACAGGCTTTCAGTTTATACAAGAACGGTGAAAAAGATTTAAAAACGTGACTTTATTTTTGACAATATTTTTTATGCGAACGGTAATTGGCGAGCATACGTATACTTCCAAGAAATACTCATCAGGTAATTACATTTATTGGAAGGGGGAGGGGGGGGTAAAGGGTAAAAGGTAAAATTGTAGGCAAATTACGTTCAACGTTACAGGCGATAGAGTAGGTGGTAAGGGTAGTAACAAGCGGCTTATTAAGCGGTACTTACGGAGAAGGGGGGGGGATGGAAGAGGAGCTAAAAGACTTGGGGAAATGCCCGTAGCTAGGTGGCCGTTGGCCATGCTATGCTTGGACCTTGCATCAGGTTCTTCTGCGCGCACAAAATTGGCTTCCTCAACCGTTTAGCGGTTGCTTTTGCTGTTGCCAACAGTTGCTGGCCCAGTGACTTAAAGCAGCTTGGTGGGACCTTGTAGATCACCCTAAAGGCTTTGTTGGAATCCATCTGATGGCCAGAATCCGCCATATGCGCTAGGATAGAGCTGTTGATAGTCCTGATGGTATTGACTTTGCCTTTTCTTAGCCATGCTGGGAGGTGTTCCTTTATTCTTTTGGATAGGCACCGACTCATGCGACCAATATAACCTGCTCCCCCGGAGCAAGCAAAGGAGTAGATACACATGGAGGTGGTCTGAGTCGGTAACCTGTCCTTACCTTCCCCATGGAAGACTGGGTTAGTTGAGAATAGAAGTACCCGAACTCTCGCTGCTGGGAAAGTTCGTGACACGGCATCATCAAGGCGTCTTTTCAGGAGTTCACCTGTCGCGTCTCCTCGAAAGGGCACTTTGAGAAATAATGTTTTCTTCTCCACAGCGGGTGTTGTGGGTTTCGTTTCTTTAGTAGCCATATTCTTTGTAATTAATTTCTCAGGATATCCGCTCTCACGGAGTAAATCCTGGATTTTCTTGAGTTCCTTTTTAATAGTGTCTTCAGAGCAAATTTTCCTAGCTCTTTGCGTTAAGCTACCGTCGGGTCTACGACTAGGGAAGACGTCCAACAAAGGGAGAGAACTTGCTGTTGTCATCTCAAAAGTGAACTTTAGGGAAAGATGGGCTTGATTGACCGCGCTTAAGAGCGCATCTCTATCAGTTTTCTTTGTGGCAATCACGAAGATATCACCCACGTAGCGACCGTAGTGCTTTAACTTGTGGATCTGATCGCTAAGCTGATGTTTTTCCAGCTTTCCCAGGAATATGTGAGCCAAAAGTGGTCCAAAAGGTGAGCCCATGGCAACGCTATCTATTTGTCTGGATATTTGGCCATCAACAAGGCACTGCATGTTCACTGTGCACTTTAGTAGTAGTTCGTTTAGTGCATTTCTCGGTATTCCTAATTCTAGTTGATTTGTCAATAGGAATTCGCAGATCTATTCGACTGTCTCGGTAAGCGGGACGTTTGTAAACAGCAAGGAGACGTCTAGGGAGCACATTTTCATTCCGTTTAAGTTCACATCTTTGATACCATCGACAAATTCAAACGTGTACCGATAGCGAGAGTTTGGGTACTATTCTCAAGTAACCCAGTCTTCCCTGGGGAAGGTAAGGACAGGATACCAACTCAGATCACGTCTATGTGTATCTAGTCCTTTGCTTGCTCCTGTGGAGAATGTTATATTGGTCGCACGAATCTGCGCCTATCCAAAAAAATGAAGTAACACCTCCCACAATGGCTAAGGACGGGTGATTTCAATACCAACAGAACCATCAACAGCTCTATCCTAGCGCATATGGTGGATTCCGGACATCAGGTGGTTCCCAACGAAGCCTTCAGGGTGATCTACAAAGTCCAACCAAGCTACCCTAAGTCACTGGGCCAGCGACTATTGGCAACAGCAGAAGCAACTGCTATCCGGTTGAGGAAGTCAATTTTGTGCTCGCAGAAGAACCTGCTGCAAGCCCCAAGCTTAGCATGGCCAACGGCCACCTAGCTACCGGCGTTTCCCCAAGACTCTTCTTTTTATTCCTAGAACTCACAATTTCTTTGAAGGATGTAATGCTTTACAATATAAAAACCTGACATTTTTCCGATTGCAATAATATTTGAAATATTTTTTTGCACCCTTGTTAAAAAAATCGTTGCGATGTTTTGAGGTGTGGGTTACTTTAGATATTAATACGTAAGCGTTTTCACCTCGACTGCTTTGTTCTCCCAAAATGCCCACCTAAGCGTTTTCACCTCGACTGCTTTGTTTTCCCAGAATGTCCACGTTTTGTTCCTAGGTCGTAACAATGCAACGTATAAATGTACGAATATATAGAAATAATGCTATTAAAAATCGTTCATAAACGTTTTCGTCGAAAGAGAAAACCATATTTGAAATATGTTTTGTGCTCTGTATGAAAATCTTTGCTATGTTTCCATGTGTGGGTTACTCAGATATTTATATATCAGCGTTTTCTCTGTAACTGCTTCGCTCTACCAGAATACGCACGTTTTGTTTCTGTGGCGTAAACATGCAACGTATAAATTTACGAATATATACAAATTATGCTTCAAAATAGCGTTCTTAAAAGTGTTTGACAAAAAAGAAAACTATATTCTTAGACAGACTTATCGAAAATGTTTATTTTCGCGAAGATAAACACTATTTTTTTTAATGATAAATACACAATGCCTCTAAGACGGCCTTATCTTTTTTCCCCAACAACTGGCGTTTTATAAGGAATACAATCAGCGAGCAAAGGGTGTTAAAAATGTCACGCAAAGCTGCTCTTGTTAAAACATTTTTTAAGTGCAACAAGTCTTTGGAATATGCGACTTTCGTCGTCTCTGCCAACTCTCTGACACTCATAATATTCGTCCTCATAACAATACCTTTGTAGCTTTTCATTACACAGTAAGCCAAGCATTGGTAATTTCTAACCAACATAAGTCTTGTCATACATCCTGCAAAGATCCACTCACGTGTTCATATTACTTGACGAAATAACGCGGGGTTCCCTCATTTCAGCAAACGATAAGTTATTGCGAACCTGACGCTCCCCTGCAAATTTGAAAAATGTACAGGTTGATTAATTTTTTATTTGAATGAATCCTTACTTTAACTACTGGTGTTTGTCCTTTGAAAGCCCTATCTAGATCACTAAACCCAAAGCTTATTCAAAACTTGCAGCTTAATTTGCAAGCTTCGCAAATAACAACTCAATATTTTTAGCTCAATACTGTAGAGTGCTTTGTAATTTAAAAAAAAACAATCAGGTGAATTATGTCCGCGGATCGATCAGAGAAGACCTTATTCCCGCATACAAACGTCTCTTAAAAAATGTTAAAATTTCAAAAGAAAGCATCAAAAGTTAGATGTTGTGTTTTGTATATGAATTCTTTATACAAAAATATCTGCCAAAAAACGAATATTTAATGATTTTCAAACATAAATGAGGTCCTTTTTACTCAACTTCCTAAACATAATTTCACTTTATTATGTCAAGCATACAAGGAAAACAATATTTTCCGGCGCCATGTATCTAATATCATTTGAATGCTCATCATCAATGTTATTTTCCTTATCTCCAAAAAGGTGAAAATTTCGGGTGTTTTGAAAATAGCACTGACTCTGTGCAAGAAATCAAAAATATTTTAGAGTCGCCGAAAAAACGGCTTATCAGTAAATCAGACATTAATCAAACACAAAGCCACTTTGCCTTAGAGTGTACAAGTTGGATTTTGCTCTAGCGGGAACAAAAAAGTTGCGGCATGGAATGTAACATCATTAAAGCCAATCAACATAATGTCGCGTGCAATATGGCTGCAGATTTTATGCCGGCAGGGCCAAACCGTGGCAGGAGACTAATAACGTTGTAAACGAAAAAATATAGCGTACATTTAATCGATGTCATTTTTACCTTTCTCGTCAGAACACTTTATTCAGGAATAGTACTTTTAACTAAGAAAGCTCGCAAGGTAAAGCATTTTCCAATTTCTCAATTCAAGTCTAAAATTAACGCTTACATAAAATGCCGTACGTTTAAGAATTTGCGCAACGATAAAAACAAAATTAAGTTGGGCATTAAGTATGTCACGCAAGTTTTTTCCACTGAGGTAATTCTACACTCAAAAATACTTTTGGCAACGAAGACTACGTTCTTTGTTCAGATTATTGACCATTATATACATGCATTTTGATAAACTTTGAAGTAGCCTGATATCGAAGAATTTTCTTATGCCATTAAGTGTTTATGAACCAAAATTATTTTTTTATGTATTATACTGTGGAAGAGCCCCAAAATGAATCAACAAAGTTAAAAAAGAATGTCTTTTAGGACCACAAACATTAGCCTTTAATTGTTTTAATACAAGTAGAGCTAAGTTTAAGGAATTGCATTAATTTTTTAAAAACAAGGAATAAATTGGCGAACATACGTTTGCTTTCGATAAATTCTCGGCAGGCCTTTACATGCATATGGTATGACCAAGTCCCAAGTACAGCCACGCAAACCTTATCGGCGGACCTGGACGCCAGGCCGTCTAGACATTGACACTCTGATCTGAACTCCCCCTCCTCACCCCCACCCCCTTTCCTCCCCCCTCCTCCCCCACCCCCTTTCCTTCCCCCTCCTCCCCTGCGTGACAACGAGAACACTTCATATGTCCACCAACCACCATAGTTTATTCATACCATATGAATGTAAAGGTCTGACGATAATTTATCGAAAACAAACGTATGTTCGCCAATTTATCTTCTGACATTTTCAAAGGAAATTTGCGCAAAGTTAAAACAAGGAATAGTTGCATTTTTTGAATTTGCTGCTTAACTATGTAGTATTTTGCCACATATTGCAGTAACTAAAATTCATTCACCAGCTTTTGTTTTTCTACATCACATACCTGGGACGCGATAAAACTGCCCACATATCGTCGTGAAAGTGAAGATAAAGGCTAAGTTAATCAAATCTGGATCGAATAGAAATAAACGTCAGAAGATTAATTGGTGAACAAACGTCTGCTTTAAATCAATTCTCGTCAGACCAACTCATCATTTATTTAATGTTTTAATATATACACGTTGCAGCCTGACGATAATTTATAGACAACAAACGTATTTTTACCTATTTTGTGGTTACTTGTCCATGAGAAGGTTCGCAGAAATATGCTTGTTTAATCAATAATGTCCGTATATGCATCATTAAGAAACGTAGCAGGCAGGAGCATCATTATAATATCCAAACCTAAGTATATATAAAGCCACACATTTTTTGCATTTACAAACTTAAAGAAGAGGCATGAAGTAACCCATTGTGGAAAAAATACTCCAATATAAAAAAGTGAGTTTTTTTAATTCTAGCGAGTTTTTTTATTCTTGTTCAGGTAAAGTTCATAGAATTGGTAAAAAAATACCAATTTCGGTTTGGTAAAACTTTGGAAAAATATAAAGTGAACTGAACTTTGTGAATTGTTTATGTTATTTAAGTGCGTTTTAATAGGATAACGCACTTAATATTGTTTTATATTTATCTTAAGAATAGGAAGATTACACTTCTGTTACCGACGTAATTTATTTCCTCGACACTGTGTTCTGCTACATTGAGGAATTACAAAATATGACTGAGACGGCCCTCTACGTAAGAATAAATACCAATAAAACGCATTTTCGGTAAATCCTTTTGACAGATATATCTTGTGCAAGGAGTTGGTCTTAACCTCGGACATGATCTGCGTTTTTGGAAAAAAAGGATAAAAACCCAGAAAGTACACTATGTAATCAAAACTCCATCTGTAATTAATTTCGATGAATTAATGTCAATATGTTTAAAATAAACTGACTAACGAAAAGTGTTTTAATGTAAAGAAAGTGTTTTCGTTAATCATTCAACTTACGACAAGATAAACATGTTTTGTTATTATTTACAACGGAACTAAGGGGTTATTAAGAAACTGGTTTTTTCAGCAAACAATTAATAGTTTTCAGTTGTATTTTTGGAAACAAATTTTTCTTTGGTTGCTCCTTAATATATCCGCGTTTTTTTCCGCGCGTTAGTGCCCGTTTTCAAGGAGTTATCAATCTTTCATGAAGGCCCGCACTTTTCGCCACTTATTGGCCATACACTTGTAACAGACACATTCCTCCTAGGATATTATCACTATTTTTCTTTATAACTAAACAAGCTGAGGTCTGCCCTTCACTTTCGCACTAAAGTACGCTCCTGGAATTTCCGGAAACGGTATTTGCTTTCCACTTTGTGTTGTGCACCTGTAGCCAAGTTTTTCATGCTGTTTGCTGCAGGAGCGGCAGCGATCGCTAACCTTTACATCCGATCCCAACGAATTCTTCGGGTTTAGACTTGTTGCTGCTGTTATTATGCTGCTAACAGTTCACACGTTGTTTCGCATTCCAGTTTGTGTCTGGCTTTAATGTAATTGTTTGTTTTGCTTACAACTCGGTAATATATGAGGCTAATATAAAATAAAATATTTAAAATCAAGACGAAGCAGAAAATGTACTTAAGGTAAATGATAATTGCAGAATCTAATAGAAAAATGTGTTACCTTCTCGCATTAGGGATGCGTTGTCTAATATTCATATCGATTTTTGATTCCTCACGGATCGGAGTTTCGCTCAGGTCATAAAATATAAAATGCTCACGAACATGCCTGCAGTTGTTTAGTGCACAGCCAAAAAGTAGGTGGGCTAACTCGTGAAAGCCAACGCTATTAACAAATGAATTACTGAAGCGTCAACGCAGTTCACGTTCTGCCATCTAATGCCTTACAGCAGTAATGCTATGATCGTTCACCCTTGTTCTACTTTGTAGCTATTTTTTTGTCTTAAGGAACTTGAGTTTTTCTGGAAAAAAGTTTATATTTTTTTAAACAATAATCCCTATTATTTAGCTTTTATTGAACTACGTGCATTAATGCCCGTTTGTGATTGATTATCAGCCTTTCGCAAACCATGCGTTTTCCAGCACTTCACACCGTACTTTATATTCACTTGCACCGAACACATTCCTACTAGGACTATTTTAAAATCGAACAGAATACATTCTGAACTACGAACATTTTGCTTAAAAGGGCATTTATGCAACTCTAAAGACCCGGCATTTCCAGAAAGGTTTTTTCCACTTTGTGCCAAACCTTTGCAGCCAAATGTGCATGTTGAGAGCCAATATGCGTTGCCAAAGCAGCTAGAAACGTCAATCATGATATCCAATTCCAACAAATGCATCTGATTAGTACTTATTGGAGTTCTTTCACTGCTGCTTACGGTTTGTACATTCTCATGAATTTAACTTATTGTCTGGTTTTCAGATTGTGGTTTTTATGCTTGCTCTTGCAATTATTAGACGTACAAAGTGGGATAAACCATTTTTATTCAGAGAAGAGTAGAAAACTATGCTGAAAGTATGAGAAAAGTCCATGAATTTATATGTGGGGCCAAAGTGGGATACCTTACTGGAATGCGCGACTGGGTCATGACTTAAGAATCGCCCAAACATGTCAAATCTTTGCCGATAAAAATTAATAACCACAACATAAGCCAAGAATCAATATGTCTAAGATTAATCAAAACACTTGCTTTAACATGTTACCTCCTTAAAAATATCTGGAACAATACTTTTTTCAAGATAAAGTTAAGATAAAAATGGGATACTTCGACCGGTTTTTTGACTTCCATGACACTTTTAGGAATGAGCTGTGCTAGTTATGAAAAAACATTTCTTTTACGTCAGGGCACCGCTCTTTGATTATCCTTGCACAAAAGAGTGACACAAAATATTCTCCAATATTCTTAATCATGATAACCGTTTGACTGTTTTGTTCCAGGATCTTATATTAGTTGATTTTCTGTAATATATTTACAACTTTTGGACGGATTAATTTCAAACTGTTGCCAAAAAAAAATAACGAAACCCCGATTACCTTATTGACAGTCAAATAGGTCCAGTAATTTCGGCGTTATTAAACACATTTTGGTCTCTTTTGAGTTAAAATCTTATCTTTTGGGGCAAAAAACACAATAGATTTCAAAAGAAAATGAAATTTGCAAATTGAATTTGTCTTCCTTTTCTCGACATTTATGCTGTATCTCTTACGCACACTTCCCTTGATGTCATTGAACTAAAACAAAATTTGCCATTTTGTGAACAGATATAGTTCCGTATAGTTCAGTAAAGTTAGAGTAGTAGGCAAAACTTTTGAAGACCCTATTGAAAACAGTATGTATGAAATATCCAACGTAAAATATGACAGTATAAACAGAGAGCAACCTAAATACATGTACAAATTTTATCCAACATCAAATATTTAACTGAAAAAATAGTGAAAAGCATATACCGATGAACAGTTTTATCTATAGGCATTTCCGGGACGTTAATCATTCCTGCTATCTTGTACATATTAACGGTATTTGTTAAGTTGATGTTCATCCAGTTTCCGTGTTAACGCATCTGTGGAGTTTGCCATTACGACCTCCTCAGGCCGTCCGTTCCAGGCACCGAAGACTCGTTGTGAAAACGAATGCTTGCGGACTTCTTGAAAGGATAAGGTTCCACACAATTTGAGAGTATTCCCACGGAAGTTGGTTGTAATGGCGAAGGCGACGAAGTCACTAAACTTCAGGGCACCCTCACGATTCCTCAGAAGGTGGTACGTCTGTATGAGGTCACTGTGGATTTGTCTTTGCTCAAGGGGAAAATTTGAGTGCTTCAAGTCTACATTTTTATCATAAAGACTTTAACTCTTTCAAAATTTTTGTTGCCCTTCGTTGTATTCTTACCAGCATATGGTTATCTTTGTGCATCCATGGTCACCACGCCCGAACGCCATACTCCACATGTGAACGAATAAATGTTCCATAGACTTTGCCGAATAGTTTTTTGTCTATGTCAACAAAAGTTAGTTTAATCGCAAACAGAACACTGTTCGCCTTCTTGGCAGACCTAGCACACGGCAAAGACGGCTTGAGAGATGGCACAATAACCATACCCAGATCTTTTTGTTCATTGACGTTCGATAGGCTCCTTTCATCGAGTACGTAGTTGTGTGAGTCATCCGTTGCACTTTATTTCTTCGTCTTGAGTCGCACTCTGGCACACTTCTCAAAGTTAAACTGTACCAGTTGTCTAACCAAAAATACGCATTTCTCAATTGATTGATGTTTGAAGCATATTCCCACAGGATCATGACATGATCGCTCTTTCCAAGAGTTACGATTGACATAATTTCGCTTGTATCAATCGGGTCTTTCGATAATATTTGGCCCAAAAAGTTTGCTGTTTGTGCTTCTTTTATTCTCATTGGGAATCAAACATTCTGCACGGGAGAGGTCCCACGTAAGCTTTAAGAATATGTACCTAAACGACTCATGAGAACCCTTAAATGCTAGCTCATCCCAGTTAATCAGTGGTGCGCTAAATTTTTCAGTGATCAGCGCATTTTCATTTCGAGCCGGTTCACGCATAAGACCAAACAAGGTATCGCCACCCTCTGAAGATTGATTTGCCGGTCTATATACAGCCAGGAAATGTTCAGTGGGTGCACCACGCAATTTCAGTTTAAGCAATTTTGCGTTCTGACGCAATGATGCCCTTTTTGACAAACACTGTTATTCCTCCTCCCTTCCTATGTATCCGGTTCCGACGAAAAACTTGGTACTATCCGGGTACAATTTCGGCATCCATTACGTCGGCCTGTAGCCAGGTCTACGTAATGGATATTAATCTGGCTGTAGGTCAGTTTTGCAAACTTTGGGCTTGGGGATCTTCTAATACAAACTATGTGCTTTGGTATAAATAAAGCGCAGCTTCGCCGGCATGGAGTTCCGAGCGATTTGTGGGTCGAGGGAGCCGGACGGTCTCTGCGAATTAGTTACTTCATTGCCTGAGTTTTAGTCTGCTTTTTGTCTGTAAAACGCAGCAGTATTGGCTGTCTCTAAAGGAATGACCTCTGGTTGGCGATGATTTCCCCGCTCATTATTCGCAGGGTTCTCTCGCCCGCATTGGCTCTCATATTAAGTTCGGTTTACGGTGACCTCCACTTCTCTTTCTGGGCCGGCGAGTACTCCCGCTGAAAAAAAAACCGCTGGGTTCTTGTTCCGTAGTTACAATTTCCCGTTCAACAGAATCTACGCTTGCTCTTCGTGCTTGAGTTTATATTTACTTATTCTGGGTTGACCCGAGTCCGTATATGGACCCTTCTTCAGGCCCATCCTAAATGCTTTTAGGACATGTACAACCATTTCTTCATTTTCATGAAGAAGGAGTTTATTGTATCCGCATAATAAATCCATATCATGGTCAATTTTATTTTTTGGGGTCTCCGAAGAAGATTTAGGCATACCTTGTATGACGATGCACTGGCTGCGATTAAATAACCGGCTATGAGGTTTATTAGTGGACCTTACCGACCTGTGGGTATCCTCGACTTGGGCTGTGAGATCCCTTCGCTCCGGCATTTAATAATTAGGAGGACTCGACATATCCTCTTTTGTGCTGAGGCCACCTTTTTGTTTTGTAGTAGGTGGCGTCTTGGGATTTTTGCGAGACGCAACCAGACTAGTTCTTACTGGTATCTTAGACACCGCCTGCTTGGTTTTTGGGATTGTGTAAAGCACGACACCCCTTGAGTTAGCAAAATTTTCAGACCCTTTTTTGTGGTCTGCTAGTCTAGTGGCGACAGCGTCTGCTTGTTGGCCCAACGTACAAAAATCGACTCCCGCGTCTTCTACATTTCCTTGAATTTCCTACTCTTCGACAAGGTCGAGTTCCAATACTGGTTCTCCTAAAGTTTGCGTATGGAGTATGGAAACCTCCTCTGTTTTTTCGTCTTGGCCTTTTCTCGGATTTCAGTCGTCTCCGACATCAAGCCGTGCGTTAAAATATGCAAAAGTGACTTCAGTTCCGCTAATTCCATTTAAAGGCATAGCATATCCTTCTGCATGACGGAAAATGTTTTGGAAAGTTCCATGTCTGATATGCCATCTCGGTCTTCGTACTTTGTGTCTATTGAGCTCCGAGGACCTCTAGGCCTTTTAGCAGGGGTAATTTTGTTGCACCAACCTTGCAGTTTCTACCCTTAAAATTGCGATTTGGGCTTTTATCCTGAATTAAATAAGTGAAAAACGCGCACCCTCGTGGTGTAATGGTAACGACCAATGCCCGCGAACCACGGGTTTTGGGTTCAAATCCCACACGCGGCAGACTTTTTCACGTTGCGCTGTACGTTTAGTTTGATTTCCAATCATAGATCAATGTGAAGTTAAACGCTATTAAAGCTCTATGCAATATGTATAAAGCGATTAACTGAATTGAAAGGATATTGGAACGACTCAGCCGTTTGTAGATAGCTCGAATCCCTAAGAATTGTTGACGGAAGGCGGTCACGGTGATGTTGCTCGATTTGACTAGTGCCTGCCGTGGCTTCTAAGGCAAGGCTTGTTGTAAAAATGAATCCAATAGCTAATAAATAGTATCCGCCAGAGTGCTACCTGGTCCGAAATCCCGAAAATATTATTTCCTACGGAAAAAGAGAAGTTTGAACCGCAATTTGAAGCGTGCGCTTTGTGCCGGGACTTCATGCATGTGCTCTTATATAGCAACATGCACGAACAAGAAGTTCTTTCCCGCAACTTTTAATAGCGAAGGAAATTCCTCGGATATCAACAAGCGCTCGGTTTCACTCACTTCGCATAAGGTAAATCCCAGTATACTGATACGAATCGAATGCAATTCGAGTAAACAACATTTTGCGCCTCAAATCAACCCACTGAACAAAATAAACAACCTCGAATGTGTGTTAAATCCTTCAAACCCTAATTTTCTACCAGCTATGTTATCTTGTTTCTCGAGTGTCTCCAAAAGAAGAGGAAGAAGAAGAAGGGGCGGGTTCGTGGGCAAAATTGTATTTGGACTGACGTTTCAAAAGCACACTCGCTTCCATCGTCAGAGTATCGCGCTTACTCTTCCGCGGGCCTTGAGTGAAATCGCCTCGCCACCGATCTTGTGAAGTAACTGTGTTCCCTCCACGTGCGTTCGCCGCTGGTTGGCTCCGAATTGTTTGCTGCCGACCAATGGCAGGTCCACGTCTCCTTTCTGCCCTGCGCCGCTATCGTGGTTGCTGCGGCGCCGTCCTCCTCTTCGCCATTTCTTCGATCGATTGGCCGTTGATATTCGGTGGCAGCTCTGCAGGCCTCAAAATCGGGTGCGTGGGAAAGCACGCCGTGCTGGTCACATAATTCGCTGTCGTCGCCGCCATCGCCGCCATCGCCGCTGCCGCCGCCTTCCTCCCCCGTGGGTGTTAGCTGTTGGCCCTGTGTGGCTTGGTCTTCGGCCCTCCTCTCCTTAGGCCGTGAATCGATCGGCCGTTGGCGTTCGCTTGCAGCGCTGTCAGCTCCACGGGCGGCTCTGTTGCGCCAGTCACGCGACTCCTGATCGCTGCCGCTTCCTTCCTCCGTGGGTGTTGGTTGCCGGCCCTGTGTAACTTCTTTCGGTCTGTTCTGAGCGGGTTTGAGCCTTGTTCGGAGCCCTTGGTAAACGAGATTTAAATCGATGGCTCGCTTTATTTTGCCCGTCGAGGACCAACTTTTCAGCACCAATCTGGCCATTTTGTCATTGGCCCTGCCGATCACCCTCGCATTCTCAAAGGCGAACTTGTGCTTCAGCTGCCGCATGTGATCATAGATCAAAGACAGCTTTTTTTGGAAATCGATTGCAAGTTGGTGTTCGTGCAATCTTGTGCCCAGGCGTTTGCCCGTTTGCCCATCAAACCTCGCATCGCAATATTTTTTATGAATCCACATTGTGCGTTATGTTATATTAAGCTGGTACCAAACAGCCCAAAGTTCAAAAATATATGAATTCGAAGATTGGTTTGCGAAAATTGTTAGTTGTTAATTCACAAATTTAAAACATCGTTTTCCAGGTACATATTTGAAGACAACGTATGTAGCAGAATTTAATGGCACCATAAATTTCGCGAGCGCTTATCAGCCACTTCCACTTGCTGCATAAACAGAAAAGCGAATGATAAATAACAGAATTGTATTCCTACTGTATTGATTGCCTCTTGGCTACCTCAAGTGACCTTGACGTTTTGGATCGCTTTTTCTGTATGAATTTGATTCTGTAATTTATCATTCGTTGTTTTGTTAATGCAGCAAGTGGAAGCGGCTGATGAGCACTCACGAACTGTATGTTTCCACTATATTCTGCTACATACGCTTTCTTCTAAGTTTTTACTTCATTTTCTAAATTTTGGGATTTACGCTGGGCGAAGGTTATTAATGTTTGCTTAATTACACGATTAAAAGATCAAAGCTGTAAGATATTTCATGGATCTTTGCACAAATGCCGGTTAGTAAATAACAAAGCTAAAGTTTATTTTCCGCCGATCATTATTTGAGAGATTGCTTTCTGTCAATTTTGTTGTAATTATTGCGGGATATATGTTACGACGAGGTTCACATTGTTTTTCAAAAAGCGGTTAAAATTTTACGATTTGCAGGGATTCCTGCAAATATCCATAAATAATAATTATATTCTACGTGTTTTTCAAAACCGTCAAAATAAGTTGTTGGTATACGATTTTATGTATATCTTGAGGTTTTTGGCATCCGTTATAATGGACCTGTCTGTTTTGCTGCGGTTTTTCCATCACTAAAACATGCCAATGTATTGGCATGAAAAAACTTCCACAACAAAGTATACATATTCAGATATCCTAAATCAAATAAAAAGATTTTTATAGAAAGTTTACACTTGTATTAGTGTTTAAATTAAATGTTTTTGCGTCAACTTTCTGCGTAATTAGCATTTCTCACAGAGAAAGTCAAAATAAAATTGGCAAAATATGACCGGTATTTTAAATTCCCTGAGAAACAGGCATAAATCTTATAAGCAAAGAATTAACTTATCTCTTAATACTTAAGCAGATTTGGAAACATTTTGCACTTTAGGCCTCGTTTTAAGATTTCAAAAACCACAACATACTGGCAAAAGTAATAGTAAGATTTTGCAAAAACGGAGAATCTTCTGTCCTTACCGTTTAAAGCTTCCCCTATTCATTCATTCTGAACTAAAGATTAAACAAATTTGATAGCTCTTACATACGGCTTGACACAGTCAAGTGAGAGCATGTCACGCGGTTTGGTAATTTCCGTATGGTTAACCAACTTACAGTTTTATGTGGGTATTTATTAATATTCTGCTTATAATAAAATGGTAGGTTTGGTACATATAATTTTCTAAACTCAATCCGGTCCAATTTTCCAACAATAAAATCATTAGTTCATGATTGCAATTACCGCAATTTAATAAAGGCAGGAAATATTATCTGGCCCCTAAACATACATAACTAAATTTTTTGTGGTCTTAATCAATGTTCTCTTATTGTACAATATAAAAAACACGAAAGTGTGGTCCATAGTGTTCAGTAGCATAGGAGATAAATTGCACCCAAAGTAACTTTGGACTTTGTCCAGTAAAGTCCCCTTTTTCCATTCAAGTCTATTCAAAAAAACAAAAAACAACCTCAAATATGCATTTAGTCACGCATTTAAATGTTGATCTTCACATTTCATAACATAGCCAAATAATTGTACTAGCCACTAAAACGGTAACGAGCAGCAATTACGCGTGCTACAGCACGAAGCCTGTTTTAATACTGCAGATTCCGACCCAATTGACTTCATTGCTACAGTGGAAGCGATGTTGGTGAGAACGGAAGCAACTGACGACACTAAACATTCAATACGACAACGTGTGACCTCCTTGCTTATGGCTCATAAACCAGCCAGCTACATCTCGCAAAGTGAGTCAAAAGCCTTGAGAGAACTGAAGAAAGATGATAGCATTATCATCTTACCTGCTGATAAGGGACGGTCGACTGTCGTGATGAACCGACAAGATTATAACGTCAAAGCTAAGACTCTTCTTGACGACAGAGAATTTTACCAACCAACGCCCACTTCGCAAGCCAAAACATTATCCAACCGATTGACTAAACTTCTCAGAGAATACAGGCGCAAGAATGTGATCACTATGAATGAGTGGCGCCAAATGAAAGTAACGGATACAGCTCTGGCGCGATTTTATGGACTTCCAAAAATGCACAAACCGAATGTCCCACTTCGGCCAAACGTTGCCCTTAAAGGCAGCCCAACCTATAACTTGGCAAAGTGGATGTATAGAAAACTTAAATTCCTCCAAGGCAACTCGATTACCTCAGTTCAATCAGCCTCTCGATTCCTCGAGGACCCACGAGGTCGGACAATTCAATCAGACGAAATCATGGTCTCTTTCGACGTGACTTCATTGTTCACATCCATACCGCCAAAACTGGCGCACGATATCTTACAGAAGAGACTTGAAGAGGCATATGATGAGGCCCGAAGCCCTTTAAAAATTGAAAACCTTATGAGGTTATTCGAATTCTGCCAGAAAACTTACTTTACCTTTGCTGGAGAAACATACGAACAGATCAAAGGAACTCCAATGGGCTCCCCGATCTCTGGCTTAGTGGCAGAACTGGTTCTACAGGAACTAGAAAGCATCGCCTTCGCCCAACATGAGCCTGTCTTCTGGCGCCGCTACGTCGACGACACGTTTGTCATCATCAAGAGAAACATGCTGCAAAACTTCCATGACTTGCTCAATGGAATATTTCCTGACATACAGTTTACATGGGAAGAAGAAAAAGAGCAGCAACTGCCTTTCCTTGATGTCCTCGTCAAGAGAACACCCAATGGTGAATTCGAGACGACGGTTTACAGGAAGGCGACGAACACAACACAACTCCTAAGTTTTCACAGTAACCATCCAGTTGCTCACAAACGGAGCTGT
Source organism: Ligula intestinalis (assembly GCA_036362985.1). Lineage (NCBI taxonomy): Eukaryota > Metazoa > Platyhelminthes > Cestoda > Diphyllobothriidea > Diphyllobothriidae > Ligula > Ligula intestinalis. The sequence goes on from JAYGXS010000110.1 coordinate 51,766, forward strand.
GTAAAAACACTCTTCAAACGGATCCAGACCCACTGCAGTAAACCAGAGGACATGGCACGCGAGGCCAGATATCTCCGTGACCAGTTCATGCGGAACGGTTATCCAAAAGCATTTATAAACCGATGCCTACGCGTTCGGCCCCGGAGGACCCAAACAGAAGAACCACC
>JAYGXS010000111.1:0-51866 GCA_036362985.1 Ligula intestinalis
TCCCTTTACGACCTATTCTTTCCATGTTCAATTCACCATTTCACAGACTAGCGAGTTGGCTAGTAGAGGAACTAGAACTAATTCGCAATCGATTCTCTACGTATACACTGAGAGACAGTTTCCAATTTGTCGATGAAATTAGTCATCAAAATATTGCAGGCAAATATATGATATCTTTGGACGTTTAGTCACTATTTATCAACGTGCCCCTGGATGAAACAATCTATATCATTTGTGCATATGCTTCTGAAACTGCCTGCCCCCTGAAATATTACGACATTCATTACAATTATGTAAAAAGAATGTTCAGTTTCTATTTAATGGCGAACTGTATAGACAAGTTGACGGAGTGTCAATTAGCAGTCCTCTTGGTTTTACCTGTGCAGATATATTTATGGGTCACCTCGAAGATAAAGTAACTTCAACATTGAAAAGTACAGCATTCTACAGAAGATATGTGGGTGACATCTTTGCAATTGTTAAAAACATAAAGGAAGCCAAGAAGCTACTGCTAACAATGAACAGTATACATCCGAAAATGAAATTCACAATGAAAGTGGAACGTGGAAATTACGAATGCGAGAGAATACTCGTATTCCAGGAATGTCTATTGGTAAAGGAGACATATGGTCGATCGCTGGAACAAAATTTATTTTTTCCTGAGCTTTCGAGCTCTTGCAAGTGCCCATCGTTAGAGGTGGAGAAACAATAACAAATGTGAAAGCTACTTGGGGCGTGTGTATAATAATTAAAATTTTGAACGTGCAGAAAATCATTCATTGTGTGTGCTGCCGACTTGCAACTGAGGGCTGTGCTAGCCTGTTCCAGTAGGTAAGATCGACAAGTTGGGTGGCAATATTTACAGAAATAGAATCTTCAACAAAACAAGTAATAGTTATGGTGGGAGGGATGGGCAATTTAAAAGGCATAGGAGAAGGGAAGGAGGATGAGAAGAGAGGGATTATGTAGGCTTGGGCGCCAAATTGCCACGTCAGCATCGAAAGTGGGATGATTATGGAAGATGATGGGCCAATTGATTACGGCCGGCGTCTGGATATGATCGTTTGCAAAAGCATAAGGCCCTGTACGCTAGCGCCAATTCGACACATCTGTTGACCGAATTCTCATCCGTGGACCAGGCTTCGATAAATTCTCTGCTCGTCTTGTTTCCCGCGTGGGCGAGTACCTTGACGGCTGCGACGTTGAACTGATGGCCTGTTTCGTAGGTGTGAGTTGCCATTTGTGATGATTCGTCGCCTAGTCGCACGGCCTGCTTGTGTTCACGTATGCGTGATCCAAGCATGCGTCACATTTGTCCTGTATAATTACAGGGACAGTTTAGGCGTGGGATGCGATATACTACACCAAATTGTTCATTCTGCGTAAGCCGGTCTTTTATGTTCATCACTCTGCTGCGCATTGTAGCTTTGGGTCTGTGTGCAATTCCAACACCTAGTCCCGCAGCGATGTGGTCAGTCGCTTCTGAGGCGTCTTTTATGTATGGCAGAGCGTGCCATATCTTCGGTGGTTCTTCTGTTTGGGTCCTCCGGGGCCGAACGCGTAGGCATCGGTTTATAAATGCTTTTGGATAACCGTTCCGCATGAACTGGTAACGTAGATATCTGGCCTCGCGTTCCTTTTCCTCTGGTTTACTGCAGTTGGTCTGTATCCGTTTGAAGAGTGTTAATGCACAGCTCCGTTTGTGAGCAACTGGATGGTTGCTGTGAAAACTTAGGAGTTGTGTTGTGTTCGTCGCCTTCCTGTAAACCGTAGTCTCGAATTCACCGTTGGGTGTTCGCTTGACGAGGACATAAAGGAAAGGCAGCTGCTGCTCTTTTTCTTCTTCCCGTGTAAATTGCATGTCAGGAAATATTCCATTGAGCAAGTCATGGAAGTTTTGCCGCGTATTTCTCTTGATGATGACAAACGTGTCGTCGACGTAGTGGCGCCAGAAGACAGGCTCATGTTGGGCGAAGATGACGTTTTCTAGTTCCTGTAGAACCAGTTCTGCCACTAAGGCAGAGATCGGGGAGTCCATTGGAGTTCCTTTTATCTGTTCGTACGTTTCTCTAGCAAAAGTAAAGTAAGTTTTTTGGCAGAATTCAAATAACTTCATAAGGTGTTCAATTTTTAGTGGGCCTCATCATATGCCTCTATAAGTCTCTTCCGTAAGATATTCTGCGCGAGTTTTGGCGGTTTGGATGTGAACAATGAGCTCGACCAGGCAGAAAGATGGCTCAATAACGCGTAGAGTTTTCCATAAGAATGCATAGAAAGGACAGTATTTGCGTTATCTAAGTTTTGTCCCCATACAATGGAAACGTAACTTAGTTTGCACCCTATTCCAGAGGACAAGCAAAATCTGCTCAATGGATACACTGGATGCAGAAATCGCCAGCCTCAAGGAAACTCTTCTCAAGCGTGGTTATCTAGCTCACTTTATTGAAAAGAATAGCAAACCCTTACGGCAAAAGGTTATAGAACACTAAGCTCCAAAAAGCCTGTTTTTATTTCCTTGCCCTTTAAAGGAGACAACACCTTAAACACCATCATGAGACGTTTACGCAATACCATTGAAAGGACTTTGCAGCTGAGCTTGTATTTTGCAACTCTGTGATGACCCTTCCGATTCCAACTGCGAAGGATGCCTTGCCGTTGTACGCCACATCTAATGCTGTTTACCAATTTATATGCACTAGCGGATGCAAGTACATAGGGCAAACACAACGGCAATTGACAGCCAGAGCAAAAGAGCACCTGCCGAGTTGGCTATTAAGACAGGAGAATAGGACTCCCCGTTCTTCTATCACTGAACACCTATTGGATACGGGTCATTCTGTTGACCCTAAAACATCCTTTCGAGTACTTGTTCGGGCACGAACAACTCGTATCTTTCGCTACCTGGCGGTAGCATACATAAGGCGGTTTAAAACTGACCTATATAAACAACTGGAGCATGTGGTGAACCTAACCCTGTCGTAGAAGCACCGGCTCCCTGTTTACATACCCCTTCCCACCTTTTTGCCTTAGATGTTTTTAATTGTCTGAGACGTTTTTACAGCGTTTGTGCTGCCTACAATGTTTGAATGTCCTACTTTATTGATTGCCCATTGGCTCACTCAAGTGACCTTGATGTTTTAATGATCGATTTTTCTGTATGAATTCAATTATGTAATTTCTCATTCGTTATTCTGTTTATGCAGCGAGTGGAAGCGGCTGATGAGCGCTCGCGAAATTTATGGTGCCATTAAATTCCTCTACGTACGCTGTCTTCAAATTTGTACCTGGGAAACGATGTTTCAAACATCATTCTGTGGCATTTCTTTCATCCAATGGATTTAAATGTTTCCCCTACTGTTGTATCCCTTCTTAGGGTTCACAAAAGTGTTGTTCAAAATTGTCGGACTTTATTCGGGCATGTGGTCTTATATGAACTTCCAACCTCTTATCTGAGACCTTACTGAGATTAATATAAAAACTGTGCTCTCTCTATTGTAGTAGTTCGGTTTGTTCAAATTAACCTTTTCTCTAATAAACTGCCGTACGCTGCTATTTCGTCAATGCCACACATTTGTTGACGTTCGTGTTATATTATTAGTTTTATGCATTCCGCGCACTGAAACAGCAGTGAAAATGTTGCCACTTAATTAATTTTTTATGCATACCTGTGTCGTTCAAGTGGAGTTTTTAAGGACATTTGTCATTTAATCTAAATAAACGGACTAACGGAAGACGCATTGCTAATCCGCGTTTGCATTTTATGCATCTTTTAGAACTGTTGGTATGCACATGTGAGATTTGCGGCAAAAGCTTCACGCGAGGGGAAGGCCTGAAAAAGCATGTCGACCTCATCCATAATCGTATGTTTGTTTGTACTTTCAATCCCCTGAAAGCTCATATTTTGAAGCTGGTGGGCAGATTTACGTAACAATGATCGCAGCTCTTCCACTTGCATTCTGTTGGAAACTATTCCAAAAGTGATTTGAGCGAACAATAATACCAAGCCCTTTTTGTGCACTGCGTCATGGTAGACCTTTAGTATGCATTTTTACAGAAGCCTTTGAAAATTGCACTCGGAGAAATATCGCTACATTAATACTGTGCGCTTTTGTACTTTTAAATATGTCTAAAGTTGATGCATGCATTATTCGTAGAACTTCCTATCTTTGGGTTTGCGGTTGCTCCTCGTCAAGTTTGCATCGAACTCATAGATACCGCACCGTTATGCGTGCATCAAATGGTTTCGTTATACCGTATGTAGTACAGGGAAAATACATAGCATGCACCTTTGGAATGTGAATTACGTAATTCAGGATTTTTTGAATTCAAACACTCTGCCTGTGCCAATATAATGGAGCCTCCGGGGATGAGCTGCCCCATTTACAAACATTTCAGGTAACCAGTGAGCCACTTCCAGACAATTTTTTTCGATTGATGAGCTTCTGCTCAGTTAAGGGGTTGTCAGTGCGTGTATGTGCCTCTGTACGCCGCTGAATCTTGCTTCCAGGGCGTGGGTCCTCGGTCGCCTGCAGTCACTCAGTGAACTGATGCAGTTTGATTGGCTAAATTTCGTAAGACGAGGGTTTGTAGCTGTCTAAGCCGTGATTGTGCATAGATCACTACAATCATCAGGTCGAATCCCAGGCTGGTGGGAAAAGGTAAGAGTCACCAGAAGGAGTGGCTTATTGTATACATAACTCCCAGTTGCAGTCTCAGGTGGCAGTGGCCGCTAGCGAAGCCAGGGCTGGTCCTCACTGCGTCCAACCAAGCCTGAGAGTGTGGTCTGTCTGTTCTGCGGGGTGATGACAGTTGCTTTAGTAGGATTGTGAAGCAAGTTCAAGTGGTTTGCTATTGGTGTTTTGCAAGTTGCCCGAGTGGATGTTGCCTGCAAAGGCCCTCTACTGCGTTGGTCAAAGGGGTGGTGTGTGAAGTGGTCCTTAGGGAGCCGCGATTACTCGGGCATGCGTGTGTGCGTGTGTACTTCTGCGAGTGGAAGTCGGTCAAGTGGTGGTCTTCAGGTCATCAAGTGGAACAGCCGCGTGCAAACATAAATGATGTTGGGGGACGCTAGCATTACAGAACGAAGGGGGGAGGAATAATGGACCCATCGTCACAAGTTTCACATGATGAGCTTGGTATCAGAAGGGATTAAAGTCGTTGCCTGAGGTTCTACTGAATAGCATCTGAAGAAGTCACGCATTCCTAAAAAATGTTTAAGATAGGTAGATTTTATTTGCATTATTTCCATGAAATATGGTAGCATTTGAACGGATGTAAAAAGTTATTAGTGCGACGCGTAGATACCTCTTGACGTCAATTTCGTAGCTCTTTCCGAACATGACAGCCTGGGCAACGAAATGCTGAACGAGCAATCCTGGTGTATTGATGTGCAGGTTACGGTCTTGCAATATTGGTCCAACACAGGCCAGTGACGAATTACATGCTTCAGCATTTTAGCCACTGGGTGCCAAGTCAACAATGTGTGCTTCATGAGCACTCGTTATAAAACTGAGTGTAGTGGACTAGATGTGGCATCGTCAACAATCAGAACACTCCTTTAAGATTTCAGAAGAAGTTTTTGAAAAATGTCTGACATGACTTACTAGGACAATTGACGCCTCACTTCATTCTTTTCTGTTTCAGAAATGCAGACTTATACATGCGAATTTTGTCACAAGCGTTTTGCGGACAACGGACACTTACAGAAGCATATAGAAGTTATTCATAACGGTACAATGGCTTTCTTTTTGGTGGTTTGCTGATTTCATTTTGTTCTATTCTTTCTTGGATTTTTGAAAAATACTATTCTGTAACAGGATAGAAGAAGTTAAGTCGTTCTCTGGGACTAGAAGCCGATTTGTCCGACGTTTCGAACTCTCCCGCGAACTCATTGTCAAGGAAGGAAAAAACGTACAGCTCACAGTGTAATTAAGTCAGGTTCTGTAACAATATACGGCCTAGTGCTTTTTTCGAGTTAGTGAAAAAAAACAGTGAGCCTTACGTTTGATGCATTTGCATACTTAAGCCAACATCACTTACCTCAGACTTTACAGAAACATCCAGCTTGTTTCTGATCTTTTGCTCAGAGAGCTTCTGAATGAAGGCTTGACTTCTAAGTTCAGAGCATCATAGTTAGCGTTTTCCAGCAGATAACAGCTTCGGTAAACTGTAAACAGTTACTTACTAGTTTGCCATGATTGAATAACGGGATCTGTCCCTTAAAGGACAATCTAAACTGTTATAGTGCAACCGAAGTCTGTGCTTGTCGCGGTATCTATGCATTTAGTGCTACAGGTACTTATTAGTTAAATGTAGGCCGTAAGTCACCTATTAAATAGAGGCGCGATTATCTTCCACAAACTATCACGTCTATTTCTTCGAGCATACTTCTTGGCACTCACATTTTCGCTTATATCGGCAAAATTTCTCCAAAAAGTTGACTTTAACAAAAGTCCACAATAACCGGTGTAGATTGTATGGAGGAGCTACGTACAGGTGATCTTTTTTAAATTTTTATTCCCGTATGAGTCCAGACTGAGAGCAGATTAGTGAAAACCTTTACCGTTCTGATTCTGGGTTTACCGCGGTTTTGTTGGAAACCATCCTTCGTTTGACTGTAGGATGTCATTTAACTCGTGAACTTGTTACGAAGCTAAAACACGCTTAGCTTTCAAGTCAACTCAAGGTATCCTTCAGAAACGCGAAACATCCACTGTATTTGAATAGTCAGACACGCTATTGACTGGGACGATGAAGTGACGATCAGTGGAAATAATAGTTTATTGAACTCATCTGTCGAGCTATATATCCATTGCAGCCTAAAGGCCAAGTAGAACTCAATAAGATGTAAATTTGCAGTAGTGAAAAATTTAATACAACCTTTGTCACTGCTCGGAATGGTGTCACTATCGCTAGTCATCGAAACCATCAACCTATATTTCATTCACCAGGGCCACCTCGCCGGGCAAAGTATGTTTGAGCTAGTTCAACGACTATATCTTTATTGGTGGAAGCGAAAATGTGAGTGTCGAGCAGTAATTGAGAAGACAAGAAATTTATTCGTCTTACCTTTCGGATTCCAGTTCACACTCATCCTAAGAAAGAGCGTCAGCTAAGCGTGATCTGTGCTCAGTGACTTTTAGTATCTATGGCATGCACGAGTCTTTGGTCACTGTCCCCACGGGCAATGACCTGTTCAACTCATATTCGTCGGTGGGACTTTGATTATCCAGAGCAGTCAGCCACTCGGGAAGCTGGTGAACTTATTTCTAGACGCCGATGCTGATAAGACAGGTGGTCGAGCAATTATAACGAAAATGACCAGCACAAGTGATGCAATTTGAGCAGAGAACGACCCGCATGGCGGTCAATGAAGGGGCTGCAGTAGTAAAGCACCTACATCCTATAATTACTGTAGATTTGTGCGCACTTTTTCTGGTGTTTATTGGTTTGAGCGTGAATCCGAAAAGTTAGGCAACTAAGGTTTTTTTATAACGACGAGTTCTGCGTCGCCAGCGTTGTAACGGCGGCATCTAACGTGTGTCACCGTCAAATTATACCCTTTGTAATCCCCAAGGAAGAACATAATTCTGAAATCCACCCAGAGGAGGGTATATTGTGTACTCGGGTGGCAGTTGCGGCTGGTTGATCTCCAGCGCGCTGTTTTTCCGGCCTCGGATCTGACCCCGGCCATCGGACCGGACTGGCAGTGTCCTCGTTGCCCGCCCTGCTTGAAAGGCGACAGTGGCTTATAACAGATAGTCAGCACGTTCGCCTGTGGCATCACTGGGCGCGTGGGATAAGGTCACGCGACCAGTAGACCCTCGGGGATCTGCGACCCGTTAAGCACGTGCTTGCACGCGCGTGCGTCCGTATACTGTCCAGTGGTTAGGGTCATCTCGTGTATGCGGTCAGAGCGAACAAACGAAGACATTTAGCAGGAAATATGCCTCAGAAAAGCCTCCAGTGTTACTAGCACTTGTTTAGGCTAAAGTCCTAAAAAACCTTGTCCAGTACTGGCTTCTTTTAAAGAAGACTGATTGTGAGTTTATGGGACGATTTACACGTTCCAGTTGCTGCAAACACTGTCTTGTAGGGGATGAGATGTTACATGCTGAAAATATTCGTGATGGATAGTTAGTACTTGACTGTCTAACTGTCATTTCATGTTACTCTACCCTGGTTTTAAATTCCCTTCCTGTTTGATATGAGTACTTTCAGGAAATTTAACGAAGCGAATTTTTCTAAGCCATACCCAAATGGCCACGTTTATTTTTTTCGTGCACACATTCTAATGACTGATGCAATTTCCATTCGGTATGCGACGCCAACCTTTTTCTTTCAGCTGACATATCCTTCTCATTCAAGACCTATACTCTCAGTTGGGCAAGATCGTAAATAGTATTTCAAAAATGGAACTCGATTTTTCAACTAAATTGCTTTTGCTTCAGAATCGCAGAAGTATATGTGCGCTATCTGCGCCAAGACATTTTCTTGGAAGGGTCATCTGAAGAGGCATATGGACGTTATCCACGACAGTAAGTTCGATTCTGATTATTGGTTTACTATTTCTGCTGTTTGACAATTTCAACGTCGTTCCCCTCGCCTGCTTTAGTGCCTATTTGTTCCAGTAATGGATCATAGTGCCAAAAGTCCTGCAGTTATTATGCCAGATGAGGAAACGGTAGCAGAGGCACTTAAAATTTGTCGCCTTCACTTGTGTCAGGTTAAAAAGAGACACGATTTTACAAGTCGTACCGTTGATTATTTGCATGAAAATTCGTCGGGGCAATCTATGCATGTTTCCGTCACGTTAGTATTTTAGGCTGTTCTTCAGCAAGGGGGTGCGAGGTCACGATAATTTTTAGAAGATATTACCTATGTTTTTTTCATCTTCAACCCGTTAAGAAATATCATACCCCAAGCCCGAAGTATAGTCGCGTATTTTGCAGCCCTTATTTATATCTTCGAGCGTAACTCCGCGAATTTAGAGTTGTTCCTTGGAGAAAATGGGGTTTATCTCCGTCCACAAGTTGGCATGCATATTTGAGCCGAAATCCATGAGTTACTGTGGTTTAGCGGCCTAATATTCAAAAACTGCCTGCGGGTACTCTGCAGTACACAAATGCAGACTAATTTGCCATCCTGAGGGTATCAGTGTTTTTCGGTTTTCTGAGTATATTTTGATACTCTAGGAAATGTAAAATTCCTTGACAGAATATACAGTTAAATCTTCATAAACCTTGCTTTTTAAAAAAATATATAATCCATTTTCCAGGTGAGGTAGTTTCTGTTGGTTATGCAGTTGCTGACATCAGTGTCCCTCGATTTTCTTGAAGAGACAGTGGTTGTGGCTTTTACTATATTTGCAACGTTTATTAATTATAACCTGGAGTCATTTTTCATTTATTGCAAAGCAACGTTTTTTTCAGAACTGCGAGAACATACCTGTGAGGTTTGCGGCAAGGCTTTTGCGGAGAAGAGTAATCTGAAGAATCATTTCGACGCTATCCACCAAAGTAAGCTTCCTGGTCGTATTATTTTGGTTTCAGAACGACTATTTTATGCACACTACATAATTAATGCGTACACGAGGAAAACGTCGTCCGGCGTTTTGCATACATTTCGCTCACTGTGCCGTGGGAAACCCCAGGTCTCCAAAACGGACTGTTTTGTCATGCTTTACCTCCATAGAGACCCCAGTAGCTAGTGGCAAGTGTTAGCATTCCGTGCTTTTGCTTTACTCCTTCTTTGAGAAGCTACGCAGCGTTCTGCACTCCACCCGGTAGCATTCGCAGTGTCAGTCGAAGTGGAGTCTGAGACATGGAGAAGGGGAGAGTGTGGGGGCATTCCTCATGTCGATCCAGCGTACTTTAACCTCATTATAGGCCATCTGACGTTTTAGACCTTAATGGAATCACCAATTGATGGGACAATTCTGTCTTCAAAAATGACCGTTAGACTACTACAGTGGTCGACATAGACCACGCAATTTTCCTAAATTTGTATATGTTTGATCATTACTCCAATACCAGTGTGAATGTATTTAGGAAAACATAAAAATAATAATGAACAGCATGAGGCATATTAAGTACTTAGAAGGACTATAGGAATGACTAAGTGTTCGTAACGAAGAGTAAAATTTTCTCGATAATCCCGTGGTTTTAGAGACGTAAAAAGGAGCTCTAAATTAGAACAATAAATGTAGATATTGTGTTAAGTTGAAAACTTGAAGCAACCACTTTCTATATAATGAAAGTATGTTTATTTAGTCAAAATATTCTGTAAACTGTGTTCTTACTGGTTAGGTATTTATTGAATGTCATCGAAAAAAGTGTGTCATCAAATTCCTTGTTTTCGATATCTTCATTGATCAATTCATAGATTGTGTATCTGTTCGACGTTTACACCAAAACCTTTAAAATATGGTATATATAAAGAGTATTTACCGAAAGAAAGTGTTTTTGGATGTTATTTCTTGAAATGATGACCATGTTGCTGAGTTCTAGAAGTGCCTCGAAACAGCAACCCATATCGTTAAGAGTCAATCATGTCAGCAGTGAAACTCTGAAACTACTATCCCTAAGATTACTAAAAAAACTTTCCATAAGACGTTACCTCTTAGAAATTGATTTAATTAGGTATTCGGCTGACGAACTTCTGCGTATGTTAACTTTCTCCAACGTAATGCCACAATGAAATTTGATAATTTTGACAATTTATTTAAGTTTCCTGAAGGTAAACGATTCAATTTGACTGGAGATTAAAGGACTTTCTTCCGCATGAGTAGATTAATTCCACATTCAGTTATCAGTATCAGTTTATTGAGGGAAAGATAGGCGAATGCCTTTGAACTCCCTGTTCGTAACAGGATGATAGGAAATATGTTGATACAAAGAAAAATTCGAAATGTACGATACTTACATGTTCCGGAAAAAACAATCTCCACACAAATATGACATACAAATATATGGCTACTTGCAAATTGCGAGTAGTATGATTTGATACAGTGTATGTGATAAGCTGTGATTCATTGTAAAGTGATTCATTGTAGTCTGATGAAGGAGTTTTTACCTTCATTGCGTTTGCGCTTGATACGTGTCCAGTCTACTCTTAAACTCATTGACAAAAGTGGAGACGACTACCCTTTCTGAACAAGCGTTCCACGCTGAAACTACTCTGTTGGTAAAGAAAAATTTTCTTCCGTCGATCCTTGCTTTGCCCGGGCGTAGTTTAAGGGAATGCCTGCGCAAAGTTGGCGTGTTAGTCTGGGCAAAGAAATCACCAGGAACGAAACAACAATGCAGGTTTTTCATGATACGGAAGGTTAATATGAGGTCCCCTCGGATTTGTCTGTAGGAAAGGGGAAATAGGTCGAGAATGGACAGTCTGCTTTCATAGGGCAATGTTCCTAGACCTTTGACCATCTTTGTCGCTCGCCTCTGGACCTTTTCTAAGACAGTTAAATCTTTGACAGTCCATGGTCTCAATGCCTGTATAGTGAACTCCAGGTGCGGCCGAATGAAGCTTCCAAAGGTTTTGGAAAAGCTGTCTTTTTCAAACTCCATAAAGGCTCGTCTAATCAGCTGTAACATAGATCTGGCGAACTTCGCCGCCTTTGTACAGTTCAGCGTTTGTTTGAGTGAAAAAGTTATCCACACACCCAAGTCCTTCTGACTCTCAACTTGTTGCAGCGAAGTACCATTTAAAAAATAGACTTTCGTGCAGGATGATCTACAACTGCCAGTTTGAAGAAAGTTACATTTACTCACATTGAAAGGCATTAGCAAAAGCTTTGACCAGTCCTACAATCTGTTCAAGCTAGCTTGTAGATGGTTTTCCGCTGGCCTACTTTGGACAACTTTCCATAATTTGATGTCATCGGCGAACAAGGTAACTTCACAGTCTAGATCCCTGATACAGTCGTTGAGGAAAACGAAGAACAATACGGGACCTTAAACTGAGCCCTGTGGGACTCCACTCACAACAGGTAAACTCGAGGACTGCTGGCGACCGACCTGGACTCTTTGTGACCGTCCTGTCCAAAAGTGTTGGATCCATCGGAGGATGTTCCCGCGAACGCCTGCGCTGCGCAGCTTAAGCAGTAGGCGTTGATAAGGGACGGTATAAAACGCCTCTTTGAAGTCAATGTAGATCGCATGCACCGTTTTGCCCTCGTCACGTTCTTTGGTCCAGCTATCAAGTAAGAATAGCAGATTGGTAAGATAGGACCTACCACTGTGAAAACCGTGTTGGGCATCGGAAAGGAGGTGATTCTGCTCGAGGAACTGCATCAAAGCCTTCTTAATGATTTTTTCCATGGTTTTGCAACAAATGAAGGTAAGGCTCACCGGCCTGTTGTTATTTGCGGACGCTTGGCTTCCACTCTTGAAAAGTGGGATACTCGTCGCTGTCTTCCAATCAGATGGAAGGCAGCCCGTAACAAATGATGCCTGGAAGATTAGGGCTAGTGGCTTGGCCATTTCAGAAGCTAGCTCCTTCAACAGCTTCGCCGGGATTGCATCGGGCCTGGGGAGGTCGATTCTTTCAAATCAAGAAGCTCATTGTTAATTACATATTTGGCGAAGAGGAGTGTATCAATAAATGGGATCGAATTGTCTTCATAAGTGTGGGATAGGAAACCAGGTTCAGTCATCTCGACGGACCGGAAAAACTGAGAGAGATGGTCAGCTTTATCCTTGTCCTCTGAGATTTCGGCATCTTCGTCAGTTCGCAGTAGGCGGATAGGATCCTTATTCCGCGTGCTCTGTCTTATATAACTGTACAGGACTTTGGGGTTAACCATGGCTCGGTTTAACAGATCCTCTTCGAACTACTGGAGAATTCAGAAACACTGGCCCTATACATTGCCATTTTTTGAACTACTTATTATTCCTTCTGCCGTTTCTAAATAAAGCAAAAGGGGAACGTAAAGTATACAAAAAACTATATTTCTTCACGACTTATAGCCAATAAAGGCTTCATTGTCTTAAATTAGCGAGAACATGTTAGACATTTGGTTTTTTATTGAAGGACATTTGAGGTTCATTGTTGCATTCAAACAAACACTCTTCTGTTATTGCAATTTGTGCAATAAAACTTAGCAGGATAGTTAAACATAATTTCTTAAATACAAGTGTCCAATGTCACTGCAAGCAACGTTGGTTCCTTTAACTTGGCTTCATTTCAATCTGAACAATATTTTATAAACTTTTCCAGTTCTGGATGGGATATCTTCTATAACTATTTTACTTATTTTGGAGTTCCTTCTTAGTGTTATCAATATTAACGTGCAGTTTGGTTCTCTCTTTCGTAATAGCATAGGAAATTCCTTCCATATGAGACTACTCCAAATTTTCCCAAAACTAATGGTTATTTCTCTTAATGAACCTAACTAAAATGACGATTTAACTAAATAAAAGGCTTTCACAGAATTAAATAAACTGAAGAAATTAAAATAGTGTTACTAAATATACGCTTTAGTGCCATGCAAATTTCTAGATGAACGTTGCATGGTCTTTGGCGACTACTGTATAAGGGCTCTTTAAAGTGGGCAGTATCCGAAGACCCCCTACAGTCTGAACTGCAGTACTTTGCGTCTCATAACAGTTTGACCGTGGATCCCGACGATGTCCACCTTTTACTCCTTAGGATGGTGATGGTGTGGGGATAGTGTCTTACGCGTGGGCAAGTGTTACCCAATTAGGGACTTGCGTTGCATCTACCACTCTCTCTCTCTCCCTCTTTCTTCCCTTCATTCGTCTCTGTCCGGTGTCAAAACTGCATCAGAAAAATCAGAAGCGACTTCGGCTGCAGGCAACCGAAGCCGCAGAGCGGAAGTGGTCCCCAAACTCACGAATGACTGGTGTTTCGGTGTCTACCTACGCGTACCACCAACGCCCAATGCCATCGGCGGCACCAATCCTAGCTCAAAGATCCCAGACTAAGTCATGTGTGTGTGCCGGCTATCCTTTGCGTGGTGTTTATAGACGTGAAAATAGGACTAGCTAGCTAGTCACCATATAGTACCAATCACACTGACCCCGTGTTGTTGGAATCGGGTATGTCTACGTGGCTTGCATGATTGCACGGTCAGCTTTGTGTGTGTGTTTGTGTGAAACGAATGCCAGGTAGACTGCAGTGGATCCTTAATTTGGCCTCTATGACATTCACATTCCGTAAGATTCGGGTCAGGTTTGGCGACAACCCTGAGGACGCTTACAGCCGCGTAGGTCATTCGCGTCTTATCCCGCCTCCGGTATTTTTGACTTCGTCATGATACCACATGCAGGTGAATGCGGAAGAGGAGGAAGTGTGGTAGATACAGCGCAAGCATATTGCCTGTATAATCTTATTAACACAGAACTCACCCACCCTGCGCTGCCTGCCCTCGAGGGCAGTTGCACAGCGACTTGCAGATCATAATGAAGTGGATCGGACAAAGACAAAGGAGACCAGAATGACCCATTCAGGCTGATTAGCCATCATCAGCTAATGTATTCACGATGGACTGTGAATCGCCACGTTCCAGTAACATTGCAGCTAGCTCCACATTTCAAGGGACCGTCTAATGGCTTGGTGGCTTAGACGGGATTGCTGTTGGTAAGAATACCGTTTTCTTACTTCTTAGCACAAAAAGAATGTTTTACGCGATGAAACAGTCTGCATGAGGCTATTATGCTTAATAGACGTAATAGTAATATGCGTGTATTCAGAATAGACTCTGTGGTCTGTAAGCCTTTGGTTTCCGTTTTAGAACTACGAAAGTACAAGTGTACCATTTGTGACAAAGCCTTTACGGAACGGGGGCATGTGAAGAGGCACATCAACAGCGTCCACAAAGGTTTGTATCCTTTTTTTCAGACCCACCTTTCCAATTATTCAGGGATTTTGCTTGTCCGGATAATAACGGGCTAGGCCTATTTGCATTTATCGCGTGATTCCGCGAGTATATCGCAGGAAACATTGTACTTTCATTTTTATTATCTTGCAGTTGTAATTACTTAGTTTTAATTTATCCAATTATCTCCTGTTGTTGGGTGAATCAGCTTCACGGATAGCGGTGGCCCATTGGTGGAGATTGGAAATGAGCTCCTCGTACATTTTAACCCAGTGTTTGTTCCAGTGTCGCAAGCCATAAGCAGTTACCAGGTCCATGCGTTCGACGTTGGACTTGACAGTGTTAAGCCACGTTCTCAGTTGCTGGCCATGTCGGTATCTCCAGTTTGCACTACGTGAGGGATTCACGGCCAATCTGCAGAGGTCTGCCTATGGTTTGTGCAGTACATAGCCAAACTATTGCAATCGGCGACGCTGAGTGTATGATGCTAGACTTTTTATATTGAAACACCTGCGATGTAGCTTGACATTGGGAATTCGATCCTGCCGGAAGACGCCAACGGTCAAATGCTTCGAGCGATAGGATGCCTGCCTTTCTTACAGGCCATGTTTCGCAAGCATATACTAACACCGGTCTAATTGGTGTTCTGTAATCAGCAACTTCGTACTGAAGCTGGTGGCCGAACGAGACCAGGGTAGTCTGGTTAGCTGCCTTAATGCATTTCGAACCTGCTCAATTCGGTTCTTGATTCCGTCTTCGGCCTGTCCATTGGCTAGCATAATCGAGCTTAAATAGCGGAAGCAGATAACTTCTCCGATACATTGACCGTTGCTAAACAGTGGTTTTGCTGTGCCAATGAACTTCGTCTTGCATATATTAATGTCAGACCAGCAATTGCAGTAAAGCTGATGATTCGGTCTAGCGTTGGCTGTAGTGACTGAGGGATATTACCAAGTACGACGAAGTCATCGGCATACTTCAGGCCAGGTACTCCGAATTTAGGCCTCATTTTACATCTCGCTTGACGTCATTGGGAACATAAGTAATATTTATTCGCGTTCTTTGTATTCTTTTTGGCTGATTATTTTTTCATTTATTTATACTTCCGGTTGTGAATTTATTCATCTATTTTAGACCTCTTGTGTACCTGATTCTGGCTGAGCAAGTGCAATACTCGATTCACGTCTACCTTATCGCGTCGCGTTAAGCGAATTTGGCTTTTACAGTCGTCGCCGCCACTGTTCTTTTTCAATGCATTTACCACTGTTATATTTTTTTACAGAAATTTTGCGACCGAAATTTGACCCAATTCCAACTTGTACTGTGGTTTTCTTGGGAATTTTGACCCGTGAATTATAACGCTATCAGAAGTTTGTTTAACCCTCTTTGCTTTTCAACTTAAAGGGCTTTGTTTAATGAGTTTGAGCGTGTCTCCTACTTGGGGAGACTCAAATATTGAGCATTACTTCCTTGCAGAGTGATTAATAAAGCGTTCATAGCCTGTTTTAACTTTGTTTTTTAGAACATCATTCCGATTTGTACAAAAACCTTTGCTTACTTGCTGACTGTTTGCGGACAAGAGCAGAAAAATGCACTTTCTCAAAAAATTCAGCACCATGTGAAAAATAAACGTGTATGTGAGTGATTTCGTATCGCCAGCGAAATTATTACGAAGTATTCTCTAATCTCAGCAGATGAAATGGCGACCGTACGTTTTCTTTCGATAACTCTCATCAGGCCTTTACATTTATATGGTAATTAAGTAAATGAAGTATGTGGGTTGGTAGAAAAATAGAATTGTCGTCAGCTTCTAGCGAATATATTCATCAGACCAAACCAAAGAGTGTAAATAGTTCCATTCTAGCGCACCTGGTAGACTCAGTCCATCGGGTGGATGCCAAATAGGCCTTCCGAGTGATCTACAAGGTACCTTCAGGCTGCTGAAAATTTCTTGGACAACGTCTGTTGGCTACGGCAGAAGCGGCCGCCATCAGGCTACGCTGACCGATCCTGTGCGCCTAAAAGTACTTCGTCGCGGCGCCCCAGTTGCCATGGTCAAAAGCTGCTAATCCAACAGCTAGCAGCTAAACACCTCAGCCGACTACCCGTTCCCCCTAATGCTGAGCAGATTTTGATCCCCCTTTCCTTACCCCATTCTCCCTGTTCTGACAATAGATCTATTTTTCTTCGAACCCTCGTACTTAATTTACTTAATTACCATGTAAATGTAAAGGCCTGATGAGAATTATCGAAAACAAACGCATGTTCGCCATTTCATATTCTCTAATCATCTAGCTTCGTATAACCCATGTGCTTGCCACTTGCATTTTAGGGTCACCATGATCCCGAAATAAGTCGTCCATTCCTTTGGTTGACTGATATTATCATCGTTTAATATGACTAACAATTTGGAAGTTGTTGCCGACGATTTTAACTATGTACCTCCGGCTTGGTGGTTTACGAACAGTAACTTGTCCGTGAATTAGATTATAGTGATATTAGACGTGTCCCATCTGTATTTAAATGGAAAGAACTTTAAGGCTGTCACCCGCTGCCCCTATCTACACATTTTGGGCACGAGTTTCCTTGGTAGCAATGAATGTCCTTATTTGAATTTACATGCCTACACCCACGTTTCCCGTAAGACAGAAACTTTGGTTTTTTTACATACGGTATCACTATCTTACCCTAATCTTAACACTAACAGAAATTAATTGAATAGGCACGTAAAAATAAAGAAGACCATTAATTGCTACCAAGGAAACTGCTGCCCATTTTTGAGTTAATGAGCAGCCTTTGTAGCATGCGAGTATAAAGTTGTCGCCAAAGTTCACGCAACATGTCGACATATGTAAAAGATTGGTACATTGCTATGACTGCGGTTTTGAAACACTTTTCTGGCGCTTCAGGAAAACACCTAGATCTTTCTATACACTCGCGGTTTCAAGGGGTTTTATTTTTCAACAGATAATATCACGAATGCGCATTTTTTCTTCGTCAGCACACACATTTAGGTATGAAAATTCGTGCAGCAGTATAAATAACTCGAACTGATGTTTTGACTATTCTTTCTATCAGCATGTAACCTGTCACCACATGTGAATCAGGTAGCGAAGTCTGCGTTTGAGGTACGCCTACTCAACCAGAGGAAACCACTCTTCGCGTACATTGGAATTAGGCCAGAACAAGGGAAAATTTTAAAATAACTCAAGCAAAGCGATCCTCAAATGTACATTATGGATGACACCGAACCGCTCACTGACTTCACTCAATGCCGTCATGCTGTCTGGGTTGTTTAAGCTAAGTGATGATAACCTTGCAAGCATTCAAGAAGTCAGGGTAGGCGAACGCACGTTTTCGATTAATTCACCATCGGGCAAATGCAGTAATTTAAAAGGAGTGTTATAGCCCAGTTTATTCTGACCCGACTAGTAGGAAGAAGAAGCCAAGAGAGCGGTTTTGATATGAAGCCTTTATTCTGAACAATACAGAGACAGCAGGATCCTTAGTTATTCCAATACAGCCTATTTATTAGGAGAAGGGCTATTTGTATACTATGAAAGTAAAATACCGTGCGCTGATTGACTGCTTTTATGCTGGTAAGTAAACCAAGGAAATCGAGAAAAATATTATGCTTCGCATTACTGCGGAAAGTTTTAAGCAGAAATTAGACGACTTACCAATTATTTGATACAAATAAATGCGTTAAGGAAGCATGAGAACATTACAGAGCGATGTATGCAACTCGTAAACCATTATCAAAACAAAAAAAGTAAACCTTAAGACTAAATCCTAACAATAATCCTACCCCTGAAACTGACCCTAACCCGAACTCTAAAACTAACCCTAACCCTTAATGCCTTCTTAACAAAATCAACAATAAATAAATAATGAGATCATGGACATTATGCAATTGGTTTTTTGGTTGCTTTTGGTGCACACCAATATTTAAGTTTTACTTATTCGGATAAGTTTCAATGTAGGAAAGGAAACTGTGCAGAATATTAGTCGTCAGAATTTATAAATGGAAGCAATAAAAGAATAACAATCATTCTAAAACGACTTAATACGCAAAAACGGCTCACACAAGGTATCCTATCAGCGCACAGCGACCTTGAGCAGTTTTACTTACTTGATCGTCCATAGTTCATCCCATTTATTAGGCTCTGACCTAGAATACTCCTGGCCCAATAGCATGCGCCCGCTGTTCTGGCAGGCCGCTGATCGATAGTTCCCCACGCCGCGTGAACGTTGGTCAGGTTTGTTCACTGATCAATAATTCGTCTTGCTGTGTGAGCAGTCATTGGCGTTTGCTGTTTGCCTGTGCGCATGACTTCAGGCCGTGGCCTCCGAATGCTTGGCCGCTCGCGTCCATATAACAGGGAGGGTAGAGATAACAACATTTTAAGCAACCAATCTGCAGTAAGTAGGGGGAGACGAGGGAAATTTTACGAGATCGAAGGGAAGGGGTGAGGAGGTCCGAGTCCTACAATTAGTTCATGTCGCTTCGTGGCTTGCGGACACCATTTGCCACTGCCTCAACATCGTCCGGCGGTGTGGTAAGGAGTGCATGGACGGATGCTGAGTTGGCATTCGGCCATGGCAGCATTAGGACCGCTACAAACGCCTTCTATGAACATAAGATCGGGTTATTACGCCGTATGACGACTCCTCGGCCTACGAAAGTACACGCTGATGCAGGAACTAGGAATGGTTCGCCGACACTATACATATCTCGAAACGTTTGGTATATGTCTATCCGATGACCGTTGTCAACCAAGTGAGCTAAAATCGCGCTAGATATTGACCTTACCTCGCCTCTCTTTAGCCGAGCAGGGTGGTGCTCTCGCATGCACTTCGGTAGCCGCCTAGTTGTTCGAGCAATATAACCTGCACCACTCGAGCAAGGTAACGCGTAAATGCGCATTGAGGAGGTCTGTAACGGTTACTAAGTCAGCGAACGAATTTTTGTTTCTGACCTAGTGGGACAAAACTGGAGAAGTTTGTGTAAAGCCCTGTCCATGTTTTCTTGCGTAATACACTCCTTTTTGTTCTATCGACCTTTCGACTAAGAAAGACGTCCAGAAAGGAAAGGCACTGTCTGTCATCTTTACCTAACGTGAAGGTTAACGCTGGGTGAAAATGTCTAGGAAAGTTTCCCACTAACTTCTTTAATCTCCTTTTACAAAAATACTGCCCATATATGGAGCATAGGAATTAAGGTATTTTGTTGATTACTCTCCAGTTTGCCCATGGAGACATCAGCTTAAAGATGTCCCAGAGGTGATCCCATAAGTACGCCATCGATTTCGCGGTAAAAATTTTTAGGAAGGCAACATTTTTACGTCTCGAAGATTGAATCAATACTGAATACTGATACTAACTTCAAAACGGAGAGGCATAATAAGGATCAAATCGAGAGCGTTGAAGCTAAACTCAGAACTCATAGCCATCAGTTCAATAAGACGCGGACTCCGTCTAAAGACCACACTTGCAGGATCGAGCAAACATGAAGACAGGCATAATTATTTGCCACTATAATGCATGGTGGATGCATATATTTGAATAAGGCGAAGACGAACAGCTGCGCAGAATTTATTGACGTCATAAATTTTGTGACCTCCAATTCAGCTGCATACAGCCACTGCCTGTTAATATAGTGAATCAACTGTCCCATTAGAAGGGTGAAGGTTAATAGGTAAATAGAATGGGAAACCTAAGTGAAAAATGTGGGTGCATAGTGAGGGGTAGAGGAGGGGGCAGGTAATTATCACAGTAAGGCAGTTCAGGTTACAGTGAAATCCTCCCCTTTTAATTACATTTCACAGGCTATGATAATTACCTGCACCCTCCCCTACCCCTCACTATGCACCCACATTTTGATTTAGTTTTCCCATCCTACTTACCAACGACAAAATTGGACAGCCAAAGACAAAAAAACCTTGAAAGATTACAAAGACGCGCAACAAAATTAGTACGAGGCCAACGGAACCTCAATTATGAGACCCGATTGGTAAATCTTCATTTGTTTCCTCTGGATTACAGGCAGCTACGTGGGGACATAATCCAGGCATTTCGCACGTTGCGTGGTCAGGATTGCTGCCTCCAAACAAATGACTTCTTTGAGCGGGCCATCACCTCTAGGCTGCGAGGACACTCCTCAAATTACGTTTGACTGGGGCAAGACTTGACCCAAGAAAATTCTTATTTTCTAAGAGGGTAATCCAGGCATGGAATGCCCTTCCTGCGGATATTGTCATGTCCCCTTCCGTGGATGTTTTTAAGGTAAACCTAGACCGATTTAATGAGTATCGCCGCGATTAAGTACTCCAAATCCAATCACTGAAGTGTTCCGAATCCAAAAATTGAAGCGCTCTAACTCCAAACCCCGAAATGCTAGAAATGCTATAAGTATATACTATTAGTAATTGTTAAGTAATATTATTATTAGTATTTAACCAAATGCGTTAAGAAATTGCCCAGCTCCGACGTCTCTGCTCACTATATGAACTGGGCTGATGGCATTTGAGGTCGCATCGACCGCACCTATGGTCCTAGGCTACGCAGCCCTGTCACACCCTTTCTCGTATCAACCGACTGTTGACGACGTGGCGGGTTCCTCGGCTCTTGGCACAGCAAAGGCTTATCATGGTCGCATCTCCGGTTCTTCAGGACGTTCTCGTGACTCCGTAGTCTACTCCTCGTATGGTCCTTCGGATGTAGATATTACTCGTTATGGACGCCATGGCTGCCGTCAACATTCACAGAAGCATCATGCCCCTATCATTTACATACTTCCCCCACGAGCGACACTTTTTCTTCTAAAAACCACAAATGACATTCCATTTTGAATTTTGAGCCAGCCTTAGGAGTTTTTCACTGTCTGCTCTTCTTCCTCAGTTACACTGCTGGCTCGTGTAACCTGAGTGTGAGTGTATTACTTGAAACAAGCGAGTAGTCATTTGAAATTGTATCAACGACTTCTTTGGAATGTTCGGCTATGCCGATGCATTTCTGAAATCCTATGTACCAAGAGGGAGTTCAAAGGTATTTGCCTATATTTTCGTTAATAAATTTGACTTAACTTGACCTTTCTAATTAGACCGTTAATTTACTATACTAACAGGCAATGGCCGCTGGCCGATGCTTTAGAGGTCACGAAATTTACGACGTCAATAAAATCTGCTCACCTCGTGATCTTCGCCTTTTCAAATATCTTCCGGGAAAACAATGCTTTAATCATCAGTTTTAGTTGATATTGGTGTGATAATGACGTGGCAGTTTGGTAACTTACCACCGTGGCAGCACACGGCTCACGCATATATCAGTTCTGATGAGCATCGTGGCCTCGGTAAAGTTGAAAACATGGTTAGGTTCTGTGGAGCGTCTTTGTATTGAGCCTTGCTGTATGCTAGGGCATTCGCAACCGGGGAAATATTTCAGTTCATCCAACTGCACCAGATCCTGCGTACGTCTCCAGATGTTTTCTGCCGTGACAGACGGGCTTTTGGCCCCTCGGCGTGAACAGATATCTCTTTTAGCGGGCCATCCTTCAGGGCAATGCCATTTGTTTCGAACAATCTAGCGCCGTAACCTTGGAGAAAGAGGAAACGAAAAGATTTCTTACAAGTTCGACTCAACATGTGTCGCCCGCGTTTCCTATGTGCGCTAATTGGGTCAAGTTGCATGCAACAATTTTATTTACAGGCCTGCAAAGCGTTGCCTGCTTGTAGCAGCCTCCGACAGTTAATCAGCCAATCACGGCCCTGCCACCCGACATGTTCATCCCACCAGGTAAGAGTCAACAAACTCCGCACGCGCTCACGTGACCTGTGCGTCTGGCGTATGAATCATGCATGCCTGCTGGCCTGAACGCAGGGTAGGTGGGCTGAATAAGCCTACAAAAACAGTGAAAGTTGTTGCAGGAGAGAAACGTTTTTGCGCATAGCGGCAAAGTCTCATTAAGGGCTTGCAAGTGCTTCCTCTTTCATTCTACTGGATCGCCATCAACCGAACATTTTTTTGATTCGAATCATTTTCCTTGGTAGATTTAATTAGGTGCACGTCGATTAATATAGCAGAATGTATGGCGTACTGTTTCCAATCAGCTAGTTCTATGCATGTTCCCATATTAGTTAAAGCGAGTTATTTAAATTTGCCTTAAATTTTTGTTAACTAGTAGAGCTTACTTGCCATCTGTTATATTTCATACTCATTGCATTCAGCTTACTTTATTAGGCTTGTTGTAATCAATGCGTTATCGCAGACTCAGTGGTTAAGTTGATCGATACGTGGCAAACTCCTGACTCTCTTTGGGATCTTGTAGTTCGGGTGCTTATAGCGTTGGCTTTAAATAAACCGTGCCACTACTGCCGTGGGTTGCGGTCCAGCCGAGGCCACCACAATTGAGTCAGCTTAAATTACGCGCAAGTGTCCAACCTGCTCAGTGCCATATTTTTAGCTGAAATGCCCATGTCAGTTTTGATAGAACTCGCACCCTCATTCATCAAGATGGATAATGATATGTTTGCGCTGAACTTTACCTTATTATTACAATAGGCTTAACATTGGTAAAAAATAGTTACCAAAATCGTCCTTCTCAGCAAAATCTACCATCGAAGAAACTCGTAGATCCCCTAAATAACGATGAGGACTCCTAAATAAACAATAGGGATGGACTAGGCACTATAGATCTACCGAGGAAAAACAGACCATGAACATTGCACGTAAAGCGTCTATGACATTAAACGCATTCTTTGAAATAGGATCCTCAGATCTGAAGTGGTGCGAGCAGTTTTACCGTCTTTGTGGATCTTCGGTAAGGCGTATAATTGTGGTTTATACATGCATGCGTGTAGGAGACGTCCTAAGTCATGGTCGCTAATGATGCCGTCTTTTTGCATTATTTTAAGACAGTTAGTTGTGTTTCAAATCCATCGGCATAATTATTCTCCTGTTTTATCCTTATAAACAGTCATTTGGCCACAAAATGGATTTCGTTTCCCCAACATAATTTTCCTGTGCATTAAAACAACGCCAGTTCCCTTAGCTAATGTTAGATTATATTTTGTTTCTGATAATACTTTAACTTTTCCTTGCGTGACTTTTTTTAGCGAACCTCGATGTTTATGAGCAGTGAGCAAACCCAGAATTAAACTACTGCGCATTCTTCTTTTCTTTCTCGAAACGGGTTGAAGGTAATACGTTTTATTCATGGGGTTATCGGACTGTGTTTCTAGCTCTAGCTGGCTGGGTTTCTACCAGAGGCAACAGGACGCAGGACACAGCGATAAGGCTTCGATCAAGGTTTTACCTAGAGGAACAGACGAATACTTGTATAGTACCAACTTGGACCATCACGAATCTTCCATTGCGATCTGCTTTCGTCTATAATCCGAAGGAGGAAATAGGTCTTTTTTCTTCACCATTATTCCCCAAAAGATAATTCACAGTCCTCGACTTTAAGACTGTGATCTTCATTGAGGTGGTCGAGTATTGCTGTACTGTGGCATTTATGACGCCCTATTTACTATTATCGAAAAACATGCATGGGTACGTCGTGGCGGGCGCATACGTCGCAAATATTTGAACAGCTCATGAAAACTCTTAAGAGCTAATTCGAAACGGTTAAGCCAGTTTGCAGTCTCTTTGTAGGCAGTGACCATATAAGTGCTCTACACATTGCGCGGAATTTCCGCCAATGATAGTTTGCTTAAAGGAACATCAATCGTGCGGCCCAGGATATATTCATATCCTAAACCTAAGGGTAGTTTTGTTTTGATCGAAAGTGACTACCACTGACACTTTGTAATTTAAATTTGCTTTCCAAATGTTCACTCACCAGATCCTGTTGGTCGATTGGAGAAGTTACTTTTAGTATTGCACACACGATTGAACCGTTCCAATTTATTGAAGTACTGTTGATGGCTTTTTGGAAAATTATGATCGACAAATTGACAACTATAAGATACACTAGATTCACTATCTCATGAAACGTCACCTGAAATGTATTTTTGATTTAAACTTATTAATTACGTATGGTTTTATAAATGACGATCGTACAGCCTTATCTCACAATATTTTGGTCACATCTGGATGCCGGCATTTAATGAGCTCCTTTCTGACTGCTAAGTAAAAGTATGTACTAAGAAAAGTAGCATTGATTTTGACTGACTTTATAGATTCAAATATTTTTTGGAAGACATGCAGGAAAAAATTATTTCTTGCACTCGTGTGGTAGCAAATTAAGCCTTCTTTAAATTTTATACTTGAATTAAGTGCATCTTTTGGTCTGCAAAACATTTCTTATTCTGACGTTTTTTTACAATTTTCAGGTGTTCATTCATCGAACATCGCATTCTTTTTTTTGTTAATGCTGCCTTTACTGCATGAAGCATGCTCCATACCTACTGCAACATTTAATGAGAACTATATGAGATCATCCTCAAACTGTAGGCAAAACATACTTTTTTCTCAAACAGTATGCACACAGTGCGCAGTTTGTAAACCGTGAATTCCAATGAAGCAGTCAGTAGGTTTCAAAATTATTCGGCAATTTATAAACTCTTTTAATAACTGAAGAATACCCTTTCTTTAAGTAAAAAAATTTTAAAAAAGCGTAATTAGCCACTAAACGATTGCAAGAAATAATTTTTTTCTGCATGTTTCCCAAAAATATATTTGAATCTATGAAGTTAGTCAAAATCAAGGACAAATGCATACCACTTAAGTAGCTACTTTTCGTAGCCTCTCCATGAAAATACATTTCTTGGGATGCCTGCCTTTCGGTTCATACGGAGTTCAAAATGTTAATGGGAGAAAAATGTGGGTATGTTAAAGGTAGAGTACAAATTGGTAATGGTCTCAAAAATTCGTATTAAATAAGATCAGTATAGAAAAATGGAGTATAAATGGTAATATAGCAAAGTTGTGGATAGGTAAATGTATAGCAAAGGGTTACTACGTAACGAAAAAAATATTTATCGATTGTGTAATGTTTACACAGCATGCCAGTAAGTCGGCAAGTTGGTAGGAGGAGATTGTGTATCACCAACGAAAGCCAGTAAGTCGGCGAGTTGGTGGGAGTAAAGAATGTTCTTGAATAATTCCGTCACCATATACGTGTAGGTCGGCACGTAGGTATGAGGAAGGGACATCCTGCAACGTATACCAGTAAGTCGTAACGCTGGTAGAAGAAATTGAGTGTTTCAAACACAAAATATCCCAGTTAGAACTGAGTCAAACGAATTTGTCAATGAAGTAGAAGCACTTTCGTCCAGACATAGAATTGAGAAAGAGCTAACTGTCTAAAGTTTGTAAATGCAGTGATGGGTACAAAATTGCATGTTGAATGTATTAATAAGAAGACAATGTTCTGCAAATATTCCCACTCTTAAGTTGAGAAGTCAAGATTGGCAAACATATGTTTGCAGCAAATCACCGTCGGGCCAGAACATTTGCAAGGTAATTAAAACTAATCAGATGGACAGGGTTAAATAGTGTAGTCTAATTACAATTCATCGTTTACGCGTCGCCCGCATGGCGAGGTCGGCTCACGGATGATGGGGGGGGGGAATGGTTGAGGGTCA
This sequence comes from Ligula intestinalis, assembly GCA_036362985.1. Lineage (NCBI taxonomy): Eukaryota > Metazoa > Platyhelminthes > Cestoda > Diphyllobothriidea > Diphyllobothriidae > Ligula > Ligula intestinalis. The sequence goes on from JAYGXS010000111.1 coordinate 26,428, forward strand.
CCAATTCGCTTCACGATAGGTTGTCGATAACTGCATCCTCCATATAGTGGTTACAAAAAATAACACAAGAAGCTGCAGCTGAAGTCGAAGGAGGGCTGAGGAAAATTAATTGAAGGCAGCCACGTCAGTAGATAAAAATTGGACTCCTGTCGCGGATAATCAGTGTAAGAGATGGAGAGTGGTAATTGTTAGTAGGTAAAGGAAATTGAAGGTGCGATGAAGAAAATTGGGTCACCATTGAGATAGAGGCGTCGGAGTCATTTTTATAGGGTAGAGAAACGTCGGGGTCAACAATGTGGGATACGATGTGGTCCGGCCAGATAATAGGCGATCTAACGTATACCAACATGTAGAAGCTAATGGAATAGGATAAGGCGTGAAAGGCCAGATTAGTAGGAAGAATTCGGTAAAAGAAGTTCTTTGGGATAGAGTACTTAAATGTGTGAGTTTTCTACTCTGGTTCCCCAGTTCTTCTTCAGATAGCATGAGAGATATTCAAGACACAGCTAACTCAACATGATTACTAACAGAAGATTCTACAGCGATTAAATATGTTATCAAATAATCGTTGGTCGGATTTGATTACGCGGCCAAGGGGGGCAATAGTTGTCAAACGAATGCAATTATGTGGTCAGCGGGATAGGGGGGAGGGAGGGGGAAAGGGAAATGTAAGGCGAATAATTGTCACCCGTGGTGACTCCTGTCGTCCGTGGTCGTTGTTTTTGCTTCCATCTGGTTTTGAGGGATTTGTAATGAATATCCAAATTGATATGCCTGTTTATGCATGCCTCGTCTAAGTGCATTGCCTCCAAGAATTCAAAGCCTTGTCTTGTTGGGCAGGTGCCAACGATTAAGGTTTCCTCCCATGCAAAGTCATGTCCTGTTTCCAAAGTACTCTTTCCCAAAGAACTTCTTTTACTGAATTTTACTTCTTGGGATGCAGATTTTCCAGTAGGAAGACTGTATTGTGTACATAATGGAAAGGAGAATAGATGGACAGAGATTTGACTTGGATAGTTCACGGTCAGCAGGAGAGTCGGCCGCGGTCCAAGTGCGGTTTTCAGCAGCAGCAGCGAGAATGGGCATTGTCTGGTTGCCTCAAAGGTTAGTGGCCGGAAAGACTGCATCGACCAAGGCGTGCATACGTCCTATTCGCCACCGAGTGAGGCTAGCCTTTGCGGGACCTGATTGGCAGTTGCAGAGGGCACCTTAAGTGCAGAAGTACTCATTAGCGGCAGCGAGCCTTCGGACATGCTCGCCTGTGTGTAGTGAGTCACCACACCATCATCAGTCAATCCTTTTCAATTTCTGAATAATCTTGAACCTGACTTGCTGTCAGCCATTCGCTTCACTGTAAACATTTCGCTTAATTCAGGCAAGCATTTTTACTACACGACATCTGGAGGCATTAAGAACTAACTTAGTGTGCCTCAACATTCCGTACAACTCTCAGATTCACAGGACTGAATCTCGTTGCGGCCTCACACTTTCAGAATTGACTTTCTGTGCACATGTCCTAAAGGTGTCTTAAGGGGTCGATTTAGCCTCGGAGATCTGCAATCACACAGGTGGCTGCGATTTGATCTGCATACCCTGGAAACAGTATGGATTGTCATTCAGAATTGTGTGCCTGGGGAAGGGAGGTGAACCGTATTCACTCCTCTGTTGTGTGTAGTTTTGTGAGTTTTACCATCGTCCGCCATGTGCTCAAGAGCAGGGACGGTGACAGGAGATAGAGAGATGATTTAAGTTCAATAGAAGCGCAACTGTCTGCCTCAATCTAACCCTGTCCCCACTTGAAGCGATGACAGGACCCCAGTCGAGATGACCGAGCAGGAAGCGGGCGCAAGCCACTTTCTTCAATGCAGCCAGAACCACCGCCTAACTTAGTCTTAAGAAATAGTTGAGATTGCGCGGGTAAAACCTTACCGTGTCGTGCGATTTCGAATGCTTCTAACAAGGATGTAGTTGAGAATAAGTATTTGCTGGTACTATTTGTGACTGTATTGTTAGTCAGAGTCGATACTTGGACCAATATACCCTCTCACTCTCAACAAGAAGTGTAGTGGTTATGGTGCTGGCACTGACGCTGAATGCCAGAGCTGATGCTGGTTAAGCCAATGCTGGGGCTCATACCCCTTGATCCGCCCTGAGCTGCCGCCTTTTTCATATGGCCGTTAAATATTACGCCACCTCGTTGCTGTGACAAGTAACACACGTTTATCGCAGATCGTTCCAAGCAGTAAATGAGAGTGCATATTGAAGCTCTCGATGCAATCCAGGGTAGGAATCAAAATTTTAAGTCCTGTATTTTATTAACTCGCCTGTATTGCATATTAGAGGCGTAATTATTCGGAAATCAAGAAAATCTTTCCAACAGAGAAACTGAGACTGGAACTGATGGCGGTTGTTAGCTCGCCGTCCTTTTAGAGGGAAGTAACATGCACTGATAGAGTGAAATACTATCCACGCTCTGGATGGCTATCGAGACGAAGATTTATGTGCAGAGGATTGATTTAAAATTCATATTTTGTTTGGGACTGAAACCAAGTGCATAAAAAACATATTTTGTTGGTAGCGTACATCATGTCTCAAGTGGTTATGAGCTTAGCATGATAACCAGGTCGATACAAAGTAGGCTGTAATGCACTCCTAGTATGGTTCAATAATAGCTTAAGGAACGAACGAAGGGCATAGTCACATTCCCTCCTTCTCCTAATTTTCCGGAGTCATCTCTTTTCATTATTAGGGCAAACTGCTATGAGAATGAACCCGAAATATTACGAATTCTTTGATTTGGAGGACAAATAGAGTTATTATTTTAAGGTCTAAAGAAACTGGGCTAGGGAATTGCTCCAATGGCTAGATAATTAGATCTAGTTTCGGAATTTGGAGATATTGGGTAATTTGAGGAAAAGTCTCATATTATAGATCATCCGTAGAAGGAATAACAACAATTTGAAAACCGAAAAGAAGATGACTCGATCGTTGGTACAATACTTTTATTCGCCTGACGTTTTGATATCTGTCGCGGATTCGTCATCAAAGACGTAGTCAGAGAGCCATAGCAGAAGGAGTAGCACATGCACAGGACTTTGCAGTATTTATAGGATACCGTAATTACTGCAAATATGCAACGAAAATCAACCATAATTGCCTGCTTGAGTGTTCGGGGTCTGCTAAAAAGGCATGCAGCCTCTGACTTACTGACTTAACATCACGAGTGTTGACCCTAGTGCGTGATGAGTGCCGGAAAATCTGGCCCTCCGGTTATGGTAAAGGATGAGGCGGTGGCCTACCCGTTTCCCATGCGGCGACTTGCTTTGGCCATATGAAGACTCAGCACCAAATATGGCTTGGGCAAAGCGTTGCACTTGTTGATAGATTTGGGGGCCGTGAACCATGACTCAAATAGTTCTCGGTTCACTCGATGGTCACCTCTTGCGATAATTTCGGCCTCATCAAACTTGCATGTGTGGCGTGGTCTCGTCGAATGAGCCGCAACTTGAGAACTGATATTATTTCACCGAACCACTGCCGCGTGCTGGGCCATTCGTGTTTTGATAAGCCTGTCACTTTCTTCGACATAGTTGCTTTGCCCGCAACTGCACCAGATCCTATAGACGACTCCAGATGTTTCTTGCCGTGGCAGTGGGTCTTTCGGTTTCATTATCTGACGCCTTATGGTTTCTTCCGGCCAGTGTGGGACTCCAACTCCAAACGGTGCCAAATGATGTCAGATGGCCTCCGACAGGTTTGTGACGTACGGGATCGCTCGCCAAATTTTCGAGCCGGTGCGACTTTGTTGGCCATCTCGTTTGCGTAGGCACCGGTTGATGAAGTTGCGCGGGTAACCATTTTATATGACACCCATCGAAAGTATTGTACCTCGGCCACTTGTTCTTCTCGTACGCTCTATTCGTATTGGCAATCTGAAAACCTCAATTGAAGATCTAGGGAAGTATTCGTACGTTTTGAGATACAGCTGCAATTTTTGCACATTCGGGGTGGGTGATCTGCTCGAACAGAGGCTGTCCCCGATATTGTTAGAATAAATTGCTTTTCATAAGAATTTTAAATGCACTTTACGATCCTTTTGCTATTTACCAAATTTGAGATCAGATATTACATTATACATATAAACTATTCAAGTCTATGAAAAACTGAAAACAAAGTGACTTTAACAAACTGATAAACTAGTTTATTCCCACAAGTGCATACGGATTAATTTGAGCAAACTGACTATGTGATCCTACAATAACATGACCTTGCGTCCATGTTTGCAGGTTTTCTTACGGCATAGTGGTGAGTGAAATGCGCAAGCTCCTAGTTACAGCTAGACTACGTTGGCAATTATCTACCAGCCAAAAGTTACTCTGCACTCATTGCTTGGCCCGCGCCTTTTCCCATGGAGGTTCGGTTGATCACTGGAAGAAGTATTTTAATTTTCTGACGTTTCCAGTTATGTTGGGAATCCTTAATTATAGGTAACCGTAGAATGTTGGATAGAGCTGAGAGAACGGAAACCAAGGCAAACCCTTTTGTGCTCAGGGCCTCGGTACGTTTCTACTGGGAATAACACTAACGGAGATTCAAACTTTTTTGCAGAGATTCAGGGGATATGAAATCCAGTACCAGCTTTAATCAGTGCCACTTCTCAATAACATAAGCTTCACTTACAATACCAGTATAACTTTTAGTCAGCTACATTGCTAGTTGGTAGAAGTAGGAATATCAGTAGTAACAGTACCAGTCTCGGTATCCTTGAGTCTGTCTTGACACCTGCCGAAGTCGTGTAACGGTAGGCAGTATGGCAGTACCAGCGCAAACGTCTCTGTCGCGTATGACTAAGTTAGCGGTGTTTTGGTTTGTATTGGAGAAAGCTGCCTGTGCCAGATCCGAGTTTGTATTATTGACCATCGGTGAAGGCAATGAGTACAGTTGGTGTTGACTACGTCTGCTATCACTTTGAATTATACTTTGTAGCCAGTCAGCATCATTGCACAATTTTGCATTTGTGCCTGGATACTGATGACTCACGACTGCCAGTGATAGACAGTTTTCGATTTTGTTTACTACAGCACTCCTGGGGGCACAGGCTTGCCATATGCGCGTTGTTTTTCTTCAGACTGTCATGAGCCCGGAGGCATGCCACGGTCTCTGAATTATAGCGCTGAATACCGTTTCAACTTCTGCCCTATCCACCTCCACACCCGCACCATGTTTCAATGTTGGAAAAGCCAAGTGGATGTAAAAGTCCACCCACGTACGCGTCATACAGGATCAGGCTCAAATTTTCGCACGAATTGTGTTTCAAAGAGAGCTAGACATGCCTTCTTGGGTTTCACAGAATGGCCTTTTGCGATGTAACGTACACGAGCAATCTGTGCCCTTCCGACCATGAATCGAATAAAGGCTGCGAGGTAAGGCGCCAGATGGAGAGAAAGGTCTATCGAAATAGCCCAACTCTTCCCCTTTCCCAGTCCCTCCTCCACATAGAGGTGCTGGAGTGTTTTGTCAAATTTTTATTCGAAGGAGGAAAGTTGGTAGATTTGAATAACTCAGTTAAGTTAATTGTGAAAAATGGGAGGTTTCGGCTCGAGTAAAAGCCACAGAACAGGAAAGGGTTTCGTACAGTCAACGCTCTACGAGAGGTACAACGGCACGCCAAAACTTTGGATTTATCCACTTTTGGGTGCATTTATCCGCCCAACCTCTTGCACGTATGAAATCCATCGTTACGGATGGAAAAAGCAGTCTGTCCAGGCAGGTTTTCCTAAGCAATCAGCTAGAATCCACCAGAACGTCTGGTAGGCTCACTGAATTATAAGGAGGGCTTGTCAGATGTGAATAATTCCATTGCCCTAATTGTGAAACATCATTGCGAAACATTGTGAAACTGAAGTTTTCGAACCCACACAACAAGGGTGGTTTTCGCGGGTTGCTGATTCCTTAGGGGACGTTTGTGTGTGCACACAGGAAGTATCAATGCATGTATAGTAAAAATCAGTCAGTTAGTTAAAACCCCTCAAAAAAATGCCTGGCACGTACTATAAGGGCTGTTTTCCATAACCTTCGTGGTAACATACCCCGACACTTTGATAATTCGCCATGATCAGCGGTGCGGTTTAAACGGAATGCGAGGATAATATTTGTTACTTCATTTTGGTGAAAAAACTTCACGGATTATCTAACACTATTTTTGAAGCATAAGTCGTTCCATGTTTCAGTAAATAAATGCGATTCCCTCAACTTGGTTTCACCTGAATCGAAACAATTTCGGACAACATTCTCAAGTTATGGAAGGGATACCTTCTACAGCTATTTTAATTACTTTGTAGTTCCTCCATAGTATCGTCAAAATTATTCAGAATTTTGGTTCAGTCTTACGTAGGAGCATACGAAATTTCATCGATACGAGACTACTGATAATTTCGCCGAAATTTTTGCTCATTTCTCTTAATAAACACAAGTAAATGGTGATTTCCCTAACTAAAAGGCTTTCGCAGAATTAACCCCACTTAATGAATCAAAAAATGTAACCAAATGTATGCTAAATTAAAAAAACAAATTTCGTGATGAAAGTTGACGGTTTTTAGCGTATAATCTCTGAAATGACGCTGATTAAAGTAAACACTGCGTTCATATCCCATCAATCGTAACAAGTGTAGTAATGCTGGTGTTAATATTGACGCTACTATTTGTTAGACGTGATATTGATTATACCGACGCTGGATAATATGCCTTTGAACTCAACAAGGAGTTTGAAGCTGAGTTTAAATTAATCCAAGTAAGTACTTGTTTAGGTCCCTGAGCAGAGCAGAGCTTGCTTTGGATTCCTTCCGCTCAAGTCCATCCGTCTGGCTGCGTATAATTCGACTAGGTGCGGACTAGTATAGTGCAGCCAAAAAGAGCGTGCCTATGCTAGAATTTGAAAATAGCAATGCAAAATTTTAATGGATCCATAAAATTTCATGAGTGCTCGTCAGTTGCATCCACTCAGTGCGTTAAAGGTTCATGAACGAGAATTTACGAACGTCCCGGTCGTGGAAACAGTAGATTACATCTGTGACTTCCTATTGGCAAATCACACAGAAGTAGGACTTTCAATAGAAGCCCTGAAGGAACTTCTACTAAAATGCACATTAAATGTGCAGTTCCTTTTTGATAACCAACTATATCGACAGTAGACGGCGTCGCCATGGCTCCCCCTTTGGGCCACTCCTAGCAAATATCTTCATGGGCAAGCTGGAGAAGTTTCAAATTAGCGACCAGATTCGTCAATTTAAACACTACAGTCGCTATGTCAATGATATCTTTGCTATGGCCCCAGCAGACACTTATATAAACTCGCTTCTAAATACTGTCAACCAAGCACACCCCTCCATAAAGTTCACATTGGAGATGGTAACGGCAGGTTCACTTCCGTTCTTGGACGTTCTCCTAAGCAGACGACCTGATGGTAGCCTCCGAAGGAGCGTTTATAGAAATAAAACCTGGTCCGAACAGTACAAGAAGTTTCACAGCTTCGTACCCGTCCAGCAGAAGCGTAATCTAGTCCGCTGCTTAACGCAAAGGGCTAGAAAAATCTGCTCGGACGATACTATCGAAAGAGAGCTCACGAAGATCCAGGAACTGCTTCGAGAGAACGGGTACCCTGACAAATTTATTCAGAAGAACATGATGGAGAGAGAACGCAAACCCTTAACATCCACCGTGGAAAAGAAGACCCTTTTCCTCAAAGTCCCCTTTCAAGGGGATGCAGCGAGTGAACTGTTAAGCCGACGCCTTAAGCAAGCCGTATCACGAACCTTCCCAGCGGCGAAAGCTCGGGTGTTATTCTCAACAAACCCGGTCCTACACGGCGAAGGTAAGGATAAGCTTCCAGCCCAGACCACTTCCATGTGCATTATCTCATTTACTTGTTCCTGTGAAGCAGGTTACATAGGTCGCACGCGCCGGCACTTATCCAAGAGGATACGGGTCATCTGCCAGCATGGCTTAACAAAGGCGAAGTCAAGAACATCAACAGTTCCATTCTTGCTCATATGGTGGCCTCTGGACACCGTGTTGACCCGAACGAAGCCTTAAAAGGTGACTAAAAGGTCTCACCAGATTACCCGAAGTCCCTGGGTCAACGGCTGCTGGCAACAGCGGAGGCCATGGCCATTCGCCTGATGAAGCCGGTTTTGTGCGCGCAGAAGAACCTTCTTCAGGCCCCAAGCCTAGCGTGGCCAACGGCCGCAGAACTACCAGCATTTTCCCCGCGTTCTTTTCCCCCTCCCTCTCCTAATTACCCTGTCACTACCCACTTTTTATCAACCCGAACCCCAAGCCCCCATTCCCAAGATTAAGTTGATTAGAACGATAATAAATTGATGGCTTGTCACCCTGTACCTTCCCCTTCCATATAAATGTAATGGCCCGAAGAGAATTTATCAAAAGTATACGTATGCTTGCCAACTGTCCTTATGAATTATGAAATTGAATTTGTTCAGAAATGTCAAAGGTCATAATCACTTAGGTTAATTAAGGCTAAATAGTACAGAAGGAAGGTTAAACGAGGTGGAGGGGGAACAGGAAAATTGGGTTGCGGTAAAAAAGGAGGGCAGGGGAATGCGCAAATCTGCGGGCCTGTAGTTACCAAGGCAAGGTCAGGTTAACCACATACTCCAAATGTTTTCAAGTTCTCATCGGGTAAACTTTGCTTCAAATGTCTGAAGCAGCACCTCCCTTTGGATACCATTAAGTCTTTGGAAAGACTTTTTGAATTACGATGCCGAGTTACGAAGCAGAATACACGAATTGAATTTATACAGAATTGTCTAATAAACAAGGAATACCCTTTTGAGTTTTACAAAGTTCTTCGACGAGGAAAAGTACGCTCAGCCTTCAAAAACCTCAACCGACTCACACAATCAAAAAAGAGGATTCTATTCAGTCGTTTGATTATAACAAATCTCTTTTGCATCAGACCAATCACATTATAGACAAGATTGTTTTTTTATTGTTAGTTAATATTAATAAAACATGCATGTATAGTACAAAGGAAGACCAGAGAAACACAAACTACTCAAGTAAATTTGTAGTAAGTCTACCGAGGAGATTTTCCCTTCAAACCCAGATGAATTGATCTTGAATTTTTCTGACATCCAACTTAATAAGTTGCACACAGAGGCCCTTTCATTAGGACTTGGTTTTGTTTGCCGAACAATTGAATAAATCCAGCAGACGTTGAAGCTCAATTCCAAGATTTATGCTCTCAACTGTCCGACTTTAAACCAAGATCCATTGATGATCAAGGATTGATGAAAGCAAAAATTGTGGACATTGCCTATCAGTACCGGGAAGCTCCAATAACACAACGTTCTCCTTTAACCAAAGACCATACAATTGCTCTATCCGAGTTGAAACGCCACAAAGAAACTGTTATTTCTAAACCGGATAAAGGGCATGCAGTAGTTTTTCTCAATCGCCATGACTATGACGATAAAATGAAAGCCATCTTAAATGATTCTAGCAAATTTTGTCGAGAATCGAAAGGCAAAGATGAAACAAAGGCCAATTGACGGAGTCGCAATGGGAAGCCCGTTTGGACTAACCTTTGCAGACATATTCATGGTCCATCTGGAAGAAAAAGGACTCGCAAAATTGAACCACACAACACTCTACAGACGATATGTAGTCGATATTTTCACGATTGTGGAGAACCTGAAGGAAGCTGAGCAATTATTGTCCACAATGAACAAGCTGCATCCAAAGATTAAATTTACTATGGAACCAGAACAAGATAACCAACTGTCTTTCCTCGACGTCCACTTGTCCTGACTGAAAAATGGCTCCATTTCACGGAGGGTCTACCGCAAGAATACCTGGAAAGGTCAGTATTTTCATTATCTTAGTTTTGATAACCATTCAATGGAAACGTAGCTTGGTATGTAACCCTTTGCAGAGGACTAGAAAAAATCTGTTCCGAGGATATTTTGGACGCAGAATTAGGCTGTCTCAAAGATACTTTACTGAAGCGTGGATATCCACCTCTGTTTATAGACAAATATAGCAAACCCTTGCGACCCAAAATGAACAAACATTCAGCTCCTAAAAAGCCAGTATTTGTATCCTTGCCCTTCAAGGGTGATAACATCTTCAACAGTATTAAGAGGCGCCTACTCAAGGCTATAGAGAGAACCTATTAAGCCGCTGAACTTATATTCTGCTCTCCAATAAAGCCCTTGCCTCCTTGTGTTAAGGATGCCTTACCTTTGCACGCAAACTCCAACTGCGTTTAAGAATTCACATGCACTTGCAAATGCAAGTAAATAGGGCAAACGCAAAGGCAATTGGCAGCCAGAACCAAGGAGCACCTGCCTAGTTGGTTATTCAAGCCAGCAAACCGATCCCCTCGCTCATCCTTTACAGAACACTTGCTGAACACGGGTCATTCTGTAGATCTTTTAACTTAATTCCGAGTTCTTGTTCGAGCACGAACATCTCGAATCTTGCGCCACCCGGAGACAGCCTGTATAAGACACTTTAAACCGAACCTATGCCAACAGTTGGAGCATGTGGTTAACCTGGCCTTGCCTTTGTAACTTCAGGCCCCCAGATTTGCGCATTCCCCTGCCCTCCTTTTTTCGCGCAACCCAATTTCTCTGTTCCTCCTTTACCTCGTTTCACCTTCCTTCTTTACTAATTAGCCTTAATTAGCCTTTGTGATTACGACCTATGACACTTCTGTACAAATTCAATTTCGTAATTTTCGCGTTCATGAACCTTTAACGCACTCAGTGGATGCAACTGAGAAGCACTCATGAAATTTTATGAATCCATTCAAATTTTGCACTTGTTTTTTCAAGTTCTCACCGGGAAAACTGTGCTTCAAATATGCTAGAATGCTTAGTGCTAATTTAGTAGTCATGCTTTACTAGGCCGCTAAATAATGAACTACAATTCGGCCCGTGTGTGCGTTTTAAAAAGGCGATAATTTGTAAGAAATAAGGATGACTAAGCCCCAGATCGCTTTGTTTATTATCCCAGGCCTTCGAATAGATCTCTGACGATAGAATCTTGTAAGAATTTGAAAGCTCAGGATAATAAATAAAATGATCTGGTGCTTGAACATCCTCCTTTACTAATGCAAATGCCCTGAACGCGAACGTTCACCTTCATTCAAGACGATAATTTTTCTCTTTTGTATGGACTGAATGATAATCGGTATGCGAACTAGTACCTGCTAATTTGCATCACGACTGTTCATGTTTCATACCGAGGAGGTGAGTTTGTCGGTTTCATTACCAGATGCCTTATGTTCGACTCCGAATGCAAGTGGTGTAAGAAGGCGGTGGATGGCAGAATTTCAGCAGCCTATAGAGCTTTCATTATAGACGTAGGTCTGGCGCTAACTACGTCCGCAATAACTTTAACCTACTCCCTGAGCCCGCCAAATTTTGTACTAACCTGCTTGTGTATTTCTTGGACTTAATCGAAATCCACACATCCATTGAGCGCTATTACCACCGACAAATGACAAGCTGTGGGCCGTTGGATTAGGAAGTACTTGTAATAGGAGTATTGTAGTCCAGCTCCTAATTGAAATGGACGCAGCCTGTGTGGATAGAGTTGAGAATGCAGAAAGCAAGGTAAGCCCTGATGTCCTCAGGGCCTCAAACATGTATTTACTCGAAATAACATAAAGCCAGTTTTTCCGCTCCTTGTTGACAACAAAGTAGGTATGGGCTGCAGCAAGGACTACAAATAAACATCACTTCTGAAAAATCCTGAGCCGGACACCACATTATGTCAGGCATTAAGCAACTGGCTCCGATGCACGTATATCGGTCAGAAATTGACGATGATGTGGAATCTGTCGTCCGCTCTTATTAAAAATGTTGACGAGAGACTACAAGTTCACCTAAAGTACGTCCATTGTGATGTGTAGATAAGATGAGACCGCAGAGTAGAGTCCATGTTGACATCGCTCGACCATTCTTCAATTTTATTTTTCAAAAGAAAAATTGATGAGCATCCATTTACTTTCAATAAATTCTTGCGAGGCCTTTATGGCAGTTAACTAAATTAACAATTTGTGTTATAGAAAAAAAGTGCTGTGTTCAGGGGAGGGGGAGGATTTGGGTCAAACATCTGATAAGCGTTAGGGGGGACTGGTGGCCAAGAGAGCTGTAAGGTGAACCCGATCCCGCACATCCTCTGACAGGCGCAGTATATTTTCAACAACCCGTATAGCTTACGATATAAATGTAAAGGCCTGAAGAAAACTTATCGAATATAAATCTATGACCGCCAATTTATCTTCTGAAATCTTCAGTGGGTTTTTTCGCTTCAATGTTATATTTTTAGTAGTAATCGGCGCACTGTCAAAGTGGCTGGATGTTTTCCACGTTGCGGAAGGGTCAGCTTATTCTAGCCTACAGAACCCCAATAAATTAGCAATCTTGGCGGCCAAACACGAGGAAAGCAAAGCCTACAGCATATAAAACCGAGAGATCGAGTCACGGAGAGTTTTTTTGACGTAGAAGCAGAAATGGTAATAATTAAACAACAAGCGGACATACTTTGACACAGCTTCTACACAGGTGGCCAAGTAGCTTTTGCTGTGCTTTGTGGTACCTTTGAGGTACCAACTTAAAAAGTAGACACAAAGCCGACACTACCTCCTGTCCTCAAGAGCTACAGAAAAATACAAGCATCGAAAAACCTCATTATGCACCCAAAGCGGAAGATATATGAGGACGTCCGTTGAGTAGATGAACGTGTTAAGCAGACGTAAATCGCAAGGTGCACACGGCTTAAGGCGAGATGATCACGCGAAAACAGGCACTGCACCAAACCTTGTCGGCTGAGTCGGAGGCACTGTCAACCAGTGTTCGCTGTTGCTTCGCGTGCGCCTGACGCCTTGAGGCTTACTATATAGTTGCTACCGTATACACAAAGTCTCCTGCCTAGGTAAAGGCACAATATGGTCCAGACTTACCTTAACATACTAACATGATAGTTCCTAGAAGCTTAAAATATCTGAGTGATAAGACGTGCGTTTTATATTTGCACTAAGCAAAACTGATGCGAATACGCACTTAAAAGCTAGCATTTCCTCCACGGAAGTGATCGGATCAAAATGCCGGTTATGCTGGGTGGGTTTTTGTCGCTCTACGGATAATGCAGACCAGCAGATGCAGGCAGATGCTCAAGAGGAATGTAGCCGTTGAATGGTACTTGATCATACATGCTGCTGATAACTCTCAAGGCTAGCAGTGATTCGAAAATAAATAAAGGGAGAGGAGGAGGAGGAGGAGGAGGAGGCTGAGAGCAGCAGGTCGAAGTCCTTTGAGAGGAACCTCGTCCAGCGGGATATATCATCCAGGGTACTCATTTATACATGAATAGTCTTGTGGCAGACTGCCAATCATTCCGCCCTACTCCTTTCAGTTTGTCTTACAAGGCCCACTGCCCCAAAATTCATTCATCGTCATAGGCTGCTGTTCCTGTCTGGCTGACCTTATAATGCTAGACAGTGCACTCAGGCTAGCCCAACTTGTCGCGGTTTCCCAGCAGCAGCTTGACCACGCCAAACTGCGGCCACGCAGCATGGGGCCTCAATACTCGAAAAACCTGGAGCAATGCAGCAACAAAGTACTAAACAACGTAAAGTCGATTCACAGTCATGCAAAAGAAGCATTACTCATCGCATCTCTCACACATAAGCGCACGCAATCTCGGGCACGGCTGAGCATAGAAAACAACAGCCCTGTCTTCGCAATGGAAGTTTGGCGTTTACCGATCGCTCAAGGGACTTATTTGTCCCTTTCCGAATTGCGGCTCACCCTCAACCTGCAACGGCAGCCATTGAATGGCTAATAATAATAAACAGAATGACAGTAACCAAAAAAGACAAGGGAGATTGTAATCGCCACATGTGTGCGGCCCCACCTACGTATGGTTGTCTGATGACGAATCATAAGTCAGAAATGTCTAATCCAATGTCCCTTGTCTTTGTCGGCAATGTCCTATACTTAAGAAATTAATAATTACTGATTGAGTTAAGACTGAAGCTTATTTCATGAAGGGGGACGGTTGCAGTTCTAGGATTTTGTCCACTGTAATCTTTCCCTTCCGTTCAAAACCACATGATACAGGCAATATACAGTGGGCAGGTTCGTTCTGTCATACAACAGTATGAATATTAATTGCCCCCTGGCATATGGCGGTTCAAATATGGTATAGTCAACGCGCAAACTCAAATCCTGTGCCTGCAGGATTGTACAATTTTGATCAAGCATGAGATTAAAACAAAGCCCATAGCGACTACAAAATAAGAGACTTGTTTTAGGATTTTACCTGCCTTACGGGACGCTCTGTGGTTGCTACACACGCAAACACACTTGCAAACTTGTGTCAAGTGCAGGGTTAGGAGAGGTCGCAGCTGCCATCCAAGTACCCCAGCGGCTTTTGGGGCTAGCTTTATCTTTCCAATCTTAGCGCACATGGTTGCTTCGAAGTGATTCCCCATCGCCAGCTAAATGTATCTGTCGTGATGGAAACCAAACGTGCAGGTGTTGGGTGGGTGGGTAATTCTACCCAAATTTGATGAAATTCAAAGTTTTGACCCTACAGTTAAACCCGAGAATGGATCTCTCTATCTATTTCTTTCACTTTTTTAAACTTGATTAGTGTGATGTTTGCCTAAGGATCATGTATGGCAGGTACGTGGGTGGACTTTTTGATCCATTTGTCTTTCCCTTCACTGAAGCAGGGTGCGGTCGAGGAGATGGATACACACAGGTCTGTTTCACTATCAATAATAGTTGGAACGGTATTCAGCGCTGTGCTTCAGAGACAGTGGTGGGCCTCCGAGCCTATGTTGCGCTGAAAAAGAACTAACAACGCAGTGATCAAAAGCCTGTGCTCGTAAGAGCACTGTAGTAAAAAATCGAAAACAGTTTATCTGTAGCAAATCCACTTTCATTCTTGAGTTATTTACACCCACCCACACGCATAAACATATGCAAATATGTATAGTGATGATGAATCGCTACAGGGTTACTTAAAAGTGATAGCATATTTGAGCATAATTTTTAATACCACTTACAGCCAACCTTTCAGTTCTCTGTAAAAGTTTCGCTCCATTAGGGCCAGCGTTATTTTTTCTAGATGAAATCTGAAAGCATTCATTGCTAAAGCTGTCGCTTCCCTCACCCTTGAGTAACTGTCAGATCCTTCTGCTGAGACCACGCACTATCGGCATTGGTTGGGTGCGCACAGAGACTGGAGTTGTCGTGTGGCGTCGTTACAATCTCAGGTATCTGCAATCATTTGGCGGCTGGTATTCTACATTCGTGCCGTCTAAACGGAAAACAGCTGACACGGTAGTCAGCACTGTGCTCGACAGACCGTGACGGACCTAAACACTTCTGACAATGTGATATCAAAACATCGCAGAGACCAAAAGCCTGTGCTCGTAGGAGCGGTGTAGAAACAAAATCTCAACTGGTTTATCTGTTGCAGATCCATTGTCAGTCGTGCGTTATAAGCATCTACCTGCACGGGCAAATCTACAAAAATTGCAGTGAGAGCAGACGTTGTCAGCACCAACCGAACACCTCACGTTCATCATGGGTCAATCATACATGATTGGATCTTGCGTAGGCTGCTTTCTTCAATTCAACCTTAGAGCATTTTATATCTTAGCCTCTCTTGACAGAAGGCGTTTGCGCTGGTACTACCGCACTACATACTCTTACTTAACTTCAGCATGTGTCAAGACCAACTAAATGATACCGACGTTGATATTGCCACTTCCGCTATTTCTACTTCTAGCAGTGTAGCTGATTGAAAGTACTACTAGTGCTTTTACTAAAACGAATGTATTGAGAAGTGACGCTAATTAGAATAAGTGCTGGAGCTTATATCCACTCAATCTCAGGAATCTCGGTTTCGGTTATTCCGAGAAAACACATGTTTAAGGCTCCGACCACAAGAGAGCTTGCCTTGTATTCCGCTCACAAAGCTCTATGCAACATGCTACTTTGACCTATTATTAAGGATTCTTGAAACTATTCAAAAAGTTTTCATATGTCAGGTCTTGACCGTTGCATAGAAGATGGGTAATGTGCGAGTTTTCGTGCTGCAACAAGTACTTGAAAGGATGTTTTGGGGCCTACAAATTGACCGAATTGGCTATTTAAACAGGAGTATTCGACTCCCCATTCTTTCATTATTGAACACCTATTGGATACGGGCCAGCTGCAGTCAACTTCAACTTTTACACTTATGTCCATTTTAACTTGTCGGTTCTTTTTCTGTACTAAATCTGGAAACATTCAGCGCTATCTCTATCGCCTCCCTCGCTCTTGAGTAACCTCCAGATCCACATCGCTATCCCTTGCTGAGGCCACGCACTCGGCGGGAGAAGTATATGCGATACAGAATGGCCTGCTGTCGGAAGTAATTGAAGCTTATCAGGAGTAGCTTATCACATATTTTATCAATATACTAAGGCTCACATGAAGAGAAGATCACAGAGGTCGCAAGAACACCACGGATTTATCAGATGTACGCTCAGCATACGCTCTTACCAGTTATCCAGTCCGCTAACCAGGTGTACAGAACAGTGGGGCCCACCAAGATCCTTAGTAGCTGGTTATGAACCGCAACTAGGAAGAACTTTACAGGGCCGTGTAGCTTATGACCACAAGATTCGGTGGAGGTAATGAGTTCTTCGACCGTTGCAGGTTACACCGTGATAAAGGGGGCCAACGCAGCGCATGAGGTAATAATTGTAAGCAAATAATATATAAAAGTAGGTAGTAATATGGTTTATGTCATGTTAATACTCGGCTGTGTCTTATAACGCTTTCCTTACACTAGCCTCAGACGGCATAGTAGCTATATTGGTCTCACATCATCTCGACCGTATCCACGGATGGTGACATGAAAATGCCCGCAGGCAAAGCATTCCAGGCCTGAATTTGTTTCTTAGAGTGGAAGCATATTCGTGAATCTACTGTTTCTTCCGTCATATGTATTTTGAGAGGTTGTTTGCCCAAGCAAGTGGCAGTGGCCAGCTGAAATACATTTTTGTATGTGAGGCAGCAATCTTAAACCCTCAGCGTGAAGATGTCTGTATCAGGTCAGCGATCAGCTGTATAGGCCCGTAATAAGTTGGTTTAACGTCGTTGGACCCTTCGTCAATCCTTGAATGTCCAAGGACGTCATGTTTGGATAGAAAACTTCAGGCATAGTCACACAGTTATAGTATTATGCACACTCTGAGATCACTCAAAGCCTCACCCTTACGTAGCGGCATGTGATTTAGGGAATACACCCTACAATGCACAGTGCTGGTTTAACCAATATTAAATGGCAGGAGCCAGTCGCTTATTTACTACTTCACTTGGAGTCTGCGTGTGTCTGACCATCGGTTTCGGTGAGGTCAACCAGGTGCACCAACAGGTTAATAGAGCAGGTGACGGCCTCAGGGTTTAGTTAAAAGTGATAGAGGATGTAGTACGCGGCTCCGCGCTCTTCACCTTCTCCTGGAGTCTCGAAGACTAAAAGGGGTCTGGCGTGGGTTGCTGTATCAAATATAAGCCAATACACCGCCTAATTTAGTGTTAAAGTGACAGTAGAGTTTGCGCGGAAGCTACTGTGCTACCTTTCCTCACTCACCTATAGTAGGTGGCTGGGCAGACTTAGGTAAACCAGGACTGGAACTGCTTTCTTCGTATGCTACGTACTAGGGTGTAACTTAGTGATATTACTTGTTGGTATTGATACTGAATGTTTTGTACGTCAAAAGTGACGCTAATTTAGTTGGCACTCGGCTCATATCCCTTAAATCATGGCAGGAAGTCTAATAGTACTGGTGCTGGCACTGACGCCACCATTTATCAGAGGTGACGCAGATTTAGCCAACGCTAGGGCTCATATCCCCTTTGGTCTCAACAGGGAGTGTGAACATGGGTTTAACTATTTCGGGTAAGTACGTGTTTGGGGTCATGAGCAAGGCTGAATTTGTCATGGTTTCCACACTCTCATCTCTATCCATGGAGGTGTACGCACTAAGAGGATGTCGATATAGCAACATGCCTGTGCTTAAAGTGCTCAATTCTAGTAATCATGCTTACTAAGGCCAGTACTTAGTATACTATAAGTATTGCCTGTGTATGCTTTTTAAGGAGTCACACCCAGCATGCACTCCCAATCTGTGGGATGTAATAGTGATTAGCATTTGGACGATAATATAGCGTTTGTAGATAAGTGAGTAAAGTCAACTCTGGGCTCATATCTGCACATGTCAGTAATAAGTGTAGTAGAAATTGTGCTAGCTCTGGTGCTACCATTTGTCGGAGGTCAGACCATCGCCTTTCTAACTAGGTGGGCTACAAGTACCGGTAATCGAGGAAAACAGTATTGCTGAAACTGCAATAGACCAAAAAACTTGGACTATGCTTTGAGGACTCAACTGTACTATGAAAGGCAAGCAAGTCTCAACTTAGAGACTCGACTACATGAATTAAGGGGTACATTAGTGTATAAACCACGTAATTAAGTTACAGCCAATAAGAGTCTGAGGTAAGGTATATTGGAATTATGTGTGGCAAATAAAGCAATTTTACTGCTGCTGTTAGGAGAACTGGGCTATAATCAAAGAATTAAAAATAAATGCGCTTACACGCGTCCCAAGCTTTCGCCTGGGCAAATTTTGCAAGACATCTGGCGAGCATGCTCGTCCGCGAGGCAGGTACGACTGTCATCAATCGCTTCAATTGGAGGAAGTTGGGACTGACTGACAGTCTCCCTTGTCTTTGCTTCCAGAACTTGAAATATTTGATTGAAATCGGTCTTCCAGTTGGCGAAAATCTATACCGTGCGGGTTTAATTCAATTGAACTGTTGATAACCAGACTGGGAGAAAAAAAGTTGACTTGGTTAAGATTCTCCCTTAAGCTTGCCTAACTTCAAGTACACTCCAAATAATAAATTACGACCATTACAATCACAGGATTACAAAGGGATACGTTCATCTATGCGGGCTTCCTAAGTATCACAAAGAAGGCGTGCCCGTTCGTCCTCCCTTAGATATGAGAAACTCGCCATACCATGCGATAGCAAAATGGCTAGAAGACAAGCTGAAACCCATACAGAGTCAAAAAGTACCTCAAAGCCTCTTGGACACCTTCGAGTTCGTGGACGGTGTGAAATACCTTGACCTGAAAGGGATGATGATGTTCTCACTGGATGTCTCGCTCCTGTTCACGAACGTCCCGGTCACAGAAACTAGTAGACTATATCTGTGAATTTGCCAATACAAGCGAACATCCGTGTCCCAGGAAGCAATTGAGAAGAAGAAGAAGACTCGATCGCTGGGACAATATGTTTATTCGCCTGACGTTTCGATATCCGTCGCGGATTCGTCATCAGAAGGCAATTAACGTTAATTGTCGCTGTATGCTTGCAGTAATGACTGTGTCCTATAAATACTGCAAACGTCTGTGCATACTTTACCTTTCTGCTACTCATGTCTCTGATGACGAATCCGCGACGGATATCGAAACGTCAGGCGAATAAACATATTGTCCCAGCGATCGAGTCTTCTTCTTCTTCTCTATATCTGTGAATGCCTTACCTCGAATCAGCAGGAAAGCATAATTTAAAGCAAGCGAACGCGTATGTGCAAGGTTTGACCAATTAGAAAGTGGGGACTTCATTGACTATATGACTCACGCAGCCGGCTGTAGGTGGGCTCGGCGTCACACAATGCACTTGGAATGCGTGTGGGCGCCCCGGTTATCTGCCATGCGGCAGAATCCTGCGCCGCCGCGCTGTGCCCGTTTTCCCATGCACTCTGCGTGGATGGACCGGCGGTCTCGCGTGGGAACGCCCTGTTAAGGCGGCATTCATTTTTAATTAAGCTGGGTCCTAAGAGACACCCCTGTTTGAGCTGAATCGTAAGAATTGAGTTGTGGGTTCAATTTTAGCGGAATATTTTGCACCCTTTTCCGGCCTGTTCGTCCAGAGGCTTAACTTTCTGTCTTTTTTTCAGCACGCGCATCCCTCGTGGGGAGATCTGGGAGTCAGCGGCAGTCATAATAGAGGAGAATGGGGACTTTACTGGGGCACAACACGTTTTGAGCGCGCCGCTGCCAGTTGACCAACCAGGTGTTTGACGGGAATCAGAATCCGCTGGTGCTTTCTCTTCTGGTTCCTCCTTCTTCTTCTCCTCCAAGGGCACCTCGGCAGGAGATTGAGGTGCTGACATCACGTTTGTCGTCAACTGATTACATTTGGAAAGACTCGGCCAAGTTAAATGCACACCAACAGAAGCGAATATGCGTACCCCAGGTTCTTGTTGTAAAGTGGAGGAAGACGCGATCTCTGGAACTAGTTTTATTCTGAGCTTTTGGCTCCACACGAGAAGCCATCGTCAGAGTAAATGAGAACAGCAGACGTCAGCTGCGCATAAATGGGGTTGGTAAGGGAGGGGAGGGGGGTGGTGGCAATTACTGATTGGTCCCTGTCCATGCTACGTCCATTCTTACGCTATCCTATCGTGTCTCCGATGTGCGCTCCTGGAGTAACGGCGTGTGACCTTGAGGTGGTGGCCTGCATGCTTGTAGAGGAACTGGACCCTGGTTTCTGGTCGCGGGTACGGATGGAAAAATAACAGGGCGGTATATTCACATGCCTGTTTATAGAGTTGGGATCTGACCCCCAGGCCTCCAGCAGTTCGCGTCCCGTCTTATAATTGGCTCGTGCCATTATTCGTGTGTTCGAGAAGTCGAATTCGTGGCCCTCTTCCAGAGTGTGGGATGCTACACATGGTGATGTTGCATCATAGACAGCGGTTTTTCCATGGTTGTATGTCTTGCGGCAGAGTCCTGCACCGCCGCGCTGTACTCGTTCGCACATGCACTCTGTGTGGGGGGACCAGCGGTCTCGCGTGGGAATGCCTCGTTAGGGCGGCCTGCAATTTGAGTTAAGCTGGGCCCTGAATTGAATCCCGGATAAGATGAATCGTGCAGAAGTTTTAATGCCATGCAGCAACGAAAAGAACTGTTTGCAAAATATCGGTAGGATCTTCTATATACTATTATGCCTGAAGGTATGTTGCATTCAAATGTGCTCTATCTTATATTAGGCAATTCTTTGATTTTTCTTTTCAGGAAGGTCATCAGCAGTACTGCCACATGCTGTATGCAATAAGAAAACCAACTTCCGCGTAATGACAATACCTAAATCGACCAACGGGACCCAATGAGTGAATATTTGGTACGTAAATTTACTTAACAAAATGGCAATAGTAATCATGTTTCTGCTTGATCAAAAGAAACTGCCCTTAAGTTGAGGATATGAATAGATTATGGCCGCATGAGTGATGTTGCGTTATGAAAAGTAAAGTTGCAAATTATATTTGGGTTAAATGCAACGCATCGAAGTAATATATAGAGCACTGATTTGGTCATCGCCTAAAAATCAACTAGAAGACTTGCTTAACCGTTTCAAATTAGTTATTAAGAGTTTTGTGCGTTATTGAAATGCGTGCGTCGTATGTGCCCGCCACGGTGTACTCGTGCGCGTTTTTACATAATAATAAACAGGGCTTCACTGATGCCAAAGTACAGCTCTAATCGACCGACACAAATTCGAGCACTATATGTGTACTTGGTACGTACACAAGTATTTGTCGGTTCCTTTTAATACAACCTCGCTCCGAGCCCTATCGCTGTATCTTGCGAGAGGGGGGGGGACCTTAACGCGCCTCGCATCGACTGGGGCGCGGCCTGCGCACATAGCTCTGATCTAACCTTCGAAATTTGCCTTATGAAAATGCCACTACAGTTATTTCTCACGCAACACGTCACGTTTCCGAAAAGGTGCGCGATGACCAACAGCCCAATTGTCTGGACCTCTTTCACACGAAATCGATGGGTAACATCGAAGAAGTGTTGTGTCTACCTCCGCTAAGTAAAATTGACCGCGATGTACTGTTTTGGGAGTACTCGTTACTCTCAATACCCGAGAGACCCTCAAAAGCCAGAAGAAATATTTGGCGAGGCGATTTCGATCAAATGATGGCCGAAGACACGCGCACCGAGTGAGAAACTCTTGTTTTTGGAAAGTAATTATTTTGAAAAGGTGCTATTTTATAACGCCCTCACATCAATAGTTGCATGCGAAGGTGTCCGCCGTCTCCCCTATTGAATTATCTGCGTACCGTGATTACCCCTTCAGCGATCGCATCAGCCAGACCTGGCGGCCTAAACACTTACCCTTGGTTCGACCCACAGCAGACTGTCGACGACCTGGATGGATGTTTCTGTTTCCGTCCCGTCGGCGGACTCTGCAATCAGCAAGGAAGAATCAGGCCGCACCTTCTACACTCAGCGATGATCCTGGGAACCTTTGTCATGCCCCCTTCCCTTGGATCCCTCCCACAATCGAACTTAAATTTCCTTTTTTCTCCTCAACTCCACACATTCCCCCCACAAGAGCGACAGTTTTTGTCCTAAAAATCCCTTAGGCGTTTTTTCACTGTCTGCTCCTATTTTTCCACCTGACTCAGGATAACTGGCCTCGCCAACAGTCTGATCTACAATTTTCTGCTACAACTACACATATGTACAAATCGGGAACTCAGAGGTAATTTACCTACGTATATCTCAGAATACTGATACTGATACTCTCGCAATAAGCGAGCAGTACACTACTTGTCTGGGAGACCAGTCAATGAACGCATGGCTTATGTGCGCTTGAAGGGCCACTTCACAAATATATCTTTGGTCGCGGTATATGCATCAATATCCGCTGCTGATCAACACTATAAATACATATTTTACTCACAGCTACAAACGTTGGTTGAAAGGCTCCCTCGCCGCGATTTGCTGATTGGTGCCGAGGATTGGAATGGCCTAATTGGGCTGGGTGACTCCACAAACAGCCATCTTATCGGCCACTTTCGGCTTGGTTCTCGATGTAAGATTGGTAAAAGATTGCTGAACTTTGCGGAACGGTACCAACTGTTTGTAAGGAACACGCGCTTCCAGCCCCGCAACAAACATATGCTGACCTGGTACTCCAACGACGGTCATACGGCCAGTCAGATTGAATATATTTTAGTCAACTCAAAGTTCAGCAGCTGGAAGCATGATAGTTGGTCGCTGCGTAGTGCTGAGACTAGTAAGGTCCATGGCTCTGACCACATTCTTGATCGCAAACGCTTGAAAGCTCACATCTCATCTTCGTCCAAAGTGCACCGCGCTAGACGCCCCGATGTCGCCAAAATCCGGCAACCCAACAACGCTGAGGCCCTAAGCTAAGAAATCCAGTCCTGTTTCACGATCCGCGCTGACGGAGAAGGAAGTAACCCAATATCCTCGCTGAAAACGTTAGTCTATGGAGCAGCCGCGAAAATTATTGGATGCAAACAGCGGCACCACAATGATTGGATCAGTGGACGACCCCTGCAGTTGTCTGCGGAGCCAGCCAAAGCTAGGGGGCGTAATAACGATTCTTTCCGCCAACTAAGAAAGATGACGGCAAAATCGGAAGAAATACTGAGCTGAAATTGCAATCTCCATGGAGCAGCCCTAAAATGTTGGTGATACTCGAAAGCTTTACAAAAATATTCTCCAGGCTAGTGGTAAACAGTCTTCACTGAGTGACTTAGTTCGTGGTGCGAATGGCAGCTTTATTGCTGACAACGCCACCAAGATCGAACGCTAGCGTGAGCACTTCGAGCATCTCCTTAACCTCGATATGGAGCCCGTCGCCCCCCTGCTCCCATCTACAGTAGAGCCTTTTCCATCTTCCACTTATCCAGTGTCATGCGACCCGCCTTCTGAAGCAGAAATCGCTAATGCCATAAGAAGGCTGCACAACAATAAGGCACCCGGAAAGGACGTCATGCCTGCTGAAATCTACAAGTCTTGTGCCAACACTCTGGTGCCTTGGCTCCATGAGATGATTGGACGAGCATGGAGAGACGAGACCGTTATTGGTGACTGGAGCTCAGGAATCCTTGCGCCTGTCCACAGGAAGGGAGACAATATGAAATGTGAGAACTACCGCGGCATAAGCCTCATCGATATTGCTGAGAAGATTTTCGCTAATGTTCTCCTCAGGCGGTTCCAGTCTGTGCGCGACTCTAGGACGAAACCCAACCAGGCCGGATTTCATGCTGGACGTGGATCAGATATTCACAGTGGAATGGATCCTTGAATTACGCCATAGCTACAAACAACCGACGGCCATCTGCTTTGTTAACTTTGTCGCTGCGTTCGACTCCATCCATCGTGACTCCCTATGGCGGATAATGGCCCTTGATGGTGTACCACCAAAACGAATCGCCATGATCAAGGCATACTACCGTTCCACCACTGCGCGGGTTTTAGTCCACAACAACCTCTCAGAACCCTTCGCTATTCGGTCAGAAGTTCGGCAAGGCTCCGTCCCTTCGCCCATCCTCTTTAACTACGCCATTGACTGGGTTCTCGGGGAGGCCCTACAAGAAAGTGACGGTATTGAGCCTGCACTCGCACGAAGGTTGACTGCCCTCAGCTATGCCAAGAATATTGTTTTACTAGCATCAAGCTTTAGCGATCTCCAGTCTATGGTGTTACGGGTGAACGAGGTGGCGAAATTGGTCGGTTTGTCCATAAACGCTGGAAAGACCAAAGTGCTTTCATGCTGAATTTCTGCCGAAGAGAAGGCACCTTTCGAGATAAGTGGCTGTCAACATGACGAAGTCGACAGTTTCAAATACTTGGCAGCGAAGGTGCTGCCGAATGGACATGGTCTCCCGAATTGATGCAACACGACGAGTGTTCTCCACACTTCGGAAGTGCTTATGGACCGGACCCGATGTTTATGTGTTAAAAAATATCAGCATGCACCGTGCATCTTTGTTGTTCGTTCTCCTAAATTGATGCGAATGTTAGGCTATGCGTGTGGAAGATTAACAGAAACTGAAATACTTTGACCACTACTGTCTGAGGAGCATCCTTCGAGTGACGTGTACTGACTTAGTCTCAACTGAGACAGTCCGCAGTGGCTGTGACAAAAATCCCAGGCCATTCAGGAAAGACGGCTGAGGTGGTTTGGGCACGTTCTTCAGGCAAACCTCAAGAGCTCAGTGCTTCTGCCCTCGACTCGAAACCGTTGCCTTATTGGAATCGTCGAAGAGGGGGTCAACTTAGAACCTGGCTCAACTCAGTCCGTCAGGACATGGAAGTGGTTCTTGGACCATCGGTATTCGGTCTCCGGCGCTAGCGAAGAGAATAAGTCGAATTGTCCAGGTCTGCGGTCATGGATCGGCACGCGTGTAAAAACAACATACGGGACACAATTGAGGCCCAGTAGAGCAGTCATAATCGCAGCCGAAACAAGTAAAAATACACGCATGCAGGTCTGACTGAAAAGCCATGC